>JAJTUV010001613.1:205000-324295 GCA_021653895.1 Mastomys natalensis | reverse complement strand
CATTCAGACCATGGTATTTTGGAAGATTACAAAGTGCATTATACACACCAGGATGCATTACACTTCATGTCAATGTGACAATGTACAGAGAAGAGAACGAGGACTCTATTATGTTGTTGTTGTACCTGGTAAACAGCATCAAAATCTTTCTTAAAGCAACACAAACAAAGTGAAATTTATATACCCTGTCACTCCTGTGTGGTTTTCATTAGGATGCTTAATATTTGACTCTCTATGAGACTTCATTGCAAAATAAATGAGTGCACAAGTATATATGAATATATAACATAATATATAGTATAATTTATATAGTACATTTTATTTATATATATAATGTAATACATAGTGTAATTTATGCTCTCTCTCACTTCTGAGCTGTGTTCACTATGATGCTATACACTTGACACCCTATGACAGTTCTCAGTTAAAAGGATATGGCTATGCAAGTGTGTACTGCTTTGTGGTGTCTGTTAAATGATAGAAGAGTCAGCTACATATGAATGAATTTAGGTAGAATGAGGTTTCAGCTGGTTACTTATACACAAATGTACACACACACACTCTTACATAAGCTAGCCCTCAAGGAAAAGCACATATACTACAGAATTGCTTTGTGGTGTCTCTTATATGACAGAAGAACAAGCTGCATATGAATACATCTAGATATGGTGAGGTTTTAGTTGGTTACACATTTACAAGTGTATATCTACACACAAACACACACACTCACACAAGCTATCCTACAAAGAAAAGCACTTTTACTATAAAATTGTCTTGTGGTGTCTATTAAATGACAGAACGGTCATCTACATATGTATGAATCTAGGAAGCATGAGGTTTCAGTTGGTTACACATGGGCAGTAGAGAACGTATGCATTTTTACGGTTTACCTAAGAAGCTGTAGGAGGGTCTTAGCTTAGTAGAAACATGTGGTCTTCCTCTAAGAACTTCCACCTGACTGGTGCTTCTCAGTGAGTGATTTGCTGATCAGAAGACCACATTGAGATATCTTCTAAAAATGTTCAGTTTCAAAGTTACTCAAAACCAAGGTGTCACATTATGGTTGGGCTGAATAGAAACTTCCCTCAACTAGCCAAGCCTGGACATGTCCTCATCATGAACTGACAAGAACAGCAGCCTGGTGCATTGGTAATATAATAAGCAGTGTGTGTTCACATCACTTGTAGGTGACATCCTCACTGACTCTGTATGGCCTTTCTTAGCTCCTGCTTCGATATGGGTACTGATTCCAGGGCAGTGAGACTGTACCATACCTGGTCCTACCTCCCTCATCAGTCCTAGTGGGAGTGCACCATATCTGGTCATAACTTCCTCACCAGTCTTACCTTCTCTCTCTATTTAAAAAAAAAATTCTGGAAAGGTCTCTATCTTTTTTAGCATGTAATTCACTCTACAGAAAAAAATGACCTTGAACTGATGTTTCTCCTTCCTTCACTTCTCAAGGGTAAGCATGAATAGGATTGAGCCATCCTGGGCACATTTTATACAGAACTAGGATACAAACTCTGGGTCCTGGACACGCTAAACATGTACTAAGCAACTGGGTTGAAGCTCCCGTCCATATTAGCATAATAGCTCCCTTTAATCAAAGCATGGCATACCAAAGTACTGAAACCATAGTAGCCCTATGGAGAAAACACTTGAAATAATATTGAGTCATGTGGTTCACTGCTAAAAATATGTATCTACTCAGTATTCACACTCAGAAGGTGGAGACTGACCACCACTCAGAGATAAAACTCATGGAGCATAGAGTATATCTGATTTTTAAAGGTATATTCCCTTTGGGTGTGGTAATGTACTCCCTTAATAAATAATGGCATTCTGTAGGCTTAGGCAGGTGGAGCTGTGTGAGATCTGGGTCAGAAAGTTATATTCATACACATACATACATGCATGCATACATACATGCATACATACATACATACATAAATACATACATACACATCTCTATCTCAAAACAAAACAAACCTCTAAATTCCCTAAAGAATGAGAGACAGCACTGATCAACACCTAGGTAGAGACTGGAGTTCTTACTTGACCATGTGCTTAAATTGTGTTGCCCTTGTTGTCCACGCTAATATTGTCCACCCCCTTAAGCCTTTCTGTAGACCTTATTAGAATGAACCATGGGAAACCCAATTGGGACACATCCACTCTACATTTCTGTTCCTGTGTACTGTGTTTCATTTTTAGGTCCTGTCACCTAAAAATAAGTATGTGTGCTTCTATACCTTTTAAAACTGTTTGCTGCCTGGTAAACAACACAGTCTAGGACTTCTACCCACTCTAGCAGTCAGGATAGTATTTGAGATCCTTATAGATTTGATATCTTGTAAGCAGATCCTAAAAACTGTAACTCTTCCATAGGGATTATTGTACCCTGATGAACTTAATGACCACAGATATATCCATAAGTTTTTATCTGGTGTGTTGTTTTTTCTCATTTTTTATTAAAAGACACACACACACACACACACACACACACACACACACACACACACACAACACTAGAACTGTATTCTAATTATCTTAGAACACAGTGTTGCATCAGACAAAACACAACTAGTGTTTACAATTCTTATCTAAAATCTGTCGTAGTAATTCCACAATACATACCATGTGTTCTTCTTCTAAAAGGTACCTGCAATTGAGAGGGAAAAATACTTTATACTCCATAATCATGCAGGGTAATATATGTAAATTGTTTTGATTGATCCATGTATGAGTTGTAATTGCTATAAGGTTGAAAAATTGCAGTCGAGTGATGACTATATTACTGGATACATTATTTGAGGTGGCCACAAATTATCTGGGGCTCTGCACTTGTGATAAAAACTAATATCTTTCACATTTTTACTGATTCATAGGTAGATCAAACAAACCTGTGTGGCCTCTAGAGTGTCCCAAAACCTACACCACATATGAAAATTTGTATTTTTCAATAATACATATTCTATTTCTAGTGCCCATGGTTTAGAACTAATTTGAGTATATGACCCAAAGTTTGGTGCATTAGAAGCTTACTGTGTCTGGTATGTTGCTGTTAAGTGTTCAGTTGATAAGTTCTTTAAAACTTGAGGACTAGTGTAAACTGGAGAAACCCACTTGAAAGAGATTAGTCTAATAAATCAGGACATAAAGTTGCACCACATTGTGATGTATTGAATTAAGACCAAGTTGGTACAGTTCCTCCATCTCATTCTCTACCTAAGTAAACACTCTAATACCTGTGATGCATCTGACTAGTGTCATGACTCAAATGTGATACCCACTGAAGCATAAGGAAACTACTGAGATAAACTTTCTAACTTAGAGAAAGGAAAGCCCCTCTTACCTTAACCCTCCTTAATGGTGACTTTCCTCGGTACTTATCTGAAGTTGCATTGTCCGCACGTGTAGATAACACTAGGGAACAGAGAGTAACTCTCAGCTCATGGTATTGCTTACTATTTACACCGGACTTTACTTGATGTGGGAAAAGCTGGAGATGTCTAAATGTAGGAAGAAATAGGTTGATAAAAGCTGGACTTTAAAGGAAATAGAGTAAAAAAAAAAAAGATTGGCAAAGTGAACGCATAATGAATTGACCAAGTACGTTTTGTTTTCGGACCATAATTATTTTTTCTACCAAATCCATAATCTGTTTTTCACCAAAACACAAGGGTGTTTTAATACAGAATAACAGTGTTAAATTTGAATTGTAATTTAATGTAACCTCATAGGTAATAGTTAATCCTATAGGAAAGCTATTATTTAGGTGAAAATTGAATGTATTGCACGGTTCGTTTGGAACTTAAATATTTCAGTCAATTAGTTCAAGTCTCTTGTCCCAATTGTTCTGTGCCTTGATTGCATAATTTGTATTCAATATTGTCTGTTCGTATTGAACTACGTGCTAAGCATTTAGGTAAATTGACGCCATAACATTTGCACATTGCCAGGATCCTTTAATCATTCCATTCCATGGCTTGTATCTGTCCAAACTTCTTTGAGAAAATTTAGGATAGGTTAGTAAGGAGTATACTAGGACACAGATCAAGAATCACATTCTTCTAGGTTCCATCTAAACCTGTTCCCTGAGATGGGAACCCTGTTGGTGACATCTGGGCCTGTTGTGGGACATCTAGTCTCTTTCGATCATCCAGTTCTGTTGCATTATTCCAGTTCTGTGTGTTAGTTGGTTTTGTTTTTCTTCAGTTTGTTTTGTACTTGTATTTCTATTTGGATGTGCCAAGTTTCATTGCGACAACATGGCCATGATTCATCTTACGTTAGATTTCCAGGAGTGCAGTTAAAACTATTGAAGATACACAAACGAAAAATAACTGCCTTGGACAAACTGAAAACCTGAGATCCCTGAGCACTGCATCTTTGGTCGGGTCCTACACACTGCATATTGTCTTATTGGTCATGTTTTAGTTTACTATGTTCTTAGATGTTAGTTTTAAGAATTGTAGCATGTAATAGTAAGAATTGTACATCTATAACAAAAGTTAATTTAGAACTGATACTCAGGTAGGACTCTAGCAACTAAACAGGATAGGACCTAGGCGTCTCCAAAGATACCTTAAGATTCTTGCAAAATTCTTGGCCTAAAGTACAGATTTATAAAAGATAGGATTGAAAACAATTCTTCTTTAATGGGGTATTAAAGCTGCAACTCCATGCATTTGTAAACAAGAACATATCATGCTTGTGGCCAAACATTATAACATCAAAGTAATAAACTTGGCATTGATTTTAAAGACACTAAATTACTTATACTGTCAAAAACTTGGTATTGTCTTCTAAGCATTATGGTTATTCTCAGTGTTTCACACTTTAAATAGGTACTTTGTTTTGATATTGCAAATGTACACAACTGAAAAAATTAAACTTTAAAAAAGTTTTGGAGTTTAAAGAAAATTAAAAACTTGATATTTTAAAAGCAGCTTTAAAAATGTTTAAATGTTATCTGCCCAGAGCTGACCCTGTCTCACAGCTCTCCATACCCAGGTCCTCCAGGAGAGAGCTGGTCTCCCAAGAGTGCTGACACACCTGAAGGCACAGGTGAGACCACCACTTCTGCTCAAATTCCTGGCCTAAGAGGGACATGCCCAGAGCCATCAGGACATGGAACCAAGGAATAGCCAGGGATAGGATCCTTCCATTTTCTATCTGCACCCTGGAGCAGACCCTGTACCACAGCTCTCCATACCCAAAGAGGACTGGTCTCCCAGGAGTGCTGACACAGAGTTTAACAGGAGGGACAAGCCACAGTCAGAGACAGCAAGACCAGCTAACACCAGAGATAACCAGATGGTGAGAGGCAAGTACAAGAACATAAGCAACAGAAACCAAGGCTACTTGGCATCATCAGAACCCAGGTTTCCCACCACAGAAAGCCCTGGATACCCAAACACACTGAAAAGCAAGACTCTGATTTAAAATCACATCTCATGATGATGATAGAGAACTTTAAGAAGGACATAAATAACTCCCTTAAAGAAATATAGAACACAGGTAAACAGGTAGAAGCCCTTAAAGAGGAAAACAAAAATCCCCTAAAGAATTATAGGAAAACACAAGCAAACAGGTGAAGGAATTGAACAAAACCATTCAGGATCAAAAAATGGAAATAGAAACGATAAGGAAATCACAAGGGAAAGACAATCCTGGAGATACAAAACATAGGAAAGAGATCAGGAGTCATAGATGCAAGCATCACCAACAGAATACAAGAGATAGAAGAGAGAATCTCAGGTGCAGAAGATAACATAGAAAACATTTACACAACAGTCAAAGAAAATGCAAAATGAAAAGCTCCTAACCCAAAACATCCAGAAAATCGAGAACACAATGAGAAGACCAAACATAAGGATAATAGATATAGAAGAGAGCAAAGATTCCAACTTAAAGGGACAGCAAATATCTTCAACAAAATTAAGAAAAAACTTCCTAACCTAACGAAAGAGATGCCATGAACAACAAGAAGCCTACAGAACTCCAAATAGATAGGACCATAAAAGAAATTCCTCCTATCACATAATAGTCAAAACACCAGTGCACAAAACTAAGAAAAAATACTAAAAGCAGTAAGAAAAGGTCAAGTAACACATAAAGGCAGACCTATCAGAGATATACCAATTTATCACCAGAGAGTATGAAAGCTAGAAGATTCTGGGAAGATTCCTATATACCCTAAGAGAACACAAATCCAGCCCAGGCTACTTTTCCCAGCAAAACTCTCAATTACCATAGATGGAGATATTCCATGATAAAACCAAATTTATATAATATCTTTCCACAAATCAAGCCCTACAAAGAATAATAAATGGAAAACACCAATACAAGGAGAGAAACTACACCCTAGAAAAAGCAAGAAAGTAATCTTTCAACAAACCCAAAAGAAGATAGCCACACAAACATAATTCCCCCTCTAAGAACAAAAATAACAGGAAGCAACAATCACTATTCTTAATATCTCTTAACAACAATGAACTCAATTCTCCAATAAAAAGACGTAGTTAACAGACTGTATACATAAACAGGACTCAGCATTTTCCTGCATAAAGGAAATGCACCTCATTGACTAAGACAGACACTACCTCAGAGTAAAAGGCAGAAAAAAAATGTTCAGCAAATGGTCCCAAGAAACAAGCTGGAGTAGCCATTCTAATATCGAATAAAATCAACTTTCAACCAAAAGTTATCAAAAAGATAAGGAAGACACCTCATACTCATCAAAGGAAAAAATCTACCAAGATGAACTCTCAATTCTGAACATTGATGCTCCAAATCAAGGGCACCCACATTCATAAAAGAAATTTTACTAAACTCAAAGCTCACATTGCACCTCACACAATAATAGTGGGAGACTTCATATGTCATCATGAGGTACTAGACCATATAAATAAGTCCTAAAAAACAAGCCTCAAGACCATAGTCACAAGAAGATTGGAAATAATCCCATGCATCCTATCAGATCACCATGGACTAAGGCTGTACCAATACATGCAGTTTTAGTCACTATTGCTCTGTAAACAGCTTGAGGTCAGGGATGGTGATTCCCCCAGATGTTCTTTTATTGTTGAGAATAGTTTTCACAAGCCTGGGTTTATTCCAAATGAATTTGAGAATTTCTCTTTCTACGTCTATGAAGAATTTAGTTTTGATGGGGATTGCACGAATCTGTAGATTGCTTTCAGCAAGATGGCCATTTTTACTATATTAATCCTGCTAATCCATGAGCATGAGAGATCTTTCCATCTTCAGAGGTCTCCTTCATTTCTTTTTTCAGGAACTTGAAGTTCTTCTCATACAGATCGTCACTTGCTTGGTTAGAAGACACCAAGATATTTTACACTTAACTATTTGAAGGGTGTAGTTTCCCTAATTTCTTTCTCAGCCCATTTATCCTTTGAGTATATGAAAGTTATTGATTTGTTTGAATTAATTTTATATCCACCCACTTTGCTGAAGTTATTTATAACTTTGCTGAAGTTATTTAACAGCTGTAGGTGGAATTTTTGGGGTAACTTATACTATCATACCTCAGTTCAGAAATTGTCATTTTTATTATAAACTGTTAAGGATAATTTAAGAAATACAACTTAATAGTTATCTTAAAAAATGATCAATTCTTTTAGATGTTCAGAATTACATTTGTAATCATGCTACATTACTAATATAATTTAATTATAGTAATAATCACTATTTAGCCTCCTGTTTTATATCTTCAAATATAGTGTAAAGCAAATAATTAAAAACAAACATTATTTAACTCACATATACTTGGTAGATACCAGCCTTCAAACCTGTCAGAAATCTGATGAATATGGTATTTAAGATGTTAAACTTATATGACAGAGATTCTCAGATCCTAGCAATGACCCCAAGGTCTCCAAGAAGATAATGGACACAGCAACAAAAGACTCTACCTGTATTACAGTAATGCTAACCACTGGGTAAGACCACCCAATGCCTTGCATGCCGCTAGGGCTCAGCCTGAGCTATAAACAAGCAGGACACCAGAGAGAAAGTAAGGTCAGTCTCCAATGTTTCTCCTCCACAACCTCTCAGATAAGCTGGGCCTGGAAACTGAAGACTGATGCTGCCCTGGAATATACTCCCTCAACAAAGCGTGGACACCTCAGGAACATACTCAGGGTGGTTATCTATGTAATGGGTAAATCTCTGCATTTTAATTGATACATTGGCCACTTGGACTATACATCCTGCTATATTTTATCCTTAGATCTCTGATGGCATTGATGACTAGGCATCAATGTATATTTGGTAGCTCAGCAGCATCAGGCAACCAGCTCTTCTCCCAAGGGTACAACCACCTTGCTGGTTCATTTCACATGCAAAAATTAAGTGTTGATTTTTCTAGATCTATTAGGTCTCTTGTTAAGAAAAGGAAAAGAGTAGATATAAGGAAATAAGTATATGGAAATGAAAAGCTTCAAAGTCTATGCAATTCTGAGGGTTTAAGTAAGTGGTCTAATGTATGTAAAAGTTGGAGGATGTGAAAGCTTAAGTAAGTTCTAAGGGTCTAAGGACATGATTTAAGATATGGAAGAACTTCAAATATCTAAAGAAAGAAGTTGTGGACGATATCAGAAGGTGGAAAGACTTCCCTTGCTCATGGATCAGTAGGATTAACAGAGTGAAAATGATCATTTTACCAAAAGCAATCTACAGATTCAATGCAAGCCCCATCAAAATTCTAACACAATTATTCACTGATTTTGAAAGAACAGTTCTCAACTTCATATGGCAAAACAAACAAAAAATCCAGGATAGCTAAAATAATCCTAAACAATAAAAGAACTTCTGGAGGTATCATTCACTTCAAGCTGTACTACAGAACAATAGGAATGAAAACTCTGCAGTATTGGTATAGAAACAGACAGTAGATCAATGGAATTGATTCACAGACCTAGAAATAAACCCACCCACCTATGGACACTTGATTTTTGACAAAGAAGAAAAAACTATACAATGGAACAGGGAGAGCATCTTTTCAACAAATGAGGCCGAACTTAATGGATGTCTGTATATAGAAGAATGCAAATAAATCCATATTTATCACCTTGTACAGAAATCAAGTCCAAAAGAATCATGGACCTCAACATAAAACCAAACACTTAATCTAATAGAACAGAAAGTGGGGAATAGCCTTGAACTCCTCAGAACAGAGGACAACTTCCAGAACTGAACACCAATGGCTCAGGCACTAAGGTCAAGAATTAATAAGTGGGACCTTCCTCATGAAACTGAAAAGCTTCTGTAAGTCAAAGGACACTGTCATCAGGACAAAAATACAGCCTACAGATTGGGAAAATATTTTTACTAATCCTACATCTGACAGAAGGCTAATCTAAAATATATAAAGAACTCAAGAAGCGAGAATCTAACAATCCAAGCAGAGAAATTCTCAACAGAGGAATCTTGAATGGCTGAGAAGCACCTAAAGAAATGTCCAACGTCCTTAGTCATCAGGGAAATGTAAATCACAACTCTGAGATTCCACCTTATATCAGAATGGCTAAGATAAAATCTCAAAGGTCAGCACATGCTGGTGAGTTTGCAGAGCAAGGGGAACATTCCTCCACTGCTGGTGGGAGTGTAGTTGTACAACCACTTTGGAAATCAATTTGGTGGTTTTTCAGAAGGTTGGGAATAGGTCTACCTCTAGACCCAGCTATACCACTTCAGGGCATATACCCAAAGATGTTCCATTATACCACAAGGACGCTTGCTGAACTATGCTCATAGCAGCTTTATTTCTAATAGCCAGAAATTGGAAACAACTTAGATGTTTCTCAACTGAAGAGTGGATACAGAAAATGTGGCATTATCTACACAATGGAATACTACTCAGCCATTCAAAACAAGGACACCATGGATTTCTCGGGCAAATGGATGGAACTAGAAAATATCATGCTCAGTTAGCTAACCCAGACCCCAAAGGACATGCATGGTATGCACTCACTTATAAGTGGATATACTTAGCCATAAACTACAGGATAACTATGCTATAACCAACACACCCAAAGAAGCCAAAGGAGGGCACAAGGCAAGATATTTGAATATTTCTCAGAAGGAGAAACAAAATAGATATCAGAGATTGATGGAAGGAGGGAACTAGGTAGAAGAGGGGATGAGAAGTGGAGGGGGCAGAGAATATGTAGAGAAGCAGGGAAGAGAGAGAGGAGATCAGCTGGGGATGGGAGCAGTCTCTAGGAGGTGCCAGAGACCTGGGATGGGGAGAGGCTACAGAGGGTCTAAGAGGGGAACTCTAGCTGTGATTCCTAGCAGTGGAGGATATGGATCCTGAAGTGCCCACTTCCTGTAGCCAGGCAGGACTCCCACTGGAAGGATAAAGACAGCAACCCATCCAAGAAGCCTTTGACTACAGGATGTGCAGGGACAAAATCAGAGCAAAGATTGAGGGAATGGTTGAGACTCATCCTATGGGCAAGAAACAATCCCTGACACTGTTAATGATATTCCGTTATGCTTGCAGACAGGAGTCTAGCATAACTGTCCTCTGAGAGGCTCCACCTAGCAGCCAATGAAAACAAATGTAGAGGCTCACACCCAAACATTAGATGGAGCTCAAGAAGTCTTATGGAAGAGTTGGGAGAAAGATTGAGGGACCCAAAATGGACAGGGACTCTACAGAAAGACCATCAGAATCAAATAACCTGGACTCTTGGGAACTCCCAGAGACTGAATCACCAAACAAATAGTGAGCATGGGCTGGACCTAGGCCACCTGCACATATGTAGCAGTTGAACAGCTTGGCCTTCATGCAAGTCCCCCAAAAAACTGGAGCAAGGGCTGTTCTTGAGCCTGCTGCCTGCCTGTCTGTTTGTGGATCCTGCTCCCTAAATGGACAGCCTTATCTGACTTCAGTGAGAGAGGATGCAACTAGTTCTGCAGTGACTTGATGTACAGGTTGGTGTGTGTGTGTGAGGGTAGTGGGGGAAGGGGGTTGTTGGACACCCAGAGTAGGGGATTCTCCTTCTGAGGGGAGGGGGTAGGTAATGGGGGAGGACTTGTGTGAGGGGGTACTGGGAGGAGAGGAAGGGCTGATACTGGGTTGTAAAGTGAATAAATAAATAGTTTTTAAAAAAAGATATGTAAATACAAGTTGTAAAGGTTTAAGAAAATGATTTAAGGTATATGAAAAATGGGAGATGTTTCCGATTTCTTTCCTCCCTCTACATTAGTTATACTAAGACTTCAACAGTTCAAACTTTTAACACTAATTAAAGGAGTTCTGATAAGCTGATAGAGCATTGACTGTTTACTATTCAGTCACAAGCTCAGATTTTGAGTTTTCTTTGGCTGTCACTAGCTATAACTTAAAGATGTTCATACTTTTTAACCTAAAGCTATAGTTTTTGCTGAATGAATCTACTCCAGTTGTTTTACAGAAACCTGCTAACTCCTTTTTCTACAGTATGAATTTGAATACAATAGTGATGCTAACATATCTAAGCTTCTATCTTCTTTTGTAAATTAAAAAATAAAATAAAATTCATATAAGCTTCATGAAATCAAAGAAGTTATAAGACTTGAATCCACCTGTTACAAGTCAAGTGGACTCCAGATAAGTACAGTCTAAATTTCTGCACCTATCTATTGCGGAGAATGGAGTTTCATGTGGTCTTGGAATTCCTCTCCTTCCCTAATTGCTGGGAAATTTGAACTTTTTTCGCTAGCCTGTATTTGTCTCAGCAGATTTCCACTTGTCTGGCAGATACCATCCAGGAAGCACCTGCAAATTACAAATGGCTGAGCTCTGTATTTGCATAGAGTTCAAATAAACCAGTCCAGCCAGTGTGATTGATCACTGTCTCTTCAGCTGGATCAGCTAATCAGACACTTCTGAAAAATGCCCCATTACCCAGTTTTTGATTCCTTTCAGCCTTACTGGTCCCTGACAACTGATACCCCAATTTCAGCTTCAAGTAGTTATAAAAGAGAGTACATTGCCCCTGCTCCCTTAACAGGCTGAAATGCTACATCAAAAGTGAATTCTCTTGTTTTTATGCTATCCATTTGGGTGTAGTCCAGAACATTTTAGGAAAAGATAAAACAAAACTTGATAGGGAGGAACAAGGGAGACAGGCAAATAACTGCTTCCAGAATGTTTTTAATCAATTTTCTTGACTAATCACTATGCTCACTGCCTTTGCAGATCCTCTAGCCCTTTTTTGTCCCCTGTTCCTTACAGGGTCATGTACTCTCTCTATCAATTATTTACTTTGACTCTGATTACATGAGAAATGCAAAGCAATAAAGGAGAATATCCCCCTTCTGCGTCATGAAACACAAACCTGCAGGTTCACAATGAACTTAAAAGAAAGCTGGAGAGCATGCACCGGCTCTAACACACCAGGTTCAAGTAAAGGTAAAGGAACATTTGCTGTGTATTTACATCTGTAAACATACAAATATAAAATTCACCAGATCTACCGTGTATTACAGCATTGCTTCCTTCCAAAATATACAGTCATTTAAAAACTGTATGGAAATAAAATGTCCCAGGCTACTTAATTGAACATTATGGATACTGAAGTGTTGAGCTAATCAAGCTAAGAGCTACTGTTTACATTCCATGGACAGGGAGTAAGCATGTCACTGTCTGATGCTTCCTTTCCTCCCCACAGCTGGTGTTGGTTAAGGGCTCTGATGTAAGAAGACTGACCTGACAGAAGCAGTCAGCTGGAGAGCTGGAGTTGTCCTCTTGGTAGGACATCAGAACTTACATTCTTAAAGCATTAAATGCACTTAGTTCTAAATAGTGTGATCAAGGGAGTCTCTTTAACAGGCCTTTTATTCTGGGATGGCATTTGGGATGGAACTACTAGAGTGCTACTGGGGAAATGTTCTCTAGGCTTTAAGTAGGGTCATGTACTCTGAAAGCTTTGCTTAAATTTATTCATTCAGGAATTAACTAAATTATATTCATGGTCCTAAGAACCCAATATAATCCCCTGTACTGAGAAACAAATAATTAAGGATTTTATTTTTCTTATTATTTTTTTAAATTTTTAAAATTTAGTTATTTAAATCACATCGTAAGTTACTTATTTACACAGAGGTTATAAACACAAAAAGGCAGGATGTGGGAAGGGAATGGCACCGGAGCATAGGTGTTCAGGGGGAGTACGGATACCTTTCAGAACAGGGTATCTGCTGGGTGAAGGTTCAGGGGACAGGTCACTATGACTCTGCCTATGATTCACTTGTCCTTATCTAAGTTGGTACTGTCCACTGAAGCTGCCTATTTGTAAAACCTATGACTACTTGGTCTGGCAAATTTCCACAGAAGCTGCCTGTTTACAATAGCTTATAGCCTTCTGTTTTAGTGTTTTTCCACAGAGACCCAAGACTTGGTGTTAGCATGCATGTATGTCAGGCCTATTGCTGACTTTAGGCCTATAGCTGATTTTAGGCCTTTAGTGTATATGTAGGGCTGCTCCTGACATCTCCTCCCTTCTCTAAGTATAGGCGGGCCTTGGCAATTCTATTCTTGTGAAGGCAGGGATAGAGGTCTGACCTCCAATAATTGAAGGGGACCTTGTAATGGCTCCAGTCCTCCTGTCGTTGTCTAGTGAGGCATGAGGGCCATACCCATCCCGATAATTAAGGATTTTAATATGGTACAAAGACAAAGGGCAATATTGAGGACAAATAAAAGAGACTTGTCCAAAGTACTGTCATTTTGCTTCAGAGCATAATGAATGTTCCTAACCACAGCTCCTGCTATTTTTACTCCCCAGAACATTGTAACTGTTCCTAACTACAGCTCCTGTTATAAAGCTTTTGCTCCCCAAAATATAATGGCTGTTTCTAACTACAAAAAACAAATGAATTTCATTGGTTGGACTGTAAAACGTACATTCTGCAGCAGTTGACATAGATCAACCACATACGGAAAGCCCTTATCCCTAAATCCTTATTAGTAGAAAAATGTAACAATAACTTGGCATCGATGCTGTTGGTTGGCAAGCTTAAATTCTCTGATATTCTGGCTTGGGGGTCACAGTTCAGCTCCCAAATCTGTTCTGTGTCCCTGATCAATCAATAGCAGCTTGATTACAATAAATATGTGTCATCTTCTTTGACCTGTTTTTTGAGTTGTGTTGGATTTAAGCAGACCCTATAATAAAATGAGGAACAGAATTTGCTTTCTAGGAAATGATAATCTAAAGCACCGTGAAAGAATTTGTTACATGATGTAACAATGAAATAAATCTTTCAAAAACTTTTTTAAATGTTTCTTCTATTTGGGAGGCTCAGTAACTGGCTGTATATCCAGCAGAGGTGAACCTTTTATACCCAGCTCTTTCAGTAACCCATGTAGGTTCTAGGTTCAAATTCCTTCCTTCGTCGCTACAGCAAGTACTTTACTATTGAGCTATCTCACTGGTCCCACAAAACAAATTTATGATAAAAATCAGAGATTACAGTCAGTCCCTGAGATGACTTTGAACACAGCATAATCACTATTTTCTCTTCAGCCTCTGCTGGACACCAGTAGTCTTTGATCTTTGTTCATAGAGTAAAGGTCTAATCCAGATGGCCTACTGAGACAGCCTTTCTAGGCATGCTTTCCCTGAGTACGGTTCTTTTCTGTTCTCTTCCAGTGATTTTATCAGTCTCATGAGCTTTGTGAGAAAGAAACATTTAGTGACTACAGAAAGACCTAGTATACCCCAGGCCAAGGCTGGGGACCTAGGCCATGGCTAGGAGTTAGGCCCTACTGTGTGGACAATGTATTCTACTTTGCAGCATCAACAATAATGCAACAGCTGAAAGGGATCACAGACACTTCCATGGTTGGCAGACACATAGTTCAGAGTCAACATGCAATCAGGAAGGATGAGAAGTGGTGGACAAGGATGGGGTAAGAGGTCATAAGAGGGAAGACTGAAAAGATGGGACTAGAAGTTGAATCTTGTGTCTCTGGCTCAGGACTCAGAAGCAGATAGACACTGTGCATTAAACCTACAGATACAGCCTAGAAAAGGGGCCAAAATCAAACACAGAATAAGAGAATCCAAGAAAAGCAAACATACTTCTGAGGAGCCCAGGCTGTAAACCTATGAAAGAAGTTATAGTGAAGCCACTTAGAGGACAGAGATTTTCTTAGACTAAAATCTCACGGCCCTAGAAAACATGTGGCAGGTCAGACCATGTCAATAATGAAAGACTCCAGTAGTGACACCGCAGAGGAAAGAAATATCCTATGGTAAGATGGGTACCTGAAGAACAGATCCCCAAGAGTCACTATCTTTTATTCTGAAGATCATTGGCAATATTTTAGGGAATGCTTAAGCCCAGCCTCAGCATCTTGGATCTAATTCCAATTCTGTCTTCATTCTCAACACTTTTGATATTCACAGGGTTACTCTTCTTAGTTCCAGCTTAGATATGGGTACTGACTCCAGGGCAGTGAGACTGTACCATACCTGGTCCTACCTCCATCACCAGTCCTAGTGGGAGTGCACTATACCCGGTCATAACTCCCTCACCAGTCCTACCTTCTCTCTCTATTTTTAATTTTTTTCTATCCTATTTTAGCATGTAATTCACTCTGCATGGAAGAATGACCTTGAACTTATGTTTCTCCTTCCTTCACTTCTCAAGGTAAGCATGAATAGGATTGAGCCATCTAGGGCACATTTAATGCAGAACTAGGATACAAACTCTGAGTTCTGGACCCGCTAAACATGTACTGAGACAACTGGGCTGAAGCTCCCATTCATAGTTTCACACTAGTTTCCCTTAATCAAACCACACTATAACAAAGTGCAAACACTATAGATGGAACTATACAGAACATACTTGAAGTAATGATATTGAGTCATGTGGTTGACTGCTGAAAATATCTACTCAGTATTCACACTTAAAATATGGAGACTGACCACTACTGAGAGGAAAGCCTCCTGGGGCACAGAATGTCCTTCACTTTTGTATGTGTATTCCAAGGATGTGGTAGTGGACTCCTTTTATAACAGTACACTGCAGTCATAGGCAGATAGAACTATGTGAGTTCCAGGCCAGATAGATAGATAGATAGATAGATAGATAGATAGATAGATAGTTTCAGAAAGCCATGGATACACAGCAAAACCCTGTCTAAGAAATACAAAAACCAAAACAAAAAAATTCTATATTTAAAAAAAATTAGTACAGATCAGTATGTAAGTGGTAATTAAGAGTTCTTAGTGCATACTTTCCCTTAGTTGTTTTGTTCTTTGTGTTCATGGTAATATTGTCAACCCCTTAAAGCTTTTCACCAGGTTTTACTAGAAGGAACCAACCAAGTCCAGCATGAATCCAGTTCATACACATCTAACCTACTTCAATATAGAGGTCAGCACAGAATCAGTGATCTGCACCAAAACATGGGCTTTTCTTTCATCCTTGTTGATGTCTGGAGGCAGGTGAATTACACTGTCCAGGTTTTCTGAGCACTGTGGTACTTATGACAGTGTTTGGGATTCCTGAAGCTTTGAGTTATTGCAGGCAGATGTTGGAAAACTGGAAACTCTTTCCTGTTTTTTTTTTTTTTTTTATGCACTTGATGGTGTTAAATCTAGATGTTGCACTGCATATCTAAATACTTCCATCACATACTCTGAATTTTAGTTTATTCCTCTGTCTAGAAAAATACAAATCAACCCACTATGTGTGGCTGTGGCAAACTTTAAATACATAAGTAAATTTTCTATCCTGATTTTTTTCAAAACCTTTTCCCTGGAATTTGGGTTGAGTAACTTGAATATCTGTGTAAATAAGTTAGGTTTAGATGCAGCCTAGTGCACAAAACATCAAACTAAAGAGGTCACAGCTGGATGCAGCAGCTGTAGGCACATGGCTACCATTTCTCACTTGAGGCATTACTTTTTTTAGAACAAACATCCAATTTTCAATCAATACATGTGTATCTGCTCACTGTGGTGCAACTAGACAAAAGACAACCAGTATTAACACAATTCATAATGAACACACATCTTCAGTGACTGCAGAATACATACCGTGGTGATCTTTTCTAGGCTCCACCTGCAACATACAGGAAAGAAAATAATGAAGAGACTCAGATTGTGCTAACTTCTGTTTGTACAACTCTGTGGTTCACCTCTTGGCAAGACATAATTACACCAAAGATCGAAGAGCTAATCTCTGACTAATGGAGAATCAGCTGAAATGTTCTGTATTAGTATATTATGTGATACTGACACTGAATATCTCAAAATGTCTACTTTGTGACAAAAACTAGTATTTTTCCCACATTTGATGACTAAATACCACATCAGGCAACCCTATGTGTTGGCTTCTACTGAAGGTTAGCCGAGTCATATCACAATATGGTGAAGCTGACATTTATTATAAAGGGGTTATACTAACCCCTTTTATGAAGCACTCCAATAATTTGCATGCATCTTCATGTCTTAAGTTCTTGGCACCTGAACATGCCATGCTGGGACATATCATGCTTCCCCCACATTCATCTTTGGGCAACATTGTCAAATTCAACCTAAAATACAGGCTCTAGAAGCCATAAAAGGAGAGGACATTTAAGTCTACATGGATGATATGCCTGTCACCTTCTGAGTGAAATTTATATACTGGTATCTAAAGCAGAACACTATTGTCCAGAAGACAACCTGCCCCCACTCAACCTGACAAAGCAAGTGGGAATGTTCTATTAAATCACCAATCTGATATGATTCCATTTCCTTCTCTTTTTTTAAAAATTTATTTAGTTATTTAAATCACATCATAATTTACTTATTTACACAGGGGTTATAAACACAAAAAGACAGGACATGGGGAAGGGTATGACACCGGAGCATAGGTCTTCAGGGGGAGTACGGATACCTTTCAGAACAGGGTATCAGCTGGGTGAAGGTTCAGAGGACAGGTCACTATGACTCTGCCTATGATTCACTTGTCCTTATCTAAGTTGGTACTGTCCACCGAGGCTGCCTATTTATAAGATCTATGACTACTTGGGCTGGTAAATTTCCACAGAAGCTGCCTGTTTACAATAGCTTATAGCCTGCTGTTTCAGTGTTTTTCCACAGAGACCCAAGACTTGGTGTTAGCATGCATGTATGTCAGGCCTATTGCTGACTTTAGGCCTATGGCTGATTTTAGGCTTTTAGTGTATATGTAAGGCTGCTCCTGACATCTCCTCCCTTCTCTAAGTGTGGGAGAACGGTTCTGGAGGGTGTCCCACGATGATCTCCCAGCTGAGGACAGAGTGAGAGCGGGGAGGGTCCTCTACCCACGTCTCCGCTGTCTGTTGGTCTTCAGCCCAGCCTGGTGTGAGAGGTCTGGGCCAAAAGGGTGCGAGTGCAAGCAGGGAGGAGAGATTGCCTGCCTCCTCTGCTGCCTCTGCTCGAGTCTCCGCTGTCACAGCTCGGTCACTCCCAGGTGCTGCACCTGTCTCTCCATGCTGAGCTGCCCGGGCTGGGCCGATAAAAGCCGGCTAGCAGGCAAGGAAGCAGCTTGGTGCCCCAGGAAGGTTCCGGGAGAGCGGATCTCTCCCCAAGTGTTACAGATCTTGAGACAAAAACTCCCGGACACCAAGATGATTCTCGAACACACACCTCTACTTCTCCCGAATGGAGCCTTTATATACAGTTTCAGGGTGGGTTAGGGTCTGACAGCAGATAACGCTTATTGGCTTGGTCGGAGAGCTTGGAGATACCTCATCTGCATGTGGGTTAGGGTCTGGCAGATAATGCCTATTGGCTTGGTCGGAGAGCTTAGAGATACCTCATCTACATGTGGGAGGGCCTGAGGCACTGTTCCTCGTGACTGATAGTCATAGACCTCTCTTTGGGAGAGGCTGTGGAGGGCCGAAGCTGAATGAAAAGAACCAGGACCTGGGGGCAGCGCCGAACACCTGCCGTCCTGGTAAAGGTCCGGGGTTCAAGGCTTGCTCAACCAGGCACCCAGCTGCTTCCCACAGCCCACCGCCCCACATCTAAGTATAGAAGGGCCTTGGCGATTCTATTCTTGTGAAGGCGGGGATAGAGGCCTGACCTCCAATAATTCAAGGGGGCCTTGTAATGGCTCCAGTCCTCCTGTCGTTGTCCAGTGAGGCATGAGGGCCATACCCATCCCAATGTCTTTTTCCTGGAGAGGGGATACTTTTGACATCCACCCCTATGCAGTCAGGCTTGTCCCTCAGGGAACCCAGACAGATATTTTAAACTTTTATTTATATTCCCTTGCAGTGCTTAGCCTCGCAGCCTAAGCAAGAATTCAGATTGCCAGACAGAGAGGGTTCTGGGTAGCCCCTCTCTGCTTGGTCTAGGGGTGAAAGTCTCCTCTTTTAGGTTGGGTGGAAATGGGTTTGAGGAACACCCTGTATAAAGTAACAACCTCATCTTGAGTCTCGTGGTCCTCCATAGCTAACTTATGATAATGTATCTGAATAGGTTTTGCTACCGAATTATCTGTTGTATCACAAAGTTAGTCAGCCTATTTAAGGCCCAGAACTAAAAGAAATCAGCAGAAATAACCCAGTTAATGGTCCCAAGATGGGAGGAAGTGGGGTTGACAACCATGGAGAGGTTGAAAACCAGTCCTTGTACCAGCTCTCATCTTTCTCTTTCTCTCTCTGTCATTTCTCTGGGCCTTCTCTGACCTTTTTCATGTTCTCTTTAACCATTCCTGTCTTGTCTATGTAAGGGCAACATTCTTCTTTAAGAGCTGTACACAGTCAAGGGCTGTACACAATCTTTTCTATTGTAGAAGAGTAAATCAAGTCCAATAAAGTCCTTTGCAATTTTTGGAGATCAATTCAGACATCGAAACGAGGGATTTCTTCAGATTAGTGATGCCAATCTCTAGCTATTTGGTGTCCTTGCCCATCAAAGGTCTGAGTAGTATAATTCTGGAGGCCAGCATCAGGATTAGAACTTCTACCAGCAGACATCACGGGTGTTTCCTTTTTACCTGTTCTCAGGCTGGAGGTTTAGACCCTGGGAGCTCTGGTTGAATCTTTTGATACTCATTCTAAAAAGGGAAAAAGCACCCACACTTTGGTCTTCCTCCTTCTTCTTGAGTTTCATGAGGTCTATGCATTGCGTCTTAGGTATTGTGTGCTTTTGGGCTAATATCCACTTATCAGTGAGTGCATACCATGTGTGTTCTTTTGTGATTGGGTCATCTCACTCAGGATGATATTTTCTAGCTCCATCCATTTGTCTAAGAATTTCATGAACTCATTGTTTTTAATAGCTGAGTAGTACTCCATTGTGTAAATGTACCACATTTTCTGTATCCATTCTTCTGTTGAAGGACATCTGGGTTCTTTCCAGCTCCTGGCTATTATAAATAAGGCAACTATGAACATAGTGGAACATGTGGCCCTGTTGTATGTTGAAAAATCTTCTGGGTATATGCCCAGGAGTGGTATAGCTGGGTCCTCAGGTAACACTATGTTCAATTTTCTGAGGCACCTCCAGACTGCTTTCCATAGTGGTTGTACCAGCTTACAATTCCACCAACAATGGAGGAGTGTTCCTCTTTCTCCACATCCTTGCCAACATCTGCTGTCACCTGTGTTTTGGATCTTAGCCATTCTGACTGAGCGAGGTGGAATCTCAGTGTTGTTTTCATTTGCATTTCCCTGATGACTAGGGATGCTGAACACTTCTTTAGATGCTTCTCAACCATTCGAGTTTCCTCAGTTGAGAGTTCTTTGTTCAGCTCTGTACCCCATTTTTAAATAGTGTTATTTGGTTGGCTGGAATCTAGTTTCTTCAGTTCTTTGTATACCTTGGATATTAGCCCTCTATCAGATGTAAGGTTGGTGAAGATCTTTTCCCAATCTGTTGGCTCCCACTTTGTCCTATTGACAGTGTCCTTTGCTTTACAGAAGCTTTGCAGTTTTATGAGATCCCATTTGTCAATTCTTGATCTTAGAGCATAGGCCATTGGTATTCTGTTCAGGAATTTTTCCCCTGTGCCCATGTGATCAAGGCTTTTCCCTATTTTCTTTTCTATTAGTTTCAGTGTAGCTGGTTTTATGTGGAGGTCCTTGATCCACTTGGAATTGAGCTTTGTACAAGGAGATAAGTACGGATCAATTTGCATTCTTCTACATGCTGACCTCCAGTTGGACCAGCACCATTTGTTGAAAATGCTGTCTTTTTTCCACTGGATAGTTTGAGCTCCTTTGTCGAAGATCAAGTGACCATAGGTATGGGGGTTCATTTCTGGGTCTTCTATTCTATTCCATTGATCCTCCTGACTGTCTCTGTTCCAATACCATGCCATTTTAATCACTATTGCTTTGTAGTACAGCTTCAAATCAGGGATGGTGATTCCCCCAGAAGTTCTTTTATTGTTGAGAGTATTTTTTGCTATCCTGGGTTTTTTGTTATTCCAAATGAATTTTAAGATTGCTCTTCCTATCTCTGTAAAGAACTGAGTGGGAATTTTGATGGGGATTGTATTAAATCTGTAGATTGCTTTTGGCAAGATAGCCATTTTTACTATATTAATCCTTCCAATCCATGAGCATGGGAGATCTTTCCATCTTCTGAGATCTCCTTCGATTTCTTTCTTCAGGGGGTTGAAGTTCTTGTCATACAGGTCTTTTACTTGCTTGGTTAGATTCACACCAAGGTATTTTATATTATTTGTGACTATTGTGAATGGTGTCGTTTCCATAATTTCTTTCTCAGCCAGTTTATCCTTTGTGTAGAGGAATGCTACTGATTTGTTTGAGTTAATTTTATACCCAGCCACTTTGCTAAAGTTGTTTATCAGGTTTAAGAGTTCTCTGGTGGAAGTTTTGGGGTTACTTAAGTATACTATCATATCATCTGCAAATAGTGAAACTTTGACTTTTTCCTTTCCAATTTGTATCCCTTTGATCTCCTTTTGTTGCCTAATTGCTCTGGCTAGGACTTCCAGTACTATATTGAATAGGTAGGGGGAGAGTGGGCAGCCTTGTCTCTTCCCTGATTTTAATGGGATTGCTTCAAGTTTCTCTCCATTTAGTTTAATGTTGGCTACTGGCTTGCTGTATATTGCTTTTACTATGTTTAGGTATGAACTTTGAATTCCTGATCTTTCCAAGACTTTTATCATGAAGGGGTGTTGAATTTTTGTCAAATGCTTTCTCAGCATCTAGAGATATGATCATGTGGTTTTTTTTCTTTGAGTCTATTTATATAGTGGATTACGTTGATGGATTTCCGTATGTTGAACCAATCCTGCATTCCTGGGATAAAGCCTACTTGATCATGATGGATAAGTGTTTTGATGTGTTCTTGGATTCGGTTCGAGAGAATTTTATTCAGTATTTTTGCATCAATATTCAGAAGGGAGATTGGTGTGAAGCTCTCTTTTCTTGTTGGGTCTTTGTATGGTTTAGGTATGAGCATAATTGTGGTTTCATAGAATGAATTAGGTAGTGTTCCTTCCATTTCTATTTTGTGGAATAGTTTGAAGAGAATTGGTATTAGATCTTCCTTGAAGGTTTGATAGAATTCTGCACTAAAACTGTCTGGACCTGGGCTTTTTTTGGTGGGGAGACTTTTAATGACTGCTTCTATTTCTTTCACGGTTATGGAACTGTTAAGATGGTTTATCTGCTCCTGATTTAACATTGATAATTGGTACTTGTCTAGAAAATTGTCCATTTCATTCAGATTTTCCAATTTTGTTGAGTATAGGCTTTTGTAGTAGGATCTGATGATTTGTTGAATTTCCTCGGTATCTGTTGTTATGTCACCCTTTTCAGTTCTGATTTTATTGATTTGGATACTGTCTCTCTGCCCTCTGATTAGTCTGGCTAAGGGTTTATCTATTTTGTTGATTTTTTTTCAAAGAACCAGCTCCTGGTTTTATTGATTCTTTGTATAGTTCTCTTTGCTTCTATTTGGTTGATTTCAGTGCTGAGTTCAATTATTTCCTGCCGTGTACTCCTCTTGGGTGTATTTGCTTCTTTTTGTTCTAGAGCTTTCAGGTGTGTTGTCAAGCTGCTAGTGTGTTCTCTCTCCAGTTTCTTTTTGTATGCACTTAGAGCTATGAGTTTTCCTCTTAGCACTGCTTTCATTGTGTCCCATAGGTTTTGGTATGATGTGTCTTCATTTTCATTAAATTCTAAAAAGTCTTTAATTTCTTTCTTTATTTCTTCCCTCATCTCATTATCAACGAGTAGAGTATTGTTTAGTTTCCATGTGAATGTCCATTGTCTTTGTCGTTATTGAAGACCAGCTTTAGACCATGGTGATCTGATAGGTTGCATGGGATTATTTCCATTTTTTTGTATCTGTTGAGGCCTGTCTTGTGACCAATTATATGGTCTATTTTGGAGAAGGTACCATGAGGTGCTGAGAAAAAGGTATATTCTTTTGTTTTTGGGTGAAATGTTCTATAGATATCTGTTAAGTCCATTTGGTTCATAACTTCTGTTAGTTTCACTGTACCTCTGTCTAGTTTCTGTTTCCATGATCTGTCCAGTGCTGAGAGTGGGGTGTTGAAGTCTCCCACTATTATTGTGTGAGGTGCAATGTGTACTTTAAGCTTTAGTAAAAGCTCAAAGAAATAAAGAAAGAAATTAAAGACTTTTTAGCTTTAGTAAGGTTTCTTTTATGAAAGTGGGTGCTCTTGCATTTGGTGAATGTTCAGAATTGAGGGTTCATGTTGGTTGACTTTTCCTTTGACAAATATGAAATGACCTTCCTTATCCTTTTTGATATCTTTAAGTTGAAAGTCAATTTATTCGATATTAGAATGGCTACTCCAGCTTGTTTCTTAGGACCATTTGTTTGAAAAATTGTTTTCCAGCCTTTTACTCTAAGGTAGTGTCTGTCCTTGTCACTGAGGTAGGTTTCCTGTATACAGCAAAATGTTGGATCCTGTTTGTGTATCCAGTCTGTTAGCCTTTGTCTTTTTATTGGGGAATTGAGTCCATTGACATTAAGAGATATTAAGGAGAGGAGACTGTTGCTTCCTGTTATTTTTGCTAAAAGGGGAGGCATTGTTTGTGTGGCTATCTTCTTTTGGGTTTGTTGGAGGCGGATTACTTTCTTGCTCTTTCTAGGGTATGATTGCTCTCCTTGTATTGGGGCTTTCCTGCTATTATCCTTTGTAATGCTGGGTTTGTGGAAAGATATTGTATAAATTTGGTTTTGTCGTGGAATATCTTGGTTTCTCCATCTATGGTAATTGAGAGTTTTGCTGGATACAGTAGCCTAGGCTGGCATTTGTGTTCTCTTAGGGTCTGCATGACATCTGTCCAGGATCTTCTGGCTTTCATAGTCTCTGGTGAGAAGTCTGGTGTAATTCTGATAGGTCTGCCTTTATATGTTACTTGGCCTTTTTCTCTTACTGCTTTTAAAATTCTTTGTTTTGTGCATTTTGTGTTTTGATTATTATGTGATGGGAGGTATTTCTTTTCTGGTCTAGTCTATTTGGTGTTCTGTAGACTTCTTGTATGATTATGGGCATCTCGTTCTTTAGTTTAGGGAAGTTTTCTTCTATGATTTTGTTGAAGATATTTACTGGCCCTTTAAGTTGGGAATCTTCACTCTCTTCTATACCTATTATCCTTAGGTTTGGTCTTCTCATTGTGTCCTGGATTTCCTGGATGTTTTGTGTTAAGAGTTTTTTGCATTTTGTGTTTTCCTTAACAGTTGTGTCAATATTTTCTATGGTATCTTCTGCACCTGAGATTCTCTCTTCTATCTCTTGTATTCTGTTGGTGATGCTTGCATCTGTGACTCCTGATTTCTTTCTTAGGTTTTCTATCTCCTGAGTAGTCTCCCTTTATGATTTCTTTATTGTTTCTATTTCCATTTTTATGTCCTGGATGGTTTTGTTCAAATCCTTCACCTGTTTGGTTGTGTTAGCTTGTGATTCTTGATGGGCTTCTACCTGTTTACCTGTGTTCTCCTTGAATTCTTTGAGAGTATTATTTATGTCCTTCTTAAAGTCCTCCATCATCATCATTAGAAGTGATTTTAGATCTGACTCTTGCTTTCCTGGTGATAAGGGGAATTCAGGACTTAATGTGGGAGAACTAGGTTCTGATGATGTCATGTGCTCTGAGTTGCTGGCCCTTGTATTCTTGCGCTTGCCTTTTGCCATCTGGTTCTCCTAGGTGCTACCTGTGCTGTCTCTGACTGGAACCTGTCTTTCCTATTCTCTTGGTTGTATCAGAACTGTTTAGGTTGGGTGTTGCTGCTGAGGTTAGCGCTAGGGCCCAATATCTGCTCAGTGCTTTGGTCCAGACCGGAAGGAACCAGTGCTCTGGGCCAGGAGTGAGTTCCCGGATCCCTGTGGGTCCTGGTTATTCCCTGTTTGGGGCAAGTGTGGGCAAGTGTTGCTGCCTCCTTGCTTAACAGGCTGCTCTGGTTAGATCTCCTGGGAGCCACACTTTCTCTGGGTTCTGTGAGATTGGGTGCAGAGTTGCCGCCGGAGATCTGCTGAGTGCTGGGGCCCAAACCGGAAGGAACCAGTGCTCTGGACCAGGAGTGTGTACCTGGGTTCCAGTGGGTCCCAGTTACTCCCTGTTTGGGGTAAGTGTTGCTGCCTCCTTGCGTAGAAAGCTGCTTGGGTTAGAGCTCCTGGGAGCCCTGCTTCCCCTGGGTTCTGTGAGACTGGGTGCAGAGCTGCCGCTGGAGATCTGCTGAGCGCTCGTGCCCAAACCGGAAGGAGCCGGCGCTCCGGGCCAGGAGTGAAATCCCTGGGTCCCGGTGGGTCCCAGTGGGTCCCAGTTACTCCCTGTTTGGGGTGGGTGCTGCTGTCTCCCTACCTGAGATACTGCCTGGGTCAGAGCTCCTGGGTGCCCCACTTCTGCCGGGTTTCCTGAGGTTCAGTACAGAGCCGCTGCCCGGGATCTGCTCCGTGCCTTTCCTTCTCTTCCTTAAACTATTTAATGCTCATGATATACCTCATTGACTTTACTTTTTCAAATGTGATAGCCATAAAAACAAGAGGGAATCATTCAAGTAACTTTGCTCTTACATAAAGGAAAAGGGCATCTTACCTTCATCGAGGATTTTGGGTACTTCTGTTCAACACTTGAGGAAGGTGTGGAAATTTTGTGTTGAGGTAGAACTAGAGGGACAGAAATAACTGTCAGCTCATGGCACTATTAATTTACACAAGCATCTTTGACATGGATAAAAGTGTACTGAGTCAGTATATGTGATTAGACTTAGCCTACTACTGGGCTGTCTTTCCTGATGGTAAGCATAGGCAATGATTAGAAAACTAAAAAGCTGTTTTTTTCTTTTGCTTTCTAGAGAATGGGAATATAAAGAAGCAAAAGAGTATGTATCAATACATAGCTACTAAATGCATGTTTCAGAAACTTTATGCATGTATTCAGTTTGGGAGAAAACACATCAGAGGCCAACTGTTGGTATTTAGTTTTCCCCTTCCATTATGAGGGGATCTGGGGTTACAATCAGAATATCAGGTCCAATGACAAGCACTTATACTATCAAGACATCTCACTCTCCCTATTAAAATAAATGTCATGATTAAACCACATATGACCATCAATTCCTGTAAGCATTTTGAAGCCCAGAAGAACTGAAAAATTTCTTCATCACATCTCACAAGCATATTTCAACTTCCAACAGTTGATACATTCTGATTCTGCATTCATCATAAAGAACATAGAATTTTAGCTTTTTTTTTTGTTTTTTTTCGAGACAGGGTTTCTCTGTGTAGCCCAGGCTGTCCTGGAACTCACTCTGTAGACCAGGCTGGCCTCGAACTCAGAAATCCGCCTGCCTCTGCCTCTCAAGTGCTGGGATCAAAGGTGTGTGCCACTACCGCCTGGCGAATTTTAGCTTTTTAACACATACATTTTAGTCTAAGGTACATAGTGTAACTAAATTGATCCGTTCATCCTTTGACATTCAATAATTTATTGACTCCTGGAAACAATAATATTAAGTGCCCTGTGCCTTGTTTCTCCTTCTGGTCTTTCTTTACTATCCTATGCACTTTTGCACTCATATGTGTTGTGGCATCCAGATTAAAAAGAGAAGTGATGGGGAAGAGTGAGTATCTGGATCCTGCTGGCCATTTAAGTTCTTTAACTCAGCTCTATGTAAGAGTAGCTGCAAGGGTAATGCAGCCTCTAAAAATGGGATGATATTCTGAGTACTTATGTGTCACTCTCCCAGTGTATATGGGTCACAAGGTCTCTGGACTTTTGAGGGTCACATGTGTATTCCCATCAGATATCAATTAAAGAGCTCCACATTTGTAGTTGGCTTTAGGCCAGCTGTGAGGATGAGCATCCCAACCCTAAGTATCTGTGAGCTGACAAGAAGTGCTGGTACTTCATTATAATGACTAGGATGAAATATGACACTGATGTAGCAGCATCTATCCTGGGATAAAGTGACCACAGACTCTATGTCATAAAGTAGATAATGCCTAGGACTTCTACAGACTTTGGACTTCCTGACATGTACACTGGAATCCTACCATCTTGGTTAATTAACTTTTCACAAATATGAAAGTCTCTACATTTAGGCTTTGACCAATTCATCAAGATAGCCATAGTTCTCTGAAAGGGTGTCAGGATAAATAAACCACATAGCACATGAAAACAGCAGAAAGAGTTAATACATCTTTTCAGCACCATGTTTCTACATGCACAGAAGTACGATTACCTCTGCATACTATTCGTTTTGTTCCCCATATATGAACACTTTATACCCATTGATTACCGTAAATAGTTACTGACTCTCTAGTTAGGTCACCAGTCTGTAATTCACCTGATTCTCTACTTTGTTTGTTAAAATACTTATCACTTATTCAGAACAAAATAATCACTATATTGGATGATACCTAACGCCAAAGAGATGTGGGTCACACTATTAGCTATTTATGATATCTACAATTCAGGATAAACCATAAATTATTTCAATTGTTCAATATGTAGAATGTAGACACTATAAAATTTCACATATATGGAAAATATCTGTATTTTAGTGAATTAAGTATACCTGGTAAGAAAATGACAGGGAATGTTTGTTAAAAAGGAAAATAGGCACACATTATGGTGTGAGATTTATCATAATTTGTCCCCAGTATTGTGAAGCCACTCCAGTTTTCTGAGATTAATAATTTCAACACAGAGAACCTAAGTTATTCCTTGGAATGTTTATGAAATAGTAAATGTTTATATATAGGGATGTCTATGAAGCACAGTCTTGAGGGAGGAAATGCAAACATACATAGGCATATGTATACATATAAACATTCACATTAAATTCTAAAGTCAAAATACCTCATATAGATCAAAATATAATATATAATAAAACATAATTCTAATAATACAGCAGTTATAAATATTTAAACAAAATACTTAGAGAAATATTAACCAGTCTAGTTGAAGAAAAAGCATTAAATGGATAGTAATATCATACCTCCGGTGTCACAACAGTTCCCCATTACGCAAATTTGAATACTATTGTCTCTCTGTAATGTATGGACGTGTACTCGGAGCGAACTCTCTTATATTTTTGGTTGTGAGCCTAGCCTTTAATGGCTGAGCCATCTCTCCAGCCCTAGGAGCGAACTCTCAAAGTATACTGACCTTCAGCACTCAGGCCTGAGTATAACTAAGTACAGGTCAGCCATAAGTCACAGAACTTGCATAGTGAGCTCATAATCCATACCATGACATCCAACATCTGCTACTTGGGCAAGTCTGCTCATACAAGTTCAGGACTACAGTGTGGGTTACTATAAATGCCAGTGTTCTTTATCTAAGAATGACCAACTACAAAGTTAATATCTGTCTTATCTGTTTATACTATTCTGAAAAACCCTGTCTAAATGCCTACTTCACAGAGGTCTTTTTTTCTCTCTCTCTCCCTCTCTCTCACACCAAAATGTGAACTTTCAGCTACTGCTCCAGTGCCATTTTTGCTTGGCTGCTGCCTTGCTCCCTGTCATGATGGCCATGGATTCTAATTCTCTGAAACTTTATCCTCTAAGTTAAATATTTTCTTTTACAAGTTGACTTGATCTTGGTGTTTTAACACAAAAATAGAAAAGTAACTAAGACAGCCCCTAACCAGTCATGTTTGTCTACCTGTCTGCAATAGTTCAATTAAAGACATAATTGTTGTAGTAAAAATTAATTGGCAGTTTCTACCCCACCTTAGATCATTCAGTTCCCAAAGAAAAGACACAAAACTTTAAGCCTTAAAAGCATTAGAGCTGGGCAGATATCAACCCTCTATGCCATTTTGTCTACTTCCCTGTAAATAACCTTCAGATACAATTTGACATGTTTCTAGTAGGCCACTCTTTTCCAAACAGTTGGCTCTCATGGTCATGTTCTCATTATCCATCTACCCCTGGCATCTTCTTCCTTCCTCTTCTTTCTCTCCTGGTGCTCTCTTCCTCAGACCCCAAGCCCAGCAACTGAAACCTTGCCTACCTCTCTTCTGCCCAGCTACAAGCTGTCAACATATTTAGCCAATAGTTTTAAATTAAGGAGCAAGGTTACATAGCATCACTTGGTATATGTGATGATTTCCTCATTACCAAGGATCTCCACATTGAGGGCAGCCAGATCTTGGGGACCAGTATTTACCGTTACAATATATGACAACAGACCAAACCTCAACACACAATTAATAGTGAAAGGCAGAAAAGAAAAAATAATAAATTTTTTTATTTTAATTTTTCTTTAGCTTTAGCCCCACTGAGCCACTTTTCATGAAGGTTGCCCTGACTTCTCTTCTGCATTCCCACTGAACAACACAAGATGGCACCCTTTGAAAACCTGTTGATCTTGGATGAGGTGGTACACTGGGAAGAGGAACTAAGGTCTGTTGCCTCCTCTATCAAGATCATCCTCAGAATCCTATGAGGTTTAGTTTTATACAAAGTCAAGAAGTATCTATAGCTGGGCACTGCTGGTCAAGTTATTTCCTCCTTCTGCGCTTCAGTCTCTCCTGAAAAGTGATATGATAGGTTGTAAGTCTCTTTCCAGAAAATCAGTCCTCCTGGTTTGTCCCCGGGTCCTAGCTTGCTCCTTCTCCCTGCATGTGATTCTTGACACCCACTGTCTAAGCTGCTCAGTACCAAAGGGAGGAACACAAGTGTCTCTTCATAGTACTTCATACATGCCAGGATGGTTATAGAAGTACATGCTTTATGCACCTGGAACCATTGCCTTGAGCCCTTACACTTCCTCCTTCCTCTATAGTTTCCAAGTGTGGCAGAGTAGAATAGTCACAATGAAATGATAGAATTTACCACTCATCATTAATTCTTCACATCTAAACTAAACATCTACAAGTGAAACTCAGTTCTAAGGACAGAAATTTGCTTTCAGTGGGAGGCTTTGTCAAGTGTTTAGGACTTCTGCTTTATGTCCAACTCCTACTCCTTAAACAATATGTGATAGCTAAAGTGGCATGAAAAATGGGAAGTGGGAAAAAGGGTTCTGGAAACCCCCAAGATTTTCTAATGTTGGAGACATTAATGGCTGTTAAATCTACCTAAAATTAGGACTGATGCCTGAGCTGACAAAGGAAGGGGGTTTCCTTTGAAAGTTACCTTTCACTAAATAGATAAATGTCTCCCAAGTGTATCATAAAGCAAAGGCTTTCTGAGTCACCAAACTACCAAGAGTAAAAATATTCTAAATAAAACAACTTGTTTCCTTCCCTTTGGCTATCAGATCATTAAAATAATGGTTCCCTATAAATTGGAATTTCCTCTGGAATATCATGGCAGGAGAAAACAAATGGCTGATGCCACTATTCTAGCCAGAGGTGAATGCTACTTTGTGAGACTTAACTCTCCATCTCATTTTTCCAAGCCCAAGCTTGGATGAATGCTTCATCAGTTTTGGTCAGCTACATCTTCCTGAGCAGAATTTTATTAATAGGTGGATATAAAGCCTCAGACTGTGAATTTAAAGGAAATAGGAGCACATGGATTTAATAATGTAGAAAATTCTTGGGACCAGTATAAGAATGTGGTGATGCGACAGGAGATTACAACTCAAGTGGGAATTATTTCCATTTTTTTTTTTTAAAGATGAGATGAATTCTAAACTATCTTGCTAATGAAGATGTCTCAGTAGTGAGTTTTAAAAAGAAAGGATTTCGTGTTTTATGTTTTGAGCATAGGATTAAGAAGGGAATTCTAAGGGAAGTCCTACCCAGGCCATACAGAATTACAATTCCAGGTGCAGTTCGGTTCTGTTCACCAATAGAAGAGAGCAGGGGATCTGATGGAGAAACACTGGCAGCTTACTTATTTAAAACCCGGCACACTGCGTCTCGCATCATGATGCTCCACAGTGAGCAGCGTTTGGTTTTTTCAAGGTTCTTCCATCTTTCACGATTTTTCTCAGTAGAGCCAAAGCTTATTCCTCCAATGCACTGAATCTGAATCTATTATATTTGATTTGATGTGGTTACTCAGCAATGACAAAAGAATTTACTGGAAGGACTCTGAGATGTTTCATCACCTAAATATGCGATGGATCACTGAACCTACGACCAGTAGACCTCTAGAAATCTTGCCAACAATCTCTTTTCCTTTCTGCAGATGAACTTTATTTAATTTTTGAATACTTATTTATTATTTTTATTATTTTTGTTTTATGCATATGAATGGTTTGCCTGCATATATGTATGTATACTGTGTGTGTCATATGCCTGTGGAGGTCAAAAAAAAAAAAAAAAAAAGGTGGCAGATCCCCTGGAACTGATTTTTAAGGATTTCTATATGGCACCATATAGATACTGGGAATCAAACTAGGATCTTCTGCAAGAATAGCAAGTGCTCTTAACCACTGCTTTCCTAGCCCTGGACTTTATTCACTTTTACCAGCTTGACAGATTGAGAAACACAGGCACTAACAGCTCTTGATCATTATTGTGGTACTTATATGATGGAGAGGACTGATTTTTTTTCTGCTTTATTTCTTAGTATACTTCATGTTGAGACAATATAGACAGAAAAAATGCTATTTGACTCATGATTCTAATAGCTAGAATGTCTACATATTATTGTGCTGCCTGATATCCTAAGAAAAGTGTTGTGACTAATACATTCACAGAAGATCAGAAAGGATACCAGGCATGTGGAAAAGGTGTACAAGTACAGGGCAGGTATGTCCATTTCTAACTACACAATCCAACAGGAATTAACTTACTCCTGCCAGGTCATGCCCACTCTTATTCTATAGTATTACTCCATTTCTCAGGTAGAACCTGTCATGATTTAATTATTTTCCATAGGCTCTCAACACTGCCATATTGGAGGTCAAGCTTCCATCCCATAAATCCTGAGAAATAACTCACATACAAATGTTGAAGGGAGATTCTCACAGGGCCATATTCTCCATATATGGCCTGGTAAAGTATAAACACAGAATTGTGGAGTTTTGTGGCATATCTGGTATTTCCAAGATACAGCAGGCAGGAGGTTAGCTTTTGCTACTGTCAACTTCAACAGACGTTAGCTGAGAATTTATGTAGAGTTTAGTAGCTTTGATCATTAGGCCAGAAGGTGGATCAAGTTTGGAACTGTCCTGTGTTGTTAAAATGTAGAGCCTGAGAATTCTGAAGTGTCGGCAGAGTACACAATTTTCCTGGTGTCATTCCTCCAGTAAGTTAACACTCAAGAGGCTCTGAAAATAAAAATGCTGGACCTCTGTCCGCTGTGGTTGCTCTCCAGGTTCCCAATGTATCTGAGCTACAACCTTCAGCTAAAAGCTAACCCAGGAGGTACAATCTGGAGGAATCAAAGGATGATGAGAGAATCTGGGCAGTCCACAATGCAGTTAAGTGCTGCCAGCTAAGGTCTCCCTGACACACACACACACACACACACACACACACACACACACACACACACAAACACACACACACAAGAAAAACTCCCCACTGGAAAGGCAGCTCATACAAACATCAGATACTTTTCCAGTACAGACTCAGTAACAACACAAAATAAGGTGGATGAAATATTACACCCAAATATTAATGAAAAAAGAAAATAAATGAGTATAGCCCCAATGTCCAATAGCTCTGAGATATAATCAATAGACCAAACCCACAAATTCATAGAAGGGAAAAAAGAGCTGAGATAAACATTATGAAGTCATAGAGAACTTATTTAAGAAAATAATAGCAGGATATTTCCTAAATATTAGACATAAAAATAGACATTCAAACAAAGAGCCTTCTAGATTACCAAATGACATGGCCAGAGTACTTATCTGTGTATGTATTTACATGTGTATGTTCTTATAAGACCAGAGACACACTATAGTCAATATGTCAAAAAAAAAAAAACCCCAAAAAACAGAGCAAAAGAAGAGTATTGAAGTATTTAAGAGTAAACTACTAATTCATTATGAAGGTAGAAACATCTAAACAATATTGGCAACCTTCAAAAGCAGGAAATCATGACTTGATTTCAGGTATTTCAAACCCTGAAAGTAAATCACTGCCAATCAGGATTTTTACATCATGAAGACATATTTTTAAATAGAAAGGAAAGAAAATAAGGATTTCAAAACAAGCACATACCAAGTCAACTCATATACACCAATGTATCTCTGCAGAAGATGCTTAAAGGAATACTCTAAGTGGAGGAGGAAGGAGGACAGGCTTAAATACAAGAACACAGGAAACATACATTTTAAGAGACAGATGTCTAAACAAAGAAGAGGTGAGAAAGATCATCATGTCCAGCTCAATAAATCAGAACCTCCCCTAATATCATGATTGCAGAGAAAATCAAACAACAAACAGTCAACAAATTATCAAACTGTGTAAGTATAGCTTAGCGAGAACCATACATAAAAGTAGGTTCATCAGTGAAGAGAAAAGACTGGCTAACTGAGTTAAAAAAATTAGATCCAACTTTCTGTTATCTCTAAGAAACACAACTTGCTGGTCAAAGGAGGTAGCTTCAAGTCAAAACAAGAAGAGATAAAGAAAACCACTTCATACTAAAAAAGGAAACAAAGTTATTAAGAAAATATGACAATGAAAAATATATGTGTTACTATTGATGTCCCCAAGTTCATAAAAACAAAGACTAGTGGACATAAAAGATCAGGTAGATCCTGCTACAGTAATATTGGGTGATTTCAATACCCTACTCTCATTTCAAAACAGGTCATCCAAACTAAAAGTCAACCAAAAAAATTCAGAGTTAAATTATACAGTAAATGGACTTAACAGTGTACACAGAACATTTCATCCAACAGAAATAATACAAACATCCTTCTCAGAAGCCTATCAACCTTTTCTAACACGGACCACATTCTAGATCACAAATCAAATCTAAGTAAGTATAAAATTACCAAATAACATCTTGTATCATATCAGATCAGTGTTAAAATAAACCTGTAAGTAAGTAGCAAGAAAAAAAAAAAAACAGAAATGACAGAAATACACAGAAATGCAACAGTACATTCTTTCATGACTAGTGGGGTTGTTGAAGATTTAAAAATTCTAGAACAAAATAAAAATGAGAACACATTATATCAGAACCTTTGGGATATAACTAGGCAGTTCTATGAGGGAAAAGTAGAATTTTGAGTACTTACAAAAACAGAACTAGGTAGAGTAAATAACTTAAGAGTGTACCTCAATGTCTTAGAAAACAAAACAGTCCGAACTCTAAAACAGTAGATGGTAATAAATAACAAAGATCAAGGCAATGACATTCCTCACAGAATGAGAAAGAAAACTTAATCCTCATATGGAAGCACAATACTGCTGATAACTTATGCAGTCCTTAGTAGAGAGAATAGTGTAGGATATGACACACTTTCTACCTCAAATTGTATTACATAGTTCTTGTGACAAAGACAGCATGGTACTGTAACAAAACCAGTTAGGCTAGAATAGATAACCCAGGAATAAAGTCATATAGTTGCAGTCATCTTGTTTTGGGAAACACTGTCCAAAATATAGATTGGAAACAAAATAGTCTACTCTACAAATAGTTTTATATTTTATCTATCAGTCAATATTTTATCTTTTGCCCTAGCACCGATAGTAAATCATTAGTTTCCTTTTTGTGACTTTTGGTTAATGGTTTTACAATCTCTTGGAATATGCTCTGAGTAGTAGATGCCTGCTTGCTATCTCAGAAGCAATTAACTCATGACACTAAAGACTGGTAGAGTTCTCAATGCAGTTTTGATTATCAGAGAGAACCTATTAGCAGTCCCACTATAAAAAGAGTTTAATAATTACTAATATAATTTTAGGAATTCTTATAGGATCATCATTAAGGATTAAGAAATCATCTATTTGTCTATATAGCATCACTATAAGACAGTCCATCTTTGTTGTTTGGCAGAGATCTGCTCAAAAGGGTGGGCTGATACCTAGTGATTGTTATATATATTTAATAATAACAGGAAAAGCATATTAATAGCAGGAATATTTCCTAAAATGGATTTTTCCTTGGCCTTGCCTATCAGAGAAAATCTGTCCTGGCTTATAATTCAAGGCAGATCCATCTCAGGAAGATCATCAGCTGGTTTTTAGCTTCTTCCTGAATGGCTCCTGACACTGTATCATGCATGGGCTATCCTTAATGATAGCCTCTCCCCTGGCTTTCTATTCCTTGGTTCACTTCCCCTATACTTTCTCCTTTCATCTCTTCATGCCTCTCTATCCTTAGACCACCCACTAGCCAGGTTGTTTGGCACTTCTCTGCTTTGTGGGTTATCTATACATCCACGCAGTCCACAACTAGTTGGGTCTCTCTGGAATCCTCTGGAGCCTGTCTCCTGAACATAGGAAGGAAAATAGGGGAACTGCTTGTATTTGGTTCATAGGATAACTTGGAGCTTAGATTCCTTCTTGAGAAATGTAGCTCCTACTAGGAACCTTGTCACAGTGAACCTCTAGTTTTTTTGTTTTTTGTTTTTTTTTTTTTTTAAGAAAACAAACAAACAAATAGGAAACTGGGAACATTGGTTTGTCTCCAGTAGAGTTTTCTAACCATGGAGACCTGACCCACAAGACTGAAAAATGTCATGGAGGACATATAGATGTTCTGATTCATTTCACTCTTTTGTGCTCCAACTGTGTTAATGTATCAGGTCCAAAAGAAACTGAGGACAAATGGCTAACCATGGTACCTGTTAGCATACCAAAGAGCATTCTGGCCTTCAGCCTCTCTCAGCATTGCCAATATTTGTTACAGAGTCCATGGCTCACCCTATAACTCTCAGCTCTTCTCACCCCACCCCTTACCCTAAACTTTTCCAGCTCCTGGGCTTCCCTCTCCCCAGCTTTTCACTTCTATATAACCCTGCCATTTCAACTATGCACCCTTTTTTTGCTTTTGGTTCTTGGTCCCTTCCCTTGGTTCTCTCTTGTCTTTGCTCTGTCTTCTTTTTCTCTCTTGATCCCCTTCCCTCCGTGGTCGAGTTCTGTCTACTGATCCTGTTTAGTCTACTATTTTCTCTTCCTGCTCTGGACTCTTTCCAGATACCTCTGGCTGTACTTTCCCTCGAATCTGCAATTGAAAACTTCTCACCCATATTTTGGAGTGATCATGTCCTCATTTTGTATAAGTAAAGATTATTATTCTCAACAGATAATTTGCCTTGGTTAGGGCTTCTGAATAGGGAAGTAGTTATGCTAAAATCAGAAGAGTGAAAGAGCCAAGCAGGGTGAGAGCTCCCCTTCCCCACTCCCCCCACTCCCAGCATGCTATGCCACCTCTGAGGAAGCAGCAGAAAGCTCAGTAAAATTTCAGGTTCCTCCTTTGGGAAAAGAGAAGTTGACTTCAGTAGTTTCTCTTGAAAGTTACTTATGTTGTGTTGCAGCTTGCATCACTCTGGATACTTATCAGCTGGGATGGAGTTCTGCCTTGGAGTTCTTTATGTTATCTTGTTTTCTACCACATCTATTGCTTCTTCTTGTTTAGAATACAAAAGAGCCCACTGTTTTGAGTCATTTCAGTCAAATCCTAGACATTAAGGAACAAATAGCAGTTAGCACTATTGAATATGTCAAATGTCAGGGTCATCATACACAAACACACATACACACACACACAATTAGTATTTTAAACCTTGAGTATCGAGAGGGTGGCTTATTATAAGCATAGATAACTGAACATAGGAGTACTTTTGCAAGTGCAGTGAAAATACACAAGGATTTACACACTAATAAAACATTGACATCAAAAAAATAATTCATTTTAATATGGCACAAATTATTCTTGTTCTCATGGCAGTCACAAGCTGTTTCTTCAGTTTTGGCTGGGCTATCATGCTTCTTCAATAGAAGCCTCTGGATAAAATAACCACAAAGAAACTTTTGGTCAGGCCATAGTTGTTTTTATTCTGTATTTGTGTTACTGAGATTGCCCCCAGGCAAGCATGCTAACCAGCTGCCCTACCGTTATGATAAATCCCAGACCAAAGTCCTAGGCCAAAGGACTTTTTAAATACAGAAATATTGGCAATTCTTCTTCCATCATCTGTATCTCCTCAATCAACCTGTCCTACTTAATTCACAATGGACACAACTCAGAGCTTCAGAACTGCTGCATGGCCTCAGTCTCGGACCATCATAGTTTGTCATTCAGGAAGTATCTCTCTATATTTGAACCTTCTAGAGTGACCTCTTCTAATTACTCCATTCAGCAAATTCTTGGACTATGTAGAATATACTTTAGTTTTTTTCTGGACTGAAAACTATTCGTAAGATGATTTTTTTGTTGTTGTTGTTGGTAGTGTTGGTGGTGGAGATATCTATCTATCTATCATACAACACAGTATGGGTACATTGTTCTTTAGTGTGCAATTATGGAGTGATCTAATAAACATATGGTTTTCAGTTTCCACATATTATGGTGGACCTGCTCAGAGTGTATTGGTGTAGATTCTATTTTATACAAAATTCTACATATCAACTTATCCAGAAATGAAGATCCATGGCCACAGACTATAGTCATAGTGGGTGATATTTTCCATGTCTTCAGACATGCTTCCTGGTTAAGCTACTTGCTTCTTATCTACATTGCCCTCTGGGTACTATTCTGCCCTAAACCTTTTGCACTTTATTGATACATAAACTTCCATTTTTGAATGGTACTATGTGTATGGGGTTTTTCTTTCATCTAGCCTTAGAATATAATTATTTGGAAACTCTCCAAAACAAATTAAGTAAAGCCACATTTTTTTTTTAAATTAAAGGTAGCTCCTCTTTGAACAAATATTTCAGAAATGTAAAATTGAAATATAGTTGTACCTAGTTTTGACTTACGTGTATTTCAACTATTCAACAAAGACCAGCTATTTGCCTTTCCTGGGTCTGGACTTAAGGCAATAGTTAGAGCGATAAGAAGATATGGAAAGGGTATCCTTGACCACAGAAGAATGTTGAAATCTTTTTTTTTTTTTTTCTTGGTTCCAAAAGGGTTTTATTGTCATGGCAGATGGTAGATGGATCTGGAAGTACCCCCCCCCCCCCAAACTCAGGGCAGACCTGAGTTAAGTAGGGAGGGAGAAGTAGGAAGGGTCTGGGGAGGGAGGAATGCTTAATTGGCTCCGCCCTCTGGCCTTCATTAGTATGTAAATCCCTAGGGTCTGAGGCCTGTAGTTACACCCTCTACCTGTGCACTTTGGGAGGGGCTGTAATGGCCTTCGTGACTGAACAATGTAGGTCTATGGAGATTAGACTGCTTGTTAGGACTCTGAGTTCTGGGGATGTGGCCAAACTCCTGCCGTTTCTCCCTTGGAGTCTCGGGGTTCTAGGCCCATGCCCAGCCAAGAACCAGGATACCCTTACGCAGTCCCACATCTCCTCCACTTTACTTTTTTTAAAAAAGGGGGGTCACTGTGTAGAAATTTTGCATAAGGAAGTTAAAAGAAAGCACTATTTAGGCCAGAGGGGTTAGCACAATTAAGTCACAGGGTAAGGGGAGTTGAGGGTGAGGGTTGGGAAGGAAGGGGAGTTGAGGATGGGGGTTGGGAAGGAAGGGGAGTTGAGGGTGGGGGTTGGGAAGGCAAAGGATCACTGAATCAATTGAATATAGGTGATACAGTTTGAGGGTAATAACATCTGACTAATCTAGATAGACATTAAGTTTTCCTCACTAACATGTAACTTTAGCTATTTGACTTTGGCAAAAGAGTTCATCTGTAGCTAGAAGGTCTGGATCTGTCTTCTCTAGGATTTAGCTTTGGAGTCTTCAGTTAAGCCGTGTAGCTGGAAGAAGACAGCTTGGCCTCCTAGGCAGGTTCCAGGAGGTGGCTTTGTGTCTGGATCTCAGCATGTCTCTGGAGTCTGCAGTCTGACAAGATGGCTGGGAGAAGGCAGCTTAGCATCTCAGGCAGGTTCTAGAAGATGGCGTCTCCACTGGACTTGTGGGAGCACCTATAGGATAATCAAAACAGGAAAGCAGCACCCAGCATGGGGATTTTTGCAAAGGCTAAGTATTAAGCATTAAGTCACTTGGGAACAAGCACATCACGGTCTGGAAAGGCAAAGGTGTTTAAGGAAATTTAGTCTTAGAAGGTACCTGTGAGTAACAAAAGGCGAAAACATTTTGGGTTGAAAAGCACAAACACTGTTGTTTTAGGTCTTCCTGTTGGAAAGAAAAGGCATTAATGGCGGTTTAGAAGCAGTAGGGGAGGGGCCTGCTCTGCCATGTGGCGGCTGGGTGCTCTAGCAGAGAGGCCAGGGTATTCCCCATTTGTTTTTCTTAGAAGTAAAAGGCCAACCTTGAAGAAAAACTTAGAGGCTTGATAGGAGAGTCAGAAAGAGTGAGGTTCTGTGTAACAACTGAGCCATGGGGGGGAGAAACATGGAAGCTGGCGTCTAGCTGGCAGCTCCTGGGAGAAGCTGGGAGTTGGCGCACAGTTTCTCCAGGCTTAGCCTGGAGTTTTAGCCGCTAGAAAGAAACTGAAAGGAACACAGGGGCAAAGGGACTTCAGGCAAGCCAGCTGGGCTGTAGCTGGCCGCAAATGACCTAGGAGGTGAAGGGGGAAGGGGAGCAACCAGGGTGCCGGCCCTGTTGCTTTAGGCAGCCAGAACTGGCCGCAAATGACGGAGGAGTGGGGGAAGTCTATGTTAGGCTAGCAGGCAGCCTGTGAAAGACTGACCCCCTGAGGGAAAAATCACTGGGGACTAGAGTTTAGAGCCAGTGTTCAGGAGAAGCTAGCAGGCAGAGCATGAAAGGCTGACCCCTGGGGGAGGGGCAGAGAGCAGAGATTAGGGCATCACCGCCATCTTGTTGAGTTGGAGAACACGTGGGAAGAGAGAAACCTATGCTAGCAGGCAGTGTGTTAAAGACTGAAGTCAGAGCTTTTAAGAGTGACAGGACAGTCTCAGCCTCAAGGAGTCTCTCGCTCAAGGAAGAGTCTTAGAACGAAGATCGCAGCAGGCACTGTGGCCTTAAAGACAGCAGTTAGCTGTGAAGGAGCCTTCTCTGTGGAGCTGGGGGATGGGCAGAGTGGAGGCTAGGGAGTCGCCGCCATCTTGCCCATGAGCTGGAGAACACGTGGAGGGGAGAGAGGGAGAGAGAGAGGAGAGGGGACAGTGAGAGACCTGCCTAGTCTTGTGAACTAGGCTGGAGTTACTCATGGTTTCGTGGAGAGGTTCTTGGCAGGCACCAGCGGGGGTACTCTTGGAGCTGGCTTTGCCCACATCCTCTACCACCTGTAGGGAATGATGTAGGCCCGAGAATGGGCACTCGTGGGCATGAGTCTCTGTTGCGTTGTGGGTCCGTGTGTCTGCCATGACACAGTAGGCTGGGATGGTAGTTCAGCATGGCAGGAGCTCATGGGATCTTGGCTGAGTTTATTCCATGCAACACCAGGGAAAAGGAGGGCCGCAGAAGGTCTGGCTGTGTTTGTCTCACACCGCACCAAGTAAACACGGCCAGGCTCGTACTTGGACGGGGAACAAACTCAGTCTGGTTCCACGGGGGTGCAGAGCTCTTGGATTGGGGGTCCATTTGCCTGGATTCGGCTAGGGACCGACTGGTCTCAAGCCCTGGGCTCTCAAACCACTGAGAGGCCTTGGAAGGACTGAGACTTGGGGGCATGTGGGCGCACGCCGGCCTACCCACAGCCGAGAGAAAAGAGGGGGAATTGTGGATCCCTTTGCCCAGATTCCGCTAGGGATCGACTGGTCTCAGGCCCTGGGCTCTCAGACCGGCTGCTGAGAGGCCTCGGAAGGACTGAGACTTGGGGGCATGTGGGCGCACGCCGGCCTACCCACAGCCGAGAGAAAAGAGAAGGGGAGGGAAGAAAGAGGCCCTGGCAGCACTCCGAGGAAGAGATTTGGTAAAAGTACTTGCTTAGCAGACTTGGCGGCCTGGTTAGCTTGCTTGAAGATGTGGGTCCTGGTGATTGTCTGAGAGATGGCTGTTCGGCTACCTTGTCTCTAGTTGCGTGACTGTTCAGGGCTCCACATTGGTCGCGCCATTATGTGGGAAAAAATGGCGGGCAGCAGCGGTGGAGTCCCGGGCCCACTCGGTAGCGGCCCGGGACCTTCGTAGTGGAGGCCCGGGGCCTGCACGGGACTTGCGTGGTGGAGGCTGCCTGGAGGCTTCCAGGCAGCCTGTGTCACATACCGGAGAAAGGTCCTGGTTCCAGTGGCTGGAGGCTTCGGTGGCAGCAGACCCGGCAGGCCCCAAAAATACGAGGAAGTCCTTGGTTCCAAAAGGGTTTATTGTCATGGCGGATGGTAGATGGATCTGGAAGTACCCCCCAGAATGTTGAAATCTTAAGCCACATTCTTTGATTTCTTTTTCAGAAATTCTGAACATCATCGGACTGTGAGAGAGGAAAACAATCCTTCTATCATTGTGGTGGTTCTTAGGATGCTCAAATACCATTTGGAGTTCTGGCCTTGAGAATCTATGAGGTAACAGAAATAGTCACAGAGGGCTTTTGCACGGTAAAATATTAGAGAACTGTGTTGGCTCTAGAACCATGAGCTCTCTGTTCTGTATAGATACTCCAAAAAAGAAAATTCTGTGTTAAATAGATGTGTGGAGATAAGCGGGGGAATGTGCTGGGAGAGGAGAGAGGGAGGGAGCCAGAAGACATTGGCAAGCTGCAAGAGACTAACTCAGAACTGACCCTTGTGAGGAAGAAAGAAGAGTGTGGCAAGTGGGTTTGGAGGGCTCTCGGGAAACAGGTTAATATAATCTACATGCTGTGGAAAGTTATATAACTAGTTTTCTTCTGAGGACATTGGCTTGTATGGGAGTGTGGCTTCAGAGTCCTGCCTGGCTGTCACTGAATGGAAACAGACCATGAATGGGGCCTGTGCCTCTAGTGCAAAGTTAGTGGAGGGTTTAAGATAGGTCAGCTGACTTTGAATCAATAACCCTTGTGTGTTCCATGTCTACCACAAGTTTCTACTTCCTAGCACTCTAAGTAGCCTCTCTTCCTCCCTTCTCAACTTTATAGTAACAGTTCATAAATACAAGTTGTGAATGAATTTCTCTTCTGTGTTGCCGTTGCTCATAAGATGCTGACGCAAAGAATCAAAGTCGTAGCATGTATGGAAGGAGGGAAACAGAAGGAGAAACATTTGATATTTCCAAGGATATGAATTTTTTTTGTTTCTCCACCACTGGCTCTTCAGCTTGAAGTTGTCAGGGAAATAGTCCTCATCTCTGTGCATTCAGCAGCTGCTGTCACTGGTACATACTTAGGTGAGGATACGTAAGGTCCAATTCAAAGTTTCAATGTTGCCCTAACCACTGATTTCACAATCTCTACTAAGCTCTCAGAGTTGCTTATCAAACTCAACGAAATGGTATATTTTCTCTTAACTTCAAATTGTGGACTCTGGAAATTCTGTCCTCACTGGCCAGGAGGTGACCCAAATCATCATTCATTCATGACAGAATGAAGAGGAGCATCACAAAGCACCTACATCTCACCAGAAACAGTCACAGGAGCAGTATTTAGGTCATCTCCTTTAGCTTCACCCAAGCCTCTAAAGTCAGTCTAGATGGCTTCCTTTTTCAAGTTCAGGCCAAGCCACAATAAACAGGAAGAAGGATTTATCTACAACCGAGACGAGGCACTATGACTCTTAGGTCAGTACTCCTAATTTCCTCGCCATGATTTCTAACCCAGATAATGGTTAATGTATATAAGATGTTTTAAGGACTAGAGAGGTGACTCAGGAATTAAGAACACTTGCTGCTGTTTCTGGGGATCCCAGGTTCTGTCCCAGCACCTGCACCAGACTGCCTGTAACTCATATTCTAAGAGATCTAATGCCTTCTAGCTTCTGTGGGTATTCATGCATGTGATACATATACATACACTCAGGCAAATACAAAGAAAAAAAATAAATGAATACTTAAAAAGAAGCATGTACTGAGTTGGTTTTAAGCTGGATTGTTTTCTATCAGAAATTATAAATTGAAGAAAGGAGCTAGCTTTTTCTCTTCTCAACCCAGTATATCTACTTCTCAAATACTATTGCCAGAGTGACTTTGAAGGGCCTCTAGTTCCCAGCTTCTTACAAGGATCTTGTTTCTCCACATCCTCTCATTTTTGACTTTTAAATTGAATCATAAGAGGAAGAGGAAGTGGTGTGTTGCTCTGAAACATTTTCTTCCTTCACAGTTTGAACTTTAGCTTTCACACACAACCCACGCAAAGTGACGAGAAGGAAGGCCACTGTGTCATGATGCAAACAGAAATTCCAGCAACCGCCAGATATGATTAGGTTCCTCCCCTGACAAGCCCTATCTTTACAGTCTTTGCCTCCTTGGCCTCTAGGTGGACAGCTCCAGTCAGCTCTGCCAAAGAAGATGAGTGACTGTGAGTTCATGTATATCCACTCTCTGGCTGAGAACTATCTTCAGTATGTCCTGCAGGTACCTGCCTTTGAATCAGCTCCAAGCAAAACATCCAGAGTGCTACGAAGAGTTGCATTCTCCATTCAGAAGGAAGTTGAAAAGAATCTGAAACCATACTTGGATGACTTTCATGTGGAATCCATAGATACTGCCAGAATAATATTCAACCAAGTGATGGAAAAAGAATTTGAAGATGGCATCATTAACTGGGGGAGGATTGTGACTATATTTGCCTTTGGGGGTGTTCTCCTCAAAAAACTTCCACAAGAGCAGATTGCCCTGGATGTGGGTGCTTACAAGCAAGTTTCCAGTTTTGTGGCAGAATTCATAATGAATAACACAGGAGAATGGATTCGGCAGAATGGAGGCTGGGTATGTGTGATGACCTTTTTTTTTTTTTTTTTTTTACATTTCCCTGTTGAAGTATAGGAATGAAGAGTTTCCTTACTAATTAAAACAAACAAGAAAATAACAATCAAAGGACTTCAATCTCTTTGTATGCCTTATTTTTAGACGCTCTTAAATAAAATTAAACAACAACAAAAAATCCCCTGGGTCATTTCTAGTGGCCCCTACTGGAAATTTTTTTTTTTTAAAGACTTTTAAAAATAAGATTTATATACTTATTTTATGTATATGAGTACACTGAAGCTGTCTTCAGACACACCAGAAGAGGGTATCAGATCCCATTACAGGTGGTTGTGAGCCAGCATGTGGTTGCTAGGAATTGAACTCAGGACCTCTGGAAGCAGTCAGTACTCTTAACTGCTGAGCCATCTCTCCAGCTACACTCCTCCCTTTTTTAATGGTTGGAGAACATTTGCATCTCCAGCTTTAATTCTAGCTGTGAGGTCTGAGCCTGAGAATAGCAGCATTTTTTTTTTTAACCATATCTTCAGAATCAGCAGTGCTGATCCCCAAGTGCCTGCCTTTTGCTAGGGTTTCTCATGACAATCGAGAGCTAGTATAGAAAGAACTGGTATTAAATATTGTCATATGTACTTCATTGTGTTCTGATAGTCAACCATATGTACAGTTTTGTACATTCATTACTTACATACTGACTATCTCCATTTTCTTAGCACACTACCATGTGTTGCTAACCAGATTCCCCCCACCCCCTGCCCTTTGTCACCAGGGATCAAACCTAGAGCCCAATGCAGTCTGAGCACATGTTCTATCAGTGTACTGTATCCTTAGCCTGCGGTAGTTTTTCTGGGAAATATTTTACAAATTGGTATCTGGGCTATACATGGAAGTGTCCATTCTGGAACTGAGGAAACAAAGGTAGGTGGACCAAAACTTCAAGGTCATCTTTAACTGCATAGTAAGTCAGCAGAAGGCCACCTCTGGTCACAGGGAGGACTCTTTCATCCCCTCACCAAAACAGTATATAGATTTATTCTGTAACTGTTTTTGTCAACCCAGGGAACTTAAAATAACACTTTAATGAATATTTTATGGCCTGTGGTAGTGAGGTACATCAATTATGGAGTCCCTGTATTGTGTGAACAAGATGTCTAATTCAACCCCTAGCACCATAAATAAAAATTAAAATAGTTCCTAATGTGTTTTTTTGTATGTGTGTGTTGTTGAAGAGCTGGTCTCTTCCAGCTGGAGTGTATTTATTTGAGTTATTTCCAGACCTTTCTGTCAAAAGTAATGCTTCATTGAATACATTGTATAGGTAGTTTCTCCCGTGTGTAGGCATGTTTTCTAGGGTGGATATTTGCTTGTAGAGTTATTTGCTACATGGTGTATATTTACTTTGAAATTACTAGAGTTTTCTCTTCCATAGTGATTGTACCAAATTATAAATCTGCCAGAAGCATCTTAAGAGTATCCAGTATTTCCTTAGTACAAGTGGACTAATATGAGGTCCTGGTAATCTATTAAATGTCTCCACTTTGTTACACTAAATACATATACTTAGTTAGCTTGTGTTAATTCATTTTCCCCTTCGTTACTAGTACAGCTTCTCTTTATGTTGAGCATAGTATTTTCATGTTTATTGACTAATTCTTAGAATTGCCTGTTTATATCTTTTGCCTGGTTTTCAATGGCTTTATTAACTTATAGGAACTCTGAAAATTTTTATATGTGGCAGATTTTTTTTTTTTAGTTTGTTTCTTATCTTTTAAAATTGTTTATATCTTCATTAATTACAAGTGTTTAAAGTTTGGTGCAATTGACTATATTACACAGTGGCTGTTCCATTTCTGTTTTGTTGCAAGTCTGCTTGCTTAGTGCTTGCTGTCTTACTGTAAATCAGTCCTCCTTTTCAATGTTTTCAACTACTCTTCTTTCTAGCTTGGCCTGATTTGGGTCTAGGTGAAACATGTCAGATATTGAGTATGTTTCTTCTAATTGGCTGGACGGACTCAGGAAATTTTCTGCTGCACTGTGTACACCTTAAGTGAAGGCAAGTGTCTTCTAGCCCAGAGGCCACAAATGAGCCTTTAGCAAAGAACCTTACAAGCTCTATAGGTTTACACTATGCTCTCATTGTCTAGCACAGCATGTGGAAGACACAGAATATTTGTTATTCAAAAATAAAACTCCTTCCTAATGTATTGTGTGAATTCTTAAAATACAAATGAATGAAAGGTTTGGAATGGTCTCTTAGGATCTCTAGAAATGTGTTCATCATCTGGGAGTCACAGAGATATTAGCATATATACAGTAGGGAAACTCTACCTTAATATCTACCACAAAAGAACATCTCTGTCTCTGTCTGTCTCTGTCTCTCTGTCTCTCTGTATCTCTCTCTCTCTCTCTCTCTCTCTCTTTCAACACACACACACACACACACACACACACACACACACACACACACGCCTCTTCACAAAGCTCCTATGTAGGTTCTCAGATCTTCTTTTACAGCAGTGAGCTTATGTTGTCAACATGATAGAAGAGGTATTTGAGATGATTTAAAAGCACTCTCAATACTGTATCCCAGCTATATTCTGCTAGTGGCAAACAGTCTATATAGTGAGCCACTAGACTCAGGAATTGCAAATTGGTACTTTTTCTTTTTTTTTCCACAGTGCCATTGGCAAATCTGTTCTGATGATTAAGTTTAATTTGAATGGTTCATTTTGTAGAAGACACACAGCCACATGTCTATGCCAATGGTCAGATGGCCCAGTAGGAAGGGGAAATGGGTATTTTACAATTTTTTTTCCTTTTCTGAAAAGGAAACCTCCAAACTGATGATGAATCATGAAACCTATGATCTTATTACACTTGAAATAAGCCTGGAAACATGTGAGAATTGTAGAGCAAGATGTGGTATAGAAGCACAGCAGAGATATGAAGAGCACTGACGCCAAGTAAAACAGGGCTGGCTTCATTTTAGGGCTCAGTGCTTATCATCCATGTGACTGGAACAACCTATGTAACTTTCATATACTTTCTTTCCTTGTTGGTAAAAATAAGCCATATTGCAGCCTATCTACTGGGGTTGGCATAAGGTTCATATATGTTACTTACACACAAAGAATTCAGAACAATTCCTACAAATGAGCACTCAGTACAAATTTAAGACTGTTGTTATTACTAATGAATGCTAACATTAATACTAATACTAGTATTAGTCAGCGTGGACCTCAGGTGCACTAAGGGGGAAAACATGAGACTAATTATCAGTAATGCGGTGGATAATCTCACTCCTTATTTGACTTTTAAAAAAAAATCAGTGTGAACCCTCTCCTCCCCACTCTTCCATTCCTTCTCTCTCTCTTTTTTAATTGGATATTTTATTTATTTACATTTCAGATGTTATCCCCTTTCCAAGTTTCCCCTTGGCAACCCCCCATTCCATACCCCCTCTCCCTGCTTCTATGAAGGTGCTCCCCCACCCACCCACTCACTCTCACCTCACTGCCTTAGCATTCCCCTACACTGGGGCATGGAGCCTTCATAGGACCAAGGGCCTCTCCTCCAATTGATGCCCGACAAGGGTATCCTCTGCTAAATATGTAGCTGGAGCCATGGGTCCCTCCATGTGGACTGTTTGGTTGGTGGTTTAGTCCCTGGAAGCTCTGAGGGATCTGGTTCCATTCCTTCTCTTTCCTCCCTCTCTTCCTTCTTCTTTTCTTTCCTTCTCTTAATATTCCTTTTAGTTTTCAACCTGTCATCTCTGATTTTCTTTATCTTCTATGTTTACTATTATTTTCTCCAGTCCCCTCTACCAGTTTGAAGTGCATGATTGGACTCATAATGTCTGGTAGAAGATTTAATGCGATTTTTTTTTTCTGTCATCAGCACTCAGGAGGAAAAGATAGTTCCTAAAGCCACTGGAGTACATTTTCGTAGCTGGGTGTCTATAATCTCAGCTACTCAAAGGCAAAGGCTAGATGAACATTGCCTGAGCACAGGGGAATTTTAAGGCCAAGTGTGGGTAAGACCCTATCTCAAAACTAAGAATGAGCTTAAGATGAAACTCAGTGTCTTACCCTTTGGAATTCATGCTTTAGTTTGATTCAAGTGACTTTCCTATTTCCATACTCTTTAATGAAGCACTTTTCTGTGTCCAGGCTTATGGAATAAAAGAATTCTTGGTCATTAGCTCCACAGGGGGTTGAGGGGCTATACTTTTATACACAACACTGTGTCCTTCATGCTTAGCATAGACCCTAATTGTGTAGAAAGTACCTGACACATAGCTATTGCTCTCAGGATGAATTTTCCTACTTACTAGAGGCATAACCTAAGATAAGTTACCTAGGAAGTACTTCAAGATTCAGATTTCTTATGTAATGTGTATAACATAATATAATGTAACAAAATGAAGACAATACCTATATCTAAAGAACTAGAAAGTTTTCTCATAAAAGTAGTTTGTGAATATGTAAATAGAATTATGTGAGTATGGGGATCACATGGGTAATTTCAAGAAGTTTAAATATAATTTTTAAAACTACTCTAAATACAAAAAGAAATCCCTGTTAGAAGTAGAATATAGCAAATTAGTCCCTTGTAAGTAACCAGAACAATAAGAGCTGTAAGAGTTAGGCTAAGAGGTCTTATCTTCTTTTTCTTCCCTTCCTCCCCTCTTGTTTTCTTTCTTCTTGCTTTAAATAATGGTATGGTTAGTTTGGTGACAAAGTGAGTGGGCGGAGTGATATATAGGGGCATTGAGACGACTGATTAACCATCTATCCCAGTAAAGTTATTTCTAAAGGTATAAATATTCAGGATCTGTCAGTGTTAAGCAGTGCTCCATTATGGAGCTATAGCCCCAGATGACCAAAAACAGCTCTTAAATGAATTATCTCTAGATAGGAGACTGTATATCTGTTTTGTAAGGCTATAATATAATATCTCATACAGTAAATTACAAGAAAAAATGGAGTTGTTTTAGGGAGTCTGAGAGTCCCAGCATCCAAGGGCACCAGCATTTATGGGCTGCATCTGGTAAAAGCCTTCTTGCTGAAATACGGGAGAAGGACCCAGGAAGTAAGGAAGGCAGAGATGGAGGGAAGGAAGGAATGGGGAAGGAAAGATAAATAAAGGGCTGACCACTTTTTTTTTTTTTTTTTTATAACAAATCCACTCTTCAGATAATAGTCTTGATCTGGCCATGGAGGGGGTACTCCCATGACCAATGCATCTCTTCAAGATTCCAACTCAATATTATCAAAATAGCAACTAAGACTCAACATGAGCTTTGGAAGGTAGTCAAACCATGGCATCTTGGTATATTATTTTATGCTTTAAGTTTTCTCAAAACTAGTGTAACCCAATTTAACAAATTATCACTCCTGCCAGAAATAATCAAACTGGGTCATTTCTTGCTTATTACTACATTATTAATTTGATAATGAATCCTTATTTGTATATTTATTTTTATATAATAGCATTGTTAAAGAAAATAGTTTTAGAAGAACCTATTTGAAAAATATCTTTATATCCATGATTGTATTGAAATGTAAAATTCCTTATTTGCTGTTAATTTAAAATGTTTCCTCATATACTTAGTGATTTAAGCTTCAGTGAACTTCTCTTTCAACTATTAAGGCCTGATTATTTTTTCTTACATTTGAATGAATAAACTATTTCCTGATAAATCTATTTTTCCTGGCTTGCAGTTCTTTTAATTAAATATATGTATATATATAATATATATGTGTATATAATGTATATATATGTATATATTTCGACTATTTTTATCTTCTTTTAGCTTTTTCTTTTCCTTTACCTTAGAAGTTGAAAATATGTAACAAGTTAGCATGTTAACTGCCCAGACAATGATTAGCTCTCCTGTTAATAAAAGATCATTTTAGAAGCTACCACTGTACCTATCTGATATAAGATTACGAATATTGTTGGAAGGGGAACAGGAAATGCCTAAAAACCCGGAGACTGTGGGAAATACGTGAGAATGTAAGATTAGGAGCTGAGGAAACAGGGGAATGTGCAATGTCTTCTTTCTATTGGGACATGACATCACGTGTGTCACAGCTGACCCTGTGCACAGCATGCAGACACTTTCTTGGTCAATTATTCACATGGGAAACTCCCCTGACTGGTAATAATTCCCCTAGTTTGCTGATGATTCCCCAACTATTAATTTCAAGATCTGCAGAGATTTCCAGAGTCCTCTGATTCTCAAGGAGCTGTATCTGATTCACTGTTTTTGGATTAGTCCCATTACGGTAGAGACATTTGGGGACCCTTTAATCCTGGAACTTACAAGAAGCAGAGCAAACGTTTGCTAGATAAACATAAAATATATCAGGGGTGGTGATGCAGAGAACATGTAAGCACAGTCTGGAGATACACCTCAGTTGGTAGAGTACTTGCTTACTATGCACGAGGTCTTGGGGTCTATCCCCAGTACTGCCTGAACCCAGCATGACTGAACATGGCTGAAATTCCAGAGCTAGGAGGTAGAGACAGAAGATTCAAAAGTTCAAGGTCATTTCTTGCTACTTGGTGAGTTCTAGGCTGGCCTGGACTACAGATGAGCCTGTCTAAAACAGCAAAAATAAATAAGTGTTTATAGTTCTTCCTGTGTTTGTTTTGAAATATAGGGAATGAAAAGGAGTGAAATGTTTGCATCCCACACTCTGTCCACGCAAAGAATTATGTTATCGTTTAATTTGTGGCACAATGCCTTGCTCTGTAGCCCAGGCTGGCTTGGAACTCACTGTGTGGTTAAGACTTGCTTACAGTAATCCCCCTGTCTCTGTCTCACAAGTACCCAAACCACAGCGTGCTACCACACAATGAGTTCTGTTAACTTAGCTAACTTCCCACCCCTGCCCCAGCTTCACTATACTCATTAGATAAAATAGGAATTAGCATAAGGTGGAAGTAATTTCCAACCAACATAGAATTATAGATTTTAAGTTGTAAAAATGTTGTTACAGTGTGCTACAATTCATTTGTGTGTGTGTGTTCGGAGGCTTGAATCATTTCTACCAGTCTGGGTTTTCCTAGTCTCTAAAAGGAAAAAGGCTAGTCTCTAAAGGAATTATAGTGGAAATGATAAATCAACATTTTCTTAGGCTCAAGTACATTGGTTTAGTTTGGATTTACTATGAATCCTTATAATTCTAAGAGGAATACAGTTTATAAATATAAATATAAATGTAAATATAAATATAAATATACATAAATATTTTTCAGTGCTAAGCAATTGAAAGATAAGGAGAAGAAAAAGAGAAAATTCCTCACCCTAGAGCTTATAGCCAATGAGCATCAGAAACAAAGCTACTCTGAGTGAAGAGGAAAGTATTACTCTTTGGATTTTGAATATCTGATAAGCAAAACAGAATATAACATCGCAAACATTATTTCATACACACTGAAAGAATATTCACATACTTAATGTACATTGAATTACATATGTTTTCAAATTATTATTATTTTTTTTCTTTTTCACTTCTGGTGGTTTGATTGAGAATGGTCCCCATGGGCTCATTTGAATGCTTAGACATTAGGAAGTGGCAGTATTCAAAAGGATTAATAGGATTAGTACATGTGGCCTTGTTGGAGAAAGTGTGTCAGTAAGGGGTGGGCTTTGAGGTTTCAAAAGCCCAGGCCAACTCCAAAGTCTGTCTGTCTGTCTGCCTGCCTGCCTGTCTGTTTCTCTCCCTCTCTACCTATGGATCAGATCAGGATATAGCGCTTAACAGCCTGTATGCCATCATGTGTCATGCCACGATGATAATGGACTAACCTCTGAGACCAAAAGCAAGCCCCCAATTAAATGCTTCCTTTGATAAGAGCTGCCTTGGTTATGTGTCTCTTTACAGCAATAGAAGATTGACTAAGATACTTCTTAATATGTGGCTACAAAACAAAAGAAGTAAAATTAGCATATGTAGCTGAAACTATATTTCTATTGAGCAGGTTTTTAAAGGAGTTTAGCCTTGGCTAGAGAACAACGTTGAGAATATAATGACTACAGATAGTGAGAGTAGAGAGAAGATTATCCCATCGAGTTTTAAATGTTCAATTTGTTCTCACAGGAAGATGGCTTCATAAAGAAGTTTGAACCTAAATCTGGCTGGCTGCCTTTTCTACAGATGACAGGGAAGATCTGGAAATGCTCTTTCTCCTCAAGCAACACTACTGACCAGAGAGAACCCTGGCTCCTGACGGAATGGTTACAGCACTTGGTATTTCCATTTACAAACAGATAACATAGAGGACAAAACTTGACTTTCCAGAGTTGCAGATATTTTGTTTCCACTTTAATGAATAAATTACTAATATTTGTTTCTGAATGTGTTTCATGATTTCAGTTTTGAGTCTGTCATTCAATACAGGGGGCAGGTATTGAAGTAAGGACTGATGATGACCTGGAAGGGTCCTTTTTGTACTTCTACCATGAGGTAGAGACCTTTCCATAAGAATGTGCTCATGATCTAAAAGGCTGTGTTACTAGGCTAAACCTTACGGAGGCTAAAATCTGCTTCCTACCTTTTCCTGGGTCCATGTCATACTCACATATCTCCATCCTCAGAGCCCCTGGCTTTTTACAGTTTTTCACTGATGCCCTCTCCTCAACCTTTACTCTTTGGCCTTTCGTTTGGGGTTCATAGATAGGACAGTCAGATAAGCAGTGTTGGGACTAAAAGAAAATCATTGTCCTTTCTGACCTTCTCTTGCCTTCTTTCTCTCACCAACCCATATTTTCTCCCAAGGCAAGATACAACATGTGCAACTCATTTTCCCCAAGTCAAGTCATAGGCAACAGTCAGGTTATATGTGATCAGTCTGATTTTCTAGTACTCAAGAAGTGATCGCTGCTCTTTCTGCTTCTACAGCAAGAAACTGGAGAGGTTTGAACAGAAGAAGCTAAATGAAGGAATATCAAGCCATTATTAAACTTGATTTGTGTGTGTGTGTGTGTGTGTGAGAGAGAGAGAGAGAGAGAGAGGAGAAAGGAGAAGAGGACAGAGAGAGACAGAGACAGAGACACACAGAGAGAACTATCTTTTGTTAGACCATGTTCCAGTAGATCAAGTTTGATGGCAATATAGAAATTCTCTATTTTGGTCTAGATCACTTGTATTATATTTCCCTTGAGGTTGTTGGTAGATCCTGTAAAGATCTCTTTCCAAGGTCAGGTACATCTTTATAAGGAATCTCAGAGGTGATTCCTAACTGAGGGAATAACGACACAGAGCAAGTCAGTAATGAATTTAACTTCTGGTCATTCTGAGGGCTAGGATTACAGATATGGTATTGCCACATTCAACTTGTGTGGTGTTGGAGGTCAGGCCTCCAGGCTTTGTGCATAGCAATGGCTTCCTATCCTAATGCTCTTCTGTTTTATCACCATGTTTAAACTGGAGAAATGGAAAGAAATAAGCAAGAAGACGAGATAGGAAGTTACTTAGAATCCTACTGAGGTGAGTCAGTACCAGTCATCACTTTGAGCTCTGATGCCCACAATGAGCCACTTGTCAGAATGTTCCACAACACCCCAAAACAGTGCCACCAGATGGGGGACTAAGTGTTCAGACACATGTGACTGTGGGTGGGGGAATTTCACCTTCAAACCTTGAAACTGTGTTTGTTTTAAGACACACACGTCTCACTGTGTAGCTTAGCATGATCCTATCAGCACAGTCCTCCTGCCTCAGTCTTCTGAATGCTGAGCGTAGAGGTGTGTGCCACCACATTCAAGACATTTTATGTGACCTTTCTTTGCTTTTGTTTTGAGTCAGGATCTTGCTATGTAGCTTAGAATGGCCTAGAACCTTCAAGGTTCAGACATTGCCCTGTGAGACCTTTAACAACCTGTCTGCTAAATGAATGAAATGAATGTGATCTCTTCTTCCTTTGTTTCAGCACCCTTCAGTATCAAGTACAGCTTCCCCTAGTATCTGAAACTTTTATGCTATTGAGTCTTCCTATGATTTTGATTTCTACTGGAAATAATGGCTCCAGATGATTGAAAACATTGGGGAAATAGCTCTATCAGTGATCCTGTCATGGTGCCTTAAAGTTAGCATTCCTTCTACGATCTGCCCAACAATTACCTAGCAACAGTCAGGTAGGAGAGACTGGCTTGCTATAAAAGGACTATTTGGTCTCTGAGGGCTCTCTCAGACCCTTTTCTCTATCTGATGACCCAGCCTCTGGTCTCTCTGTCTCCTTTTCCCTCCCCTCCTCCCTATGTATTCTGGCCAGTTTCTTCTCTTCTATTTCCCCGGCCCCTCTCTCTTCTCTTTCTCTGTCTTTATTCCCTTCTCAACTCTCCCTTTCAATGGCCCCCCCCCATGCTTCAGTTTATACTATATCTGTCTTATGACTGGTACCTGGAGGGGGTGCCTCAGCATGGACTCGCTAATGCACCCTCTACAGCCGCACGTGACTCTACAGGGCTTTGACACGCTAAGATTGCATGCAGTTATAGGTAAAACTATATCCTTGAAGAAAATGTACATATGTAACTCACATATTTTTGTCAAAACTCTCATTATTTTTGCACCACTGGTGATCAAACCAAGAGCCTCGTACATGCTAGGTAGGTACTTTATGTAGTAGTAGGAAGAAATTACTTAAACCCCAAATAAGATCTCCTACCCGAACAAGACCAGTAAAGGAAGACACAACTCGATAATTATGATATAAATTGCACGCCTAGATTGGGCAGATTTACCACTACACTACTCTAATCCCCGGCAATGAGATCCCTTATAACTTGCGGTTATCTCAGGCTGCGTCCTTGTCCTCGGAGCTCCAGCTCCTTCATCGTCGGCTCCTTCTATCTCAGCTTCCTTCTGCCTGCTTCCTCCTGCTTCTACCTCTGCTTCTCTCTGCTTCTGCTTCTACTTCTCCCGTCGACTTCCTTCTGCTTCTTCCTCTGCTTCTGCTCTACCTTTTATATCGAATTCCTCTCACTCTCTCCTCCCCTAAGCCTTTTTCTCCACCTCCCCTTCTACTGCCCAATCTCTGGCTCTAGCCTTTATTTTACAGGTTTTAATTGGACAGGTGGTTTACAAGACGTCACCTGTGTACAGATTCAATCATCCTCTGCAGCCCCTCCCAGAAGGGTGGAACTAGGATCAAAATACAAGGCTGGGGCTATCCACAACATTGATTCAATCCTCTCAGGAGGGTGGAACTAGGATCAAAATACAAGGCTGGGGCTATCCACAACACTTTACTCCTGGGTTATGCTGTTAGACTACCTATTTATTGTTGAAGGGATGGGATGTGTCTACATAGAAGCCACATAATTGCCATGGATATCCAGAAAAGCCCTGCCTTCAGAATTTAACATGTACAATTTTTTTTGTAGTGCTGGTGATAAAACCCATTACCATATGCATGCTTCTGTTATTCTAAGTTGTTTCTTCCTGCAAATTAATAGTTGATGAATACATTGATTTATGGTAGTGATTCGAAAACATTATTATGGGTAGGGATAACCTGAGGGCAATGTTAAGGTTACTATTTGGACTCCCTAGGTCTGAGGATGGCTCAGGATTCTCCATGTACAACATGTTTTCAGGAGAAACTGATTCATACACCACACTCATGTTTAAGTATTGGTAAATGAACATTACAATGGCACACTGACAGGAATTATTAGGTCTATAAGAATAAGGATGCAATTCCAGGTGTAAGTGAATTCAGTGTTTGTTTTACTGTCCATGATAAGAATTCTATTCATCTTTGTTCTCTCTCTTCCACCTTGCTTAGTCTCCTGGCACTTATTTCGCACAGAACTGAACTACATATCCGTTTACACGGCTGCCAGAGATCTGAACTCAGCTCCTCGAGCTTGTGTACCAAGCATTTTACCAACTAAACTATCTCCCCAGCTCTGAGAAATTAACTCTCAAAACTCAACTACTGCAACATGGGGTGGTGACATAAAGCTGGGTCAGTGCTCCTCAAATCTACTTACTTTATTCTCTGCTCCACTCTTAGCCAAACATCCTGTTAGCGAAAGGCATTATTTGTCTTTGAACAGCAGATTCCAGCAGCGGCAAAAGCAGTTACATACCTCTATAATAATGAATAGGATGTCTGAATTCTGAGCTCTCTAGAGAGGAGACATCCATTTTCAGAAAGGGCCTGCCATTTGTTATAAAAGCGGCCCCAAAATCTATCAGTAATGGGCCAACTGACTGAAAAATGGAGAGGAAGGCACTTTGTGGTAAAGGAGAATGCTTTATCCACTGATCAGGAGGAACCAAGAGTCTACCGGAATGGTGTACTATGATGTACGCATATCTGGCTTGCTTTGCCCTTCTGATGCTTCTCCAGCCCTGTACTCCACAATTAAATGAATATTGAGTCTTGGAGTATAGTTGACAACCTTTGTTAGACCCTCTGCAGAAGCATGGCTACCTTTTGTGGGCTGTGAGAGAGGGTAAGCGTACTGGGTTACGTGCACAGTGCCCAGCTATCAAGCACGAAAGGTCAAGGACGCCACTGCACGCTGCTATTCGCAGCCACACAATGGGCGTCTGCTCAGATGCCTAAGTGGCCTATGCACCTTTGCTGGCTTACAGAGGCAGGGGGCGTGATCAGGAATTTGGAGTCCAGTCCCTGGAGCTCCGACCCAAGGACCACAGCGCGGCCGAGGGTGATGGGCGTGGCCGGGGCGGTGCTTGCCTGGAAATGGCGGCGGTCGCGGTTTACGGGGCCAAGCGGAGCCTGCGGGCAGAGCTGAAGCAGCGCTTGCGGGCCTTGAGTGCGGAGGAACGGCTGCGCCAGTCTCGCCTCCTCACACAGAAGGTGCGAGAAGACTGCCGGGAGTTAAACTCCGGGAAGGCTGGGCTCGCGTGTCTGCGCAGGCGCACCGCTTCGGGTCGCCTGCGTGTTCTCTTGGCGCGCGCGCCGCGGGCAGGGGCGGGCTCTGGGTAGCCCCGGAGCTTCTAAGGGGGCTGCGTCCTGGGCAGGTTTGTTCCTTCAACCCGAGTTATTTTGTTATTGCGAGGAAAGGCATTGCAGCCAGTTTTAGTAGATGTAGAGACTGTCGAACCACGCCCACACTTGCAGGTTTAAATGTAATCCATTCGCATGTGTTGAACACCTAGTAAACCATTTTTTCTGTGTGTTGGGTAATAGAGATGGCAAACATGACTGTTGCCCGTAACGGATGGGAGGATCTAGCAGAGGCAGCAGACAAATGAGAAACAGTAGTTCTGGGGATATGGCTCAGTGATACAGCGGTTCAAAAATGCGCTATATTTTATTTGTCTATACTTAGAACATACATTGAATTTGAGTCTGCTTTTCTAGGAATTTTAAATCGCCTGTTTTCGGCAAAACTAGACTGAGTGTTGTCCACCGGTAGTTTACTGTTCCTGTTGTGATTTAACTGCATTCACTGCACAGACACACCTTGGGTTGCTGCTTCTGAGTTCGGGTTGTTTCTGGTACTCATTGTCTTGTTTTGTCTCCTTTCTTACTTAGTTTTCCTTCTCAGCGTTCGTAGAGTATATCCTCAAAGGGATTATTTTAAAGAAAATACCTATACGATTGGCATTATTTGTAGTTGAAATATATTCATGTTTTGCTTGCACATATGTAAGTACATTGTGTGTGTGCCTGGTGCCTTAGGTTAGAAGTGGGTGCCAGATCCTTTGGAACTAGATAGAGTTAAGGCAGGTTGTAAGTCCCTGTGTGGGTGCTAGAAATTGAACCTAGGTTGTCTGCAAGAGATCTTAAACTGCTGAGGCATCTCTCTAGACCCAACTTTTAAATATTTGTTAAAATATTTTCAACTCCAATTTGACTGATCCATTTATTTCACGATTTAATTATTCTTTTCTCATTCTGCTTAATACCTATGGGTTCCAATCTAGAGACTAATGTTTTTATTTATGTATTATAATTTGTGGCTTAGTTATTGTTCTATTGCTATGAAGCAGCTTATAAAAGGAAGCATTTAATTTGGGCTTGCTTACAGTTTCAGAAGGCTGGTCTGTGATCATTTTGGTGGGAAGCATTGAAGAAGGCAGGCAGGCAGGCAGGCAGGGTCTAGAGCAGTAGCTGAGCACGTACATCTTACCCACAAGATGAAGGTAGTCGGCCTGCCATAGGCTGTGGGCTTTGGAACCTCAGAGCTCACTTTGGTGGTCTCTGTGACCACAGAAGAGCTTTATCAGCATGAAGCAAGAAGGAGGTCTGACTCAACATGACTCAGTAGCTGGTGTTGGTTCTAGAGTCTTACACCGGGCGGTTTATTTTAGTCATATTTAAGTCTCCTGGTTACAATTAACATACTCCAGTGTGAACAAAGCTTAACCCATAATTATTTAGAAACTCTTTACAAGGTACATGTGTCTTCTCCCATAGAGATGGATTCTATAGACTGACTACCTGTGACAAGTTAAGGGTCTTGGTGTGGTCTCAGTCATAGAGATAGTGCCAAGGTCACCAGATTATTAACCACCTCTGTTCCTGTTTATAAAGTACACATAATGTCTCCCACAAAGATAGGTTCTATTGACTGAGAAACAACGCTTGAGGTAAAGGTCTAGGGAGGAAGACTGAGACAGACGTAAGAATCTGGGGAAGCCTCATGTGGCTTGACCATACGGATGGTTCAGAGGTCACCAGGCTATTAACTAAATTCATTCCTAGCCTTCTAGATGTAAAACAGGTTTTATATCTCTCCCTTTGAAGAGACAACAAAACATTGAAATATATGACCCTATGGTATTTATTCTCATTCAAACTGTTATATCTTGATTACTGTTTTTCCTTTGTATCTTTCAGAATTTTTAAAAATTAGATAATAAAGACTCTAGATTAATCTTCTGTGTCTCTTAACTACTTTCTTATTTTTTTCTTAATCTTTCTCCCCCACAGGACCTCCTCCTAGATTGTTTTCGTTTGGCCAATCGCAGTTTAATGTCCAATGAGTGTTTCTTAGGTCTCTTACTGACTCCTTTCCCTAGCAGTCTATTAATGTTTTATAGATTCAGTTATTGTTTTTGGTTTGTCTGAGAAGACTAATTACAGTGTAAAAATCATCTCCGTCTTTTGAATTACCTGTTTGGCACTAACTCATTTTTTCCATTCTATTTTTTATGTTTAAAAATCCTTCTATTTTGTATTTCAGCTTTTCAAAATGGTTGAAAATCATTTATTGGCTATGCGTATTTATGCCTTTTGGGGCTAGTGAGCCCCAACTCGGGACCTTGTACATGGTAGTGGATGAAACCCCTGGGCCTTGTCTGTATATATTTATGAATGAAAGTGTGTTAGCTACAAGCTTTCCTCTGTTTGTACAGATACTGTTTGGGATTCCAAGGGAAAAATGGATTCTGCCCACCTCCTGTGTCCATGTTTTAGTGCTGTTTTGTCTAGAAATACTGTCTTATCTTCCCTGTGCCTTATAGGAATTATTGTCTTCATCCTCCCTTCCTAACAGATAAATGGGCTTGAGGAAGGAAGGCAAATGCATATGCATAGTCTCACAGTGAATTTTAGCTTCGTGTCTTACTGCTTATTCAGCTCTTGGTTTTCTACAGTCCGCTTTAAAGAGATTAAGAAAAAATCCTTTCTCATATAGTAAGTGGTGTCAAAAGCCTCAGGCCTTCTCCAAATCTGGGTTTCACCTTCCCATTTTTCTTCTTAAATGCCAACAGCTCCTGACAGCTTCACAGGGTGGACTTCCTTCCATAGCCCTGGTTTGCTAAGCTTTGCTTAACTTCTCTCTTCCCTTGGTATTAATGTAACTTGACTTTCTTTCCTTGTATCCTTCTGCCAGTCATGTTTGTAAGCTGCCCTTGCTTTATCCTTCTTTTCTTAGCTTGAAGGATAGGGGAGAACAGAAAAGGAATAGACACAGAAAGGGAATAAGGGGCCGACTTCTGAGTCTGGGTGACTGCCTAGGACTTTATAAGCAGAACTTAGTTCCCACTGCCTGACAAGCAATTCCACTAAGTGTGGATTCTTGCACTAGGAGCCCTCTGCCCCCATCTTAGTGAACTCTGAGAGCACCTAATTGAATGGAAAGGCACTGGTTGAGCTAAGAGACCATTACCAGCATGTTCTCTGTGGGAGCCTGTGGACAGATTCAGAATCCTTCCTTTAGGATACATAAGCAATGATTGACTCAGGACTCATCATATAGACTGAAGTATTGAGTTGCGTGTCCCTACAATGTAGCAAAGGTTCTGCAGAAGTCAGTAAGGTTAGGTCTCAATGGGACTTAAATGGGTAAAATCAATGGGAGAAATATCCAATGATCCAAGGACTGGAAATTTTGTGAGATCCAAATTTCAAAGAAAAAATAAGCCCCAAATCCTCAACTAAGTCCCTGAGGTGTACTGTCAGGAACTAGAAATTGGGATCACATCTGGGAATTTGAAGATAGACAGCTTTTTCATTCTGTGTCTTCCTAAGGAATTTCCATAGGGTCTAGCAAAAGCATATTAGAGAGATGAAGCAATCAAGTATGCAAATCTTGTGATTTGAAATAAAAGCCAGGAATCGGGATGTAGCCTCAACTCACTGCACCACTTTCCTTGAAGAAGGCCAACGACAAAAGGGAAACTGGTAAGAGAAGTTACTGGTTTATGAAGAATACAGTCTTAAACATTAAAATTGCCGTCATTTCCCACTTAGGTGATTGCCCACAGTCAGTATCAAAATTCCAAAAGAATTTCCATCTTTCTGAGCATGCAAGATGAAATTGAGACGGAAGACATCATCAAGGACATTTTCAAACACGGCAAAATCTGCTTCATCCCTCGGTACCAATTCCAGAGCAATCACATGGACATGGTGAGATTAACATCACCCGAAGAAATCGCTTTCCTTCCGAAGACATCTTGGAATATTCATCAGCCTGATGAGGGAGATGTTCGGGAAGAGGCCTTATCCACTGGTAAGGTGTCTTTTCTCCCATCAAAACACTTAACCTTGGCGAATCTTATTTCATCTGATCTTGGAAGCTAAGCACGGTCATGCTTGGCTAGCTTGGGAGAATTGATATCTTTGCATATTTTGATAATTTCATCAGATTTTTTTTCTTCTTATAAAAATCTTTTCTCTTCTTCCCCCCTCCCCCACCCCCTTGTGTGTTTTGTGAGACAGTCTCACTATGTAGCGAGGCTGACTTCAAGCTCTCAAAGTCCTGCCTCCCCAGTGCCGCTCTCATGGGCATACACCACCTCTCTGGCTTCTGCCAGATATCTTTATCTCTTTTTTGGTCAGTTCTATTGTATGTCTAGGAAGCTAAGGCCCAGTGTCTGAAAGGACTCACCCCGTAGCTGGGGAGACAGAAATTTTATGTTAATGAAAGTATCTCAACTTGTAGTATACATGAAATATAAGAGTCAAATAAAAAGATATTCAATCTGGAAAACACTGAAGTTCAGGGACTGGTCTTGCAAATGTGCATCCCCAACTTGGGTTTATTCATCTCCATCTTCTGTTCTCTATCCATGCCATGTTTGTGGCAGCGGTGGCTTTTTTGCTCCTGTGATACTTACAACCCAGGTTGCAGTGGAATAGAGTATGAGGCTTTAGATTCTTTCAGTTGTGGTATGAGGTAGCAACTCCCTCCTCCCCCCTCCTGCACCCATGTTGTTTGCAGAAATGTCTGAGCAGGCAGGCTTTCTGTTATCTCTTCACATCTCACTCAGTGTGAAGTTTTACTTGCATCAGCAATTTAGAATGTGGCAAGTTCAGTGCTAAAGCATAAATGAAGCTTCACAGTGTTCGAGGTGAGCCATTGGGAGCTCAGATTGTCTTTGCTGCAGCCTCTGCTGTCTACTCATCTTCCTGGCTTGCCTTTGTTACCTCAGCTTAGAAAAGGGTGAACTTGTGTACCAGAGTTGCAATTTACAAATTCTCAAGCAAAAAATTCTTGTAAGGTATTCTTTTCTTAGGTTTACAGGATACTAAACCAGTTGGTAAGTGAACTAGAGGGGTTGTCTCTTTAGTGAATTTATCCTTAAAGTGAGGACTGCTTAGACAATTTGATTAACCAGGCGTCTTTCCATTGAGAATGTATAGTCTGATTCAAGCTTAATTAACTTGGCATAAGCACAAGGGGGTAATATTGGTACAGAAACTGAAGGCTACACGAGGAGGCAGCGTCAGTGTCTTTGCATTAGTGTGCTTAGGAGTGGATCTGTCTTTGTTGAGACTCTGTATCTATGTTGGTTTTGTGTTCACTGTGGCCCATGGCAGCTTGGACTTACATCACCTCTAGAGCTAGAATTCCCAGCAGAAAAGAGTCTGGTTTTCTAATAGTCCCAATAAAATTTTTGTCCTAACTCTTATTGCTTGAAGTGGTCATCCCTGAGTTAATCACTATGGATAGACATGGAATTAGTTTACTGGCTACTGGCTCACTCTTGGGTTGTATACAACCATTCCTGACTGCTTTTCTGTGACTGAGGAAAAGGATCTATGGCTACCTCTTCAGTTCTCCTCAACCACTGAGCTGAATTATAGGGGTGAGGTGAGAGTGACATGTGCTGTTCTAGAACGAATATGGCCCTGCCAAAAGTTACCATTTCTGAGGTCCTATAGAGAGGCTCCTGAATATAACTTTTAGATGCTGTCACTGTCCTTTTTTTTGAGAATTCATGCCTGTGAAAATACCCAAGATAAAGTAGGTGACTGCAGTGATTTGATAGTGCTCCACTATAACATTTTACAGTAGTTAGAGGGGCGCTGTCCAGGGCAAGGTCTTGGGATATGCCTCTCTGGGTTGATCAGTAAGTGCTCTTAGGGAGGTTAGGATTTGTTCATTGACAGTAAATTCACATTCAGTTGTCCTGTTTCCTTCTTTGCTAGGACTGTGTGGTTCCTGTAGAATTACAGCACACAGTGGGCATGGGTTTCCTCAAGGACTTTCACAGAGTTTTTATTTGTTATAGAGAACTTGCAAATAAAAAATACCAGAGTCATGATATCTTTGAGAGTAGACTAAAATAATTTTAATTGTATCACAAATTTGAAAATGATTTATTTATTTATTTATTTATTTATTTATTATTTATTTATGTATTTATTTATTTATTTTGAGATGGGATCTCAGTATGAAGCCCAGGCTGGTCTTGAACTCACAATCTGATATATGCCTCAGCCTCCAAGGCTTATAGACCTACATAGCCATCTGGCTGGTAAATTATTTATTAAGTACTTAGTCCAGTAGTTCTCAATCTTCCTAATGCCGTGTGACTTTCCTCATGCTGTGGTGACCCATAAAATTATTTTTGTTGCTACGACTTCATAGCTATGACTTTGCTACTGTTATGAATTGTAGTGTGAATATCTAATATGCAGGATATCTGATAGGCAGCCCATGTAAAAGGGTCACTCAACCCCTAAATGGTTGGGGAAACCGTGGACTGTCTATGAGAAGTGTGATGGGGACCTGCTTCCCACAGTAGTAGAGTTAACTAGCTGTTGTTCTCATAGAGGTGGGCTTCTGTTAGCAAGACAGGTCCTCTTCTTTGAGCTGACCTGGTCCCCTTTGTGTTAAACATCAAGATATTCCACCATTCCTTAATTTCACATTCATAAATTTGTCTTTTTTGTATATTTCTGTTTGAAGCTAGCATGTGCTTATAAAATAATCCTTGTCTCTCTTTTTTAACCATCCAATTATCAATTATTACTGGATTTTTCTTTATAATATATTTGTGTGCAGTGCATGCATGTGGTCTACGTATGTTTGTGAACAGCTGTGTGTAGAAGCCAAAGGAGGGTGTTGGGTGTCCTGCTCTGTCACCTTCTACCTTATTGCTTTGAACCCTAGTCTCTCACTCAGCCTGGGGGTAGGCTGGCAGCGACCAAGCCACAATGGATCCTTCTGTTTCTTCCACTTTATAATGCTGGGTTACAGACACAACTGCACATGGCTTTTTATGGGTGCTAGGAATTTGAACTAAGATCCTTATGCTTCTGCAGCAAGCATTCTTAGCCACTCAGATATTTCCCCAACTCCTCTTTGTACAGTTTTTATCACCTGCTTCTGATCTCAGCAATCTTCTATCGCTAGCTGACTCTTCACATTGACTATTGCACTAGAATGACGTTCAAACTTGTTTCCTGATCATATTGGTTTCCCGCAGATGCCATTTTTACACAGCTCACCCATCCGTTAGGTCTTTTCCTGGATACTGTAATGATCTCTGTCTTTGGCCAACAATACTTTCTGCTGATCTGTTGTGGACAAAAGCTGGGAATTTGAATAACTCTAAAGTCCAGGCCACTGAATGATCCAGTTTTTCCCTTGCTTCCTGCTCCTCTCCAGTGTGGTTTCTCTCCTTCTCCCACAGTGCTCTGCTGGAGGACAGCATTTCATTGCAGCTGTCAGTGAGAGATTCAGGACTGATCTCTAGCTTTACTCCTTTCTAACTAGGACTTCAGCCCCTGAGCTTTTGTGAAATTCAGATATCTCACCCAGAGGTGGAGCTCATGAAGCCTACCCATAGGCTGTGGCAGAGATCCAGTGAGATAATGTCAGAAAGGGATAATGTCTGAATGGTAGTTGTTCAGCGAAGGTACCCTTGCTGTGGTGCCTGCTGTTTGGTTAGGGTTGTGTTGTTGTGCACACGGCCACCTGTGAACATGAGGCTTGCTGTTTTCTAGGCTGGAATGTGTCATGCGTTTTTCAGGATAGAATTATTGCAGTCCAGTGTCTGAGATCACTGGCCCTCAGATTGTCATCTGGGTTCAATTCCTTACCAGTTTGGCAACTGACTTAAAGCTGAAAGGACCCGAGAGTTGGAACTAATGAAGCTGTTTTGTAGTGAGAGTAAAGTACGATGATATACAGTTAAATGCAGCACAGTGTGTTGTCATGAGGAGTCAGTAAAATGCCGCTATCATCATTGGGTACTATGTTCCATGGCTGCTCTCAACTCCCTAGTCTTTTTCTTCTGTGATTCTTAAATCCTTGGCACTCAGCATTAATCCCCATGTTTTATTAATTTTTCTTGGGAATATATATATATATATATATTGCTAATAGACTTAGTTTCTATAGGGGCCAAGATTTTGGTCTAAGATACTGTGTCCCCAGTACTGCCTATCTAGTATGTATAGCCATCCAGGCAGGAAGGAAGACAGGTTAAGGAGAGAGACAAGGTGCCCTTCCCTTCAGCTATCATTATTGAAACAGTGGTCCCAAGGAATTGACTTTTCCCCAAATTCCTATGCTAAGAGATGCAGAAAGCTGAAGGCTGGTGCCACCCAGGGAAGAACTTTGTCTCCCAAGTTGAGATTCACACAGTCCTGACATCTTTCCAGACTACGTTGCGGGAGAAACTGGAGCAGAAACAGTGATGGGCAATGACCACACCGTGAGTGGGACTGCTTATTTATATATAACTCTTGCCTGCTATTTAAATGTAAACCTTTGGGCTAGCAAGATGGCTCAGTAGGTAAAGATTCTTCCTCACCAAGCTGAGGACTTGAGTGTGGTCCCAGAACCCATTAGATAGGAGAAAACGGACTCCTGCACTTGACTCCTGACTTCCTACGTGTTTGGTAACGTGTGCTTCCTTCCCCAATAACTAACAGAATAACTAACTAAATGTGTAAATAAAGTGTGAACGTCATGGCCAGACCAGCAGAGGGTTGGGTGGGACGGAATTCATTTAACCTCTTTATTGATTCCTCCTTCCAATGTGGCCACATTGGGTTAGTCTCCTTTCTCTGCTTTGTACTACTGTCTGTTTAATTGACCTTTTGAGGGTAGTGGCTGAGCCTGGCTTGTTCTATTTGCCAGAGTCTATGCTCTAACCCTAATAACTTTGGCAACATGTTGATTCATACTGGAAATTTCTCAAAGTAAATCTGAATTTATTATAAGTTCAACCAATGCTAATATGGATGACTAGATGGTCAGTCCTTTATAGCCATGAAAGAAAATCTGAATTTGAAAAGTTACAAAGAATACATGGGAATTATTTTATAGATGATGTGGTTTTTTAATTTGTATCATATGTAAAATGTCAACATTATCTCTGGCTTGGTCAGGGACTTCCTGTGAGATGGCCCTGAAATTTTCCTTCTCTCAGGGCTGGTTTTGGGAAAGTCACTGAGCTAAGAGAAACACAGAGTGCCTCCTGGCTGCAGATGCTGCCACCCCTGCAGTGGAGGCTGAGGATCGGCACAGAGGCTCTGTGCATTTGTGATGGGTATTGTATTAAAGGTTGGTAGAAACAGAAATTGCAGTTTTGTTAATAGTGTACTTAGGGCCACAAGCTTGGGTTCTAGAAGGCTCAACAAGCTAGACTGGCACTCTATCCCCAGTTCCTTCCTGTGAAAAGCAAAAAAGAGGTTCTTCTCTGACTGTCACCAGGTTTTTCCCTCCTTGTTGCATGATATTACTAGGGAAATTCTGATTGCCTGGCGGTGTTTCAGTGTCCTAATAACCACTGGGACGGTCACAACTGACTTTCTTTAAAATATCATCACTCCTGCCAGATGGTTACAGCTTGACCTACTCCACCATGGGTCTTTCTGTGCCCCAGGGTACATTGAGATAGTTGCTAAGCCTCAGATCAGATGAAGATAATACATCTGCTATATCTCCTCTTTTGTAGGCCAAACAAATATGTTAATTGTTAGACTGAAAGCTGAGGATATCCACAGGCCTGGGGGCCAGGCCACACTGTCCCACCTACTTGCAGAAACTCAGGGACACTGCCACACAGATGACTGTCACATGCTCAGGAGAACTCTTAGTTTTGGTATAGTTTATGCTAAGCAGAAACTCAGGGGCACTACCACACAGATGACTGTCATAAGCTCAGGAGAGAACACTTGGTTTTGGTATACTTTATACTAAGCAGTGACTCAGGGACACTGCCACACAGATGACTGTCATAAGCTCAGGAGAGAACACTTGGTTTTGGTATAGTTTATGCTAAGCAAAGAAGTAGGTTGCTAAAGAGTGATTTGGTGTTTCAGTGTGATTTGTAGCAGCTCTTGTCTAACAGGAAGTGTTTTAGCAAACCTTTCACCACATCTCCTTTACACAACAGAAGCATTGTTGATTTTACTTGAAGTTTTGAAATGGCTTTTTTTTTTTTTTTTAGCTAAAAGTAAATCAAAACTGTTGTCATTTTCATATGTGCTTTTGCACATTTATCTGTTGTGATGGCTGTTGGAGTGGCTTCCTTCTTTGGATCATAGAGAAAATTTCCTTCTATGTAGGCATTGCAGAAAGCAGAATAAATCCTTACCATCCTTGTACAGTCTCCCCCTTATTCCAATGATTTACCTGTAGCCCAGAGAGGTTAAGTAACTTTTTAGAGTACACACAGGCAGTTAAAGAGAGTGGGAGGCCATCCAGTTCTCTAGTTTTCCACTCAAGTGTAATCCTCACCCCCTTTGTCTTGAGGTCTCGTAGCCCAGGCTGGCCTAGAGCTCACTATGTAGCTGATGATGACCCTGACCTCTATCATCCAGACACATGGTGGCATCTGCCATCTTACCCAGTTTATGCAGTACTGGAGGTTGAACTGGGGCTTATTGCATACTAGGTAAGCTCTTTACCAACAGTTATATTCCCAGCCCCCCGTCGTGTTCCCCCCCCCCCGCCCCCCGTGACTCAGTGCCTCTTACCAAGAAAGAAGAAAAGGTGGTTGATATTTTTTTCCCTTCCGTTTTTCAGAAGATCTCTGTCTTAGTTCATCCGCTTACCTCAACTGGCTGTCACCTCTTCGTCTGACTTCTGGAGTCTTTTGTCTTTCTTTTGTGGGGAACAGGAAATAGAGTGAATATAACCTACTCTAGTCTAACTAACTAGAACTAACTATTGCTCGGCTGGCTTATACTTGAAGTTCTGCCCCATCAACTTCCAGGCAGTTATGACTGAAGTTGTGAAGCATTGTGGCCAACTCTTGCTGAAGTCCTAAACATCATTAAGGCTAAGATAGAGTGCTGCCTCCTCCAGCAGACTCCTTAGGGTTCTCAGTCAGATGGAAACCTTCTTTTCCATGTTTCCCTGTATTAGAACACTTTGCTATGCTTTGTTACTGAAATATTTTTCTTTTTTAACTTTAACATGTATAGGAATTAGGAACCTATCCCTTCTGTGCCTCATGGTTCATGTTGGACAGGTGGTGGTGTGCATACGCAAATAAGATGCATAATTATCCTTTACTCAAAAAGGAGTCAAAGGTACCTACCTATGAGGTAGATAAGGCACAGCCTGAAAACTACCATTTCACACAAAGTGTACAGAGAACAGCACAGCCAGTAGACCACTGTGGGCAACAATGAATGAAGTGGGCAACAAGCTATGAGATGCAGAGGAAAGTGAAATATATCTTGTGATTACCCATCTCTTTACTTCGGCGTAAGAGTGAAGTTCACTGCGTGAAATTAAGAATTCTGAGTATAATGGCTCAGCCATCCGGGATCATTTACCAAAACTCTGGTATGAAGCCATTTATCAGATTATATAGGGCAGAGTTTTGTAACTTCAATCCGTGACTCATTAATGGCTCTGTTTAATTTTGAGACAGAATATCATGCAGCCCAGGCTGGCCTTATTTGCTACATCACTGAGCGTGATGACGTTGAACGTCTTACCTTGCTTGCGCCTTTCTGGTGCTGAGGTCACAGTGCATGCCACCATACCCAGGTAGTTAATGCTGGACATCAAACTCGGACATTATGCATGCTTAGCAGGCATTATACCAACAGCTACATCTTCAGTCACCACATTGGTTTGTTTTGAGACAGTCTTTCTAGGTTGTCCAGAGTGTCCTTGACTTTATGATCCTTTGTCCTCAGCCTTTGGAGTGTTGGGATTACAGGATGTACAGGTCTATACCTGACATCAGTGGGTTTTAATCTCCTTAAGAAGCACTAAAAACGAAACCAGAAGAAATTGGGAAGAAATGTTTATTTTAGGTGTGTGTGCTGATCATGAAATGGATCTGATGTTTTTCTTTCAGTAAATTCTAAAACACTGTAAAGCTATTGGCTTAGGTGTCTTTCTCAAAAGGGTATTCATTATCTGGGTGAACCTATAAAGCAGTAAGATCAACAGGTACATTTTCTTCATTTGTTCATTTTGATGTAGACCTAGCAAAAGAAACACACAAACAGAAACCCACATGACATCAGCATAGTCACAAATGAAATACATGGTAGACAATAAAGGCAACTCATGGACCATAAGGATACCAGTTTCAAGGAAACCCCAAAAAAATGTCAATAGAATCAGTTTTGCATCTCTGTAGGGTCAGGTCTCACACCTGCCAGGGGTCTCAGCATTCTCTGCAGTTACACTAATGAAGGTGTTTGGGAAGTACTGGTCATTTAAAAAGCGTGACATACAAAGAGAGGAAGTTTGGGTGTGTTAAATCTCTCTTAATGCCTCTGTTGATTCTTAAATTCTATGTAAAAGAAATTTAGTGTTTCCGTAAAGAATGTAACGTAGCTTATAATATAGCTCAGTCTGTTTCACATCCATGTTTACCAAATTCCAATAAAATACAGCAAGTTTGCTTCTGTTTGAGTCCTTCTCCCTTTTGTATCATATGAATTACATCTATATGTACTATACATTGAACAGTACAGTGTAATTATTGCTTTAAATATTTTTATGGTTTAGGTAAGAGTTAAGAGAGGAAAGGAAGCTGGGTTCATGGGACATGCCTGTGATTGCCTGTTTTTCTAGCATTCTGGAAACTAAGGCAAGAGTATCCTTGTGAGCTTGTGACCAGCCTGAGTTACATAATGAAACTGTGTGTCTCCTCTAAAACAACACACACACACACACACACACAAAGATTTTTTAAATACATAGAGGAAGAAAAAAAAGAAAGGCTAAGGTATACAGATTTAGAAGGATTTCACGTTTATGTTTTTCTAACTTTTAGATACTTTTCAGTTTCATTTTTTTTCATTTTATTTACTTTTAGTGCGTTGTTTCATTTTTGAGGTGGAGTCTGTTATAGCCTATGCTGGCCTGGAATTTACTAAGGAGCTAATGATGGCCTTGCCCTTATGAGCTTCTGATTCTTTATTTATTTCTGATCCTAGCAAGTACTTTGATTTTAGGTGTGTACAATTGTTCCTTGTTTATGCTACACTGGGGATTGAACTCAGGTCTTCAAGCTTGCTAGGCAAACTCTTGTCTAACTGGGCTATCAGCTCAATACTTTTTAAAAAAAGGATATTAGTTGTTGTCATAAAGTACTAACCATATGTGGTGTTTATTGAATGATCTCTTCTGGTAGAGTCATGGCTAGGTTTTATTCCTAGTACAGAATACTAGGCAAGTAACCTAGTTCAGTGTGATGCTAATTCTAAAGAACATTGAAACATCTGTGCTTTGTTCAGTAGAGTTATTTTCTTAACATCCTGCAGTGGTCAGCGTGAGGGGCTAAGGATGCAGAGGGCCAGGGGTCCAATGGATAGGTGGGATAGGGTGTCGGTGTTGAGAAAGGTGGTTGGTTGAAGAGGAAAGGGCTGGTCAAGGATTGACTGGGTGAAACACTTAGGCCCTGAACACTCAGAGCTAGGGCCAAGGAGTGATGAGAAACTTCTCCTGTGGACAGGGATGTGGAAGCGCACAGAGGGGGTTCCTAGCGCTTCTTCTCCTCCCCAGAGGCCTTCCTTTCCTTTCTCATTCCCTCTCCTACTATGTCTGTCTTCCCTGTGTCTCCCCCAACTTCTTCCTTCACCTCCTTCTTATCTACCCCTTACCTACTCTGTTTTAATCATGCAAGCAATCAATATTGTTGTCTTTGTTTAGCTTGCTATTAGGCTTAACATTTTTGATTCCTTATTTTTTTATTTTCATTCCTCCCCATATATTAGTACAAATATAAAAATAGTTAATATTTTAAAATGAAATGTTTTGGTCTCGTTATCTATTTTATCTTAATGATATTAAATGCTTCATTGGTCCAAACATTATGTAAAGTTATTAAATGTTATTAAACATCCTAACCATTTTCTTATCTGTTGCCCTAGAGAGGCAGTTCCCAACCTGTGGGTTACAGCTTTCTTAGGGATTAAATGACCCTTTCACAGGGGACACCTAAGACCACTGGAAAACACAGATATTTACATTATAATTCATAGTACTAGCAAAATTACAGTTATGAAGTTGCAACAGAAATAATTTCCTGACTATGGGTCATTGCAACATGAGCTGTATTAGAGGGTCACACACAGTATTGAACACCAACACTTTAGAACTTTTGGAATTTATGAAAAGTTTCTATGTAGGTTAATATATTTGATTACTGCAGTTTTGTTGGTAATAACATTTCACTAACAAGAACAGAAATCTTGTAAATTCTAGTTTGAAGGAGAAGGGAGCTTATTTATTACTTATTTTTATGCAATGGGAATAGAATTCCAATGGCATGTGATTGTTGACATTGGCCTCTCAGTTTAAGATGAGAGTGTGGGCTACCATTTTCTTGGCATTTGTTTTCTGCTTGTAAAATGACTTCTGTAGATCCAGCCATCACATCTGTAGTAAGCAAGAAGGGAATGGAGCTGATGGCAATGGTTGAATGTTAGCTGTCCCTACTGCAAGAAACTTCTGGAAACCCTTGCCTCTCATTGACTTTAACGGTAACAAAACCTATATATAAGGGAAATCTGGAATTTTCCTTTATTTATTTATATCTATGCAGATTATAGGGTGGTGTTGGGTCAGTTCCTGTTAGTCAGAGTTCTGCAGCCTTGCAAAATGCTCTGTGGGTTTTTTGTTTTGTTTGTTTGTTTAAGGGACAATGTAAGCTCTGTGGCTGTATATGCAGGTGAATTTCCTTCCTGGGCTTGTAAATGACATCACCTACTCAGGCAGCAGCCATAGGAGGACGAAGACAAAGCTCTGTTCTGGCTCAGTCTGAGGCTTCCTTCTCAGGGATCTCCCCTCCACTGAAGTCAGTATGCTTGACTTCACCACACAAAAGAGGGATAGGATGAACAATTTGAAACAGAGTAGGAGTTTATTAAGAAAAATTTTAATATACATTTAACCACTAGTATCAAAAGAGTTGTGTGGAGCAGGAGAAGGGGGAGACAAGAGACAGATTCGCTTAGGACAAAGACAGTATACACTCAAGTGTAGGCATGAGCATCACAATGGAGAGTTGCACTTAAATGTCTCAGCATAGCTATGTAAACATTCTGGTAGCTTTTAAATTTACATTTTTCTGGGTCTAGAGGATTGGTTTGGCAGTTAAGAGAAGTTACTATTCTTGTAGAAGATCTGAGTTTTCAGTATCTTCAAAGGATCTGACTCCTCTTCTGGCCTATACAGGCATCTGTACTCATATGCACATGACTATACATAACTAAAATTAAATCTTTACATTTTCAATTTTCAAAGAGTTTAAAGAGTTAGTGAGGATATTTTGGTATATTTGTTTTCCTGTCAGAAATTTTTAAATTTTTGTTGTAAATAAGATGGTACATTGAATAGGATTACTGGATGATAAGATAAGACAGGTCCAAAGGGTCAACAGATTCTTAGCATAACATCCTCCATGTGCCTCTATCCTTGCTTCTGCACACTTCATTTAGTGTATTGTTAAGTGCATTTTAGCCACCTTATACTTGTCATTATTATATGTGGGTTTTTCCTTCTTATATAGTGTATACACGCATACAATGAGAGAGAGAGACACACAGAGAGAAACAGGGAGAGAGACAGAGAGAGAGAAACAGAGAGAGAGAATTAGCTTTTTACTAGATAGCTCTCTGATTGGCTTGGAAGTCATCATTCTCTTAACCCTAGGCTCCCCAGAACTGTGATTATACATGCCACCATAGTTGGTTACTCCATTAGATTTTAAAGTGCTTTTCCCCCCTGTTGTATAGAAAAGCATACCAGCATAGACTCAAGTTTTTCAAAAGAATCAGGACTCTCTGAAAGAATTTCAGAATCATTACAATCTTAAATTATTTCTTAAATTCCATTGAAACAAACATTGAAGCTTTGGTTTTACAAAAAATGTTTATCCTTGATTAACTGTTATCAAAAGCAAACTTCATTTCTCAAGGCTGTTAGATGAATTGCATACCTTTCTCCAAGTCCAGCAGATGGCAGTGTGTCACAGATGTAGTAGACTAAAGCAGTGCCTTTGTCCAGTCTCCACATGTGTATGTTTCTTAGTCATTTAATAGTGTGGTGCAGATCACGGAAGTGGGCGTCACCTGGAGACCATCCAAGTCAGGCTTTTACCTGTTGGTAAGGGAATGAGCCTCTGTGGGAAACGATTCATCAAAGTCACACAGTGAATGGTGAAGCTAAGCCAAGTGGTTTTGTTTCTAAGACTCTTCATTTTCAGAGACTGATTAAAAATAGGTACCAAAATCATGGAGAACAAAAAAAGGATAATCCAGAGGAGATGCCTTACTTTTGGAGGAAAAAGAGGCAAATGCTGTTCCACTTGTTTGGGTGTACAGACAGCAGTTCAGTTGTGATGAATATATGATGCTAGATTCTGCAACTGTATAATTAGCTGGAAGTACCTGAAAGCAGCTAGCTGGAGAAGGAATTACGACATGTGAAAGTGACCTTTGAAAACCATTTTATGCTTGCTTTGACTATACGGCTCACGTGACACCAGTGTCAGTACTTGTGTGACACCAGTAGACTGACTCCCACATTCTTTCTGCTCATAGCCTTATCCAGTGCATTGGAGCAAAGTCATACACACAATTTAGTTCTACCAGTGTTGAAAAGTGCTATCAAGGAATCTGTTACATTCTAAATAAATGCATGAAGTAATAGACAAACTATGTTCTTTTTCTTCTATTATGGCCAGAGAAAAACGTTGGAAAATAAGGGAACACTTAGACAAAGTCATAGAGAGGTTAATAGCTATTTTAAGAAAATACCTTATCTTTAGCCAACCCCTCCATCTTTTCAAAATCTGTAAAGGAGTGTAAGACATGTAATTGCTAGGCTCTGGAAGGTTCTCCTTATTATGAGGTGCACCTGCTGCACCCTGCTGGCACCCACGGTCCCTGTTAGGCAACTCTTCTGCTTCTAAAGTCTTGAAAAGACCTTTAAAGAGTCAGTTGTCTGGCTGCATACATGTGGGTACAAGTTCCTGAGGTCTTTACAAACCAGCAGCTAGCAGTGAGTGCCTGATCTTGAGCCTCCTTTCATAGTGCTCCATGGAATGTGGGAACCCTGTGCAGTTTAATACTGCATTTTCAGAAGGAGTGAGGTTGCTTATGTGGGGAGATGATGATGCAGTGTTTTTAAATGTAAGGAAAGATTTTAGAATTTTTCTGTAGTCTCAAAGATGCTTCTCACTTTTCCTCTGCCTTCTCCACCTCGCAGTGAAGTTTATTTTCTTTGGAAATTCAGTCCGACCTTCCGTAGCCACTGGGATTCCCCTGAGTTTCCTGTCAGGCTGCCCAAGAACTTCACTGACTCTATCAATGGGATTTAGTGGGTTTCTTTCCTGGCCACTACAGGCACTTTTCAACATGGTCCATATGCATGCCCTTGCTATTTTGTTTTTTGAGAGGCAGCTATCACTGTTCCCAAACACATGGCAGGCTTCCCAAGTCTGTGCTTTTGTTTATTTCATTTTGATGTCACAGGCAGTTGCTGCTCCTCTTTCAGATCCCTGGAAGTTCTGTTCTTCCAGCATCCACTTCCTTAATGTCATTTTCTTGGACTTAACCCCTTGCCAGTGGGGTACCATGATCTCCTTACTGTTTATTGCCTTGGCATGTACACTACTCCATTTTTAGTGTTTTAATTTAGGTGTTTCTTACACTCAACTTCTTGGGTGTGGTTTTAGCTAAGCAAGTTGTTAGTTCTTGTTGGCACATACCTTGTCCCATGTTCTTGTACTTCCTTGGGTGGTGCTGGCATATTTATAGCCATTATATAATAATGGCTAGTTATTGACTTGATTGCATTGACTTTCTGATAAGTCCTAAAGCTTTACGAAAATTTTTTCTCCTCATGTTGTGTTCAACCCCAACCATAGATTATTTTCATTGCTACTTCGTAACTGTAATTTTGCTACCATTATGAATTGTAATATGAATATCTGTGTTTTCTAATGGTCTTAGGTGTCTTAGGAGACCCCTGTGAAAGGGTCATTCCATCCATCCCAAGGGGTTGCAACCATAGGCTGAGAACCACTGCTCTAGAGTAAGCCACATTTTTTAATTGATTCATTCCTGATGCTTGTGGCTGATGCTGCTGGTGGTTTTACACATGCCAGGGAACCACTCACCCTGCCAACCCCCAGCCCTTCTCTTCCTCTCCTGTCGTAGTCGTTTCTCTTTATTATTGTAAAGAAGCACATAGTATAAAGTCCACGTTTGCCCTCCTGAAATACCCAGTCCAGCAGTGTTGTGTAATAACTCTCTTAAGATTTCCATTTGGGGACCTGAAACTACTCAGTGAGAGATGACACCCCTGCCCAGCCCCGAGGTAACCACAGTTCTTCTTTCCTTTCTGAGTTTGACTACTTTACATATGCATAAGTGGACTTGAGTAGATCTTGTCTTTCTGTGGTTCTCTGTTTATTTATCGATTGTGTCACACAGAAAAAGAGTTAACCTTAAAGTTCTAAGAATCTTTAACTTAGATTTGAAATAAATCTGAGACATTGACGTTTCTTCTTTCTTTTCTTCCTTCCTTCCTTCCTTCCTTCCTTCCTTCCTTCCTTCCTTCCTTCCTTCCTTCCTTCCTTTCTTTCTCTCTCTCTCCCTTTCTTTCTCTCTCTTTCCTTCTTTCCTTCTTTTCTTTAGATCACATAACCAGAGGAGACTCAAGTTAGAGAAAAAACATAGGAAAGTCTTTCATTTTTCCTCACTTTTATTGTCCTGTTTGGACCCATCTGACTATGGATGGTAGTGATTCTCTCCCAAACTTGGTGCCAAAATAACACTTATGAGTGCTATTTGGATTAAGATAATACCACCTCTGAACTTTGTTTTTGTACTGAAAACAATTTAATCTCCTCCTTCCTTAATATTCATTTTAGTCAGTATCTTCTAAGATAGGATGAGCTAAAGGATTGATTTTTCTCTGCCTTAACCCTAAGGGAGATGTCCAAGGCAAGTGCTGGCACTCTTCTCTGTCAAAGAGCAGGTAGTAAATATCTGGGCTTAGTGGCTGATACTGCATGTTCAGGGACTGGCTGTTCCATTTTAGTGGCCAAAGTAAAGAGTGGCTGGGTTCCAGTGAAACTTTATAGCCACATTTGGCTGGGAGGTTGTGGGTTGCAAACCCATGTAGTTAAAGAATCTAAGACTGTGGAGATGGCTCAGTGGGAAAGAGTGCTTGCTTCACAAGCCTGAGGACCTGGGTGTAAACCCCAGTACCCAAGCAAAAAGCCAGGCCTGCTCTTCCAGTGCTGTGGGAATGTGGAGACCAGAGGATCCCTGGTGCTTGACTCTGTCTACCTCTGGCACACTTGCACACACATATGCACACAAAATGTGCCTGTATGGGTGCATACTTCTACACACGCACATATTACGTACATTTATGCATTTACTAAAAGAAAAGAGCTGTGCTCTGTTTTTGTACCACACCCACATAGAACTGGTTCACCTCTTCCCACTTTGGTTCTTGGCAACTAACTTTTTATCTTTCATGTGTAGTTTTGATTGTTGTTCAGAGGGATAGCAATGATGGTCATGCTGTCTAATCAAGTAATGTCAGATTACTATTACTTGTTATCTTAATATTTGCATCATATTTTCACATAAAGTGTTAGTCAAGATATAATTACATTTTTTAAGTGCTTAGGAAAATAACTAACATGCTTTGAAGTATGTCTCCTGGTAAAGACTAGAATTTTAGTATATTCATACACACATACATTACATACATGTACACTGTACATACATACACACATACATATATACATACACACGTTACATACATGCACACTATACATACATACATATACACATACATACATACATACATACATTCACACATTTACTAAAAGGAAACAGCTGTGCTCTGTTTTTGTGTTAATTTTCCTTGGGAAGATGTGAAACATCATTTACTTAACCCAGATGTAACCCTAACAACAAATCCACCCTAGACCAACATGGTAAACCAATGAGTTTGTTATAGGAACATGGGTAAGGGGTTACTTCCAGAAGTGTGGGTAGCCCCCAAATGGCTGCATCACTGCAAAGTCCTATCCCAACATGGATGATGATGTTGAGACTCTGTCATGGAGTCCACTTTCAGTTAACCTCCTCTTTTGTTCTATGCTGTAGTATCTCCTAAGAGCACTCCCAGCCGACTTGTGGAAGGAGTAATGGCTGGAATTCCGGATGAGGATTCTCCTTCAAGTCCTTCTATGAGCGAAGGGGGAAATAGCTGTTACCATTACCATAGATCTGTCTTTCATTGTATTTTTGTTCTTATTTTCCTACCATGACTATGGCCAAAGTCATCTCTACTACATTATAGCACTGGGACAGTCATTCCTGTCCAGATAAAACAAACAGATCAGTAATGTTTGATCATAAAGATGAGATATAAAGTAAAAACAATAAACAACCCGTCTCCATGCCCAGAAGTAACCACTACTACTCACCACATTCAAACATTGCTGGCTCTGTTTGTTGGCGACTACTGGACTCACAGGCTTTTTCACTTTTCACTTGCTACAAGCCCACAAAGAGGACACATTAGAGACTAAGGGATGATGTTGAGTGAGCTGGAGGGATAACACTTCGTACCCCAGTGCAGCGCCCACACACCTGCCCAGCAGCCCTTCCAGCTGCCATCCTGCTGGTACCATAGGGATACTCTCTGTGCTCCCATCCCCTGAAGATGCTGGATGGCCAGTGTTCCCCAGCAGTTACTACAAACGAGCTGCCAGTCCTTTTACTGGCCCCTTTACTGAATTTCTTTTCTCAGTTTCTGTGCCATCTGTTCACACTGTAGCCCAAGCCTGACTAGTATAGATGCTGTATTCCATGTGACTGAGCCTGCTTCCATGGCAGATTTAGTAAATATTCTTTGTCTGTCTTACCCTTCAGCAGGAGGCTCTCATCTTTCCCAGCATTGGAGTCTCAGCATCACTGGCTATATAACGTTACCAAATTGCATTCTCTCTTTGAATCTTGATTTTCCCAGTTGGAGAAAGCAGATGATAACATGTCTCATGGGTTTGTGGGCAGGTGAGGATGTGTTTGCGAAGTGGGCAGCACAACTGACAGTGAGCCTCAAGTATCAATGTCCGGATTTTCTTATAACAGACACTTGCCAGAGGCTCCTCTGTAAAAGGAAAGGTGCTTTGTAACCACAGTGCTTTCCCATCACACCTGTCTAGAGCCACCATTTCAGAGAGCCTGCGTGGCTCACGCTCTGCTCCTAGCTGCAGCATCTCCTGATTTCTAGCTGACAGCAGGTGGTGGTAGAGAGCTAGGCCTGCTCTTGGATGGGGTTTGTGCTAAAGAATAAAGTCTAAATAACTCTTTAAGAAAAAAACTCAAGCGTCAACAAAAATAGGTATTTTTTTCATATCCATAAGCATAAGAGAAGCCTTCATCTATTGAACACTTTATTGAGTTTTGACATACTTCCTTTATGTATTTAATAGTCACTCTGTAAAGTTGGTATTTGTCCCGTCTTACGAAGAAACTTTTTTTTTTTTTTTTTTAAGGAGCTTCAGTTATTTAGAAGTTTCTAGCTACCCGTGGTTGTTGTGGGGTTATACCCAGTGTCCATCTGGAGGCCAGTGCACTTGACTGGTTGCAAGATTGTCTTCTAGGCCCTTGCCTTCACACAGAAGGTTGATATGTAAGAGAATTTTGCATTTCTGGCTCTGTGCACCATTTGATAAAAATTCACAAGGAATGGTGTGAAGGTGTACAGTCCCCTTTTCACCCGGGCCCTTGTGTTCCCCAATTCTTCATCTCCGAGGCTGTCACTTTTCTATGTATCCTTCCTGTGGCAGAGTCACAGGAATGCACAGACATTACAGAGAGAAGGGTGACTGTTTTCACAGGCCATCTTAGTTTGACTTTTGACCTTGGTATTTTTAGGCTGCTATGCTAGGGTAGAGGCTCTGTGCAGAAGCACTAGGCGCTTATACCATATGAACTTCTGGTTTCTTCTGTGTTTCAGCTTTGCCCACAAGAATCTAAATCCCGGTCTCCATCAACTGTAGAAGAAGGTTATGGCACAGAGAGACATCAGGGTTTACATGAGAGAAGTGATTTGGCAGAAACACAGAAATTCTCCTTATCATGGCTACATGTAAGGGACAATTGTACAGAAGTGGGAGAAGGCAGGTGCTCTTGGCCTTAAGTCATGGTCTCCATTTCTACCACTATACATATGTCCCTGATCTGATTCTTTCTTCAGGGATACAAAACCCTGAAAATCACAGTGGGTACCTTCTGGATTCTAATCCATGTCTATAACTACTTCCTTCACTTAGACACATAGTGCTCATGGGATTAAATAAAGCCTTGCGCTCATAATGTACTTAGGTTTTCATGGAAGTCATAGACTGTCTCATGCCATGATCCACATGGTATCAGCAGAATGTCCCATTATACCCAGGAATACATTTTACCTAGTGTTGTCTTGTTGACCTAATGCCCTGGTGATGAATGGTGATTCTGTATTTTGATACAAGCATTGGTGCCTGTGTGAAAGCAAGAATGTTATATTAACAATGCCAAAGTGGTCAGGGGTCATCCTGTCTTCAGATGTATATGATTCTACACTAAGATTCCCAATGGCTATTACATGTTGAGACCCAGTGAAAATGCGTGTGCTTGTGTGTGTGTGTGTGTGTGTGTGTGTTGTATGCTTGTGGAGTCAGAGGTCAATTTTGGGGAGAGTCAGTTCTCTTCTACCTTGTGGCTTGATGGCAAGCACCTTTAACCACTAAAACATCTTGCTAGTCTAGAAAAAATAAATTGTTTTCAAAACCATTTATACATGTAATCAGAAGTGGACTATGTCTTGTTGCAAAACATAGTTTTGTTTATTATGTCATGTGTTTTTCATTGTTTTCCCGTGAGGAGCAAGCATCATATATCAATCTGTTCTAACACAGCCATGATGAGTTCAAAGTCTCATTGATTTCTGAGTCTATCAGAGAGCTGTCATGAGGTACTGGCCCTGTGTTTTGTTTGGGATTTCCAAGTCTTTGTTCCATGAAAGCACACTTGGTGAAAATGTCTGCGTCTTTGTATTCACTTGTGTGACTTCAAGAGTAGGCATGTAGCTGATAAGTCGATATTTGCTGTTACTAAGTCAGGAACACTTTACATCATGTTGTTTTATTCATGGTTTTAGGTGAAGGCGGTTTTTTAAAATTGATTAATTTTTTTACACTCCAGATTTTATTTCCTCCTTCCACCCTCCAACTGTTCCACATCCCATATCTCTGACTGTTCCACATCCCATACCTCCAACCCACCCCCCTGTCTCCACGAGGCTGTTCCCACCCCCCAGCCCCCACCCCACCTGACCTCTAAACTTCCTGGGACCTCCAGTCTCTTGAGGGTTAGATGTATCATCTCTGATTGAACACAGACCAGGCAGTCCTCTGCTGTAGATGTGTTGGGGGCCTCATATCAGCTGGTGTATGCTGCCTTTTTTGGTGGTCTAGTGTTTGAGAGATCTTAAGGGTTCAGATTAATTGAGACTGCTGGTCCTCTTACAGGGTCGCCCTCCTCCTCAGCTTCTTTCAGCCTTTCCCTAATGTGAAGGTGGCTTTGATTGATGTTTCGTAGTTGATATGTGATAGTGCTAAGATTTCAACCTGGTAGCCTGTCTAGAAGCCTGCACAGCCCATCTCTCAGTAAAATGGTTTATTAAGAATTCACTTGTATTAAGAATTCTACAAAGTTTAGAATTTATGTGATTGTGGAGAGTTGGTATGTTGCAGATTTGTAACTAAATTATTATGAGCTATTTTTAGCCCCTCCAATAGCTATTCATTGCTCAGCGAAATCCTTTTGAAAAAATATACTGACAAACCACCAGCTTGCACCAACCCAAAGGCTAAGAATGCTACCAGATACCACCTGAAGCTTATAGCTAATTCTCCTGTTTTCTCTCACGGGCCAATCTGATGTTCTCACCATGAATTTGTAAAATGCTTGGCTTATGACTTTCTTTTGCTCTGTAATTATAAATACTTCACAAAACTGTTGCCCTCCCCCAGCCCTGGAGCACGCATTTGGCATAGCCTGAATTCGTGTCTCTGGCTAGGATCACTAATACTTGACTTTACAGTAATTTATCCCTTATTCCCTTTGAAGGTGAAAACTGTGTTTTTGCACTGGTCATGGCCTCTAAAGTAGTTGTCCTGTGGCTGTGTTCCTTCCATCTCTTTGCTCAGCCACACTTGTACCTGTTAGTAGTGGAAACAGCATAGATGTTGAATCTTGACCCTCCTGGGTTAGCTTCCTCTTTGAACTGAGTGACTCGAAAGAATCCTTTGAGCTCTCTGAATTGCTTTTCGTGTGTGAAGAGCAGTCTGCAACCCCTGTGGCCTACAGATGTGGCACTTTTGCTCACCCCTTTTATTTCTAGGGAAGAGTAGAGTGCTGCACATTGGTGGACACTGTGCCAGTGTTGGCTTCTGAACTCTGCTCTTCTTCACTGTGCCCTGTGGTTCAGAGTCAGGTGTCTCCTGTGGTGATCTAAGCAGGTGACTACATGGATATGGTCAGGAGCCACAGGCTGTCATTAGGTCCTTCACTCTCATCCTTCCATTTTAGAGAGAGCTGAGCTATAAGGAATCATAGAAGGAAGGAAGGATCCCCACTGCTTACTGGACCCCAGGGCAAGAGCTGCTTACAGCATAGTGATTTGACAAAAGAGCTGCATGGAAGCTTCAGTAAGGCTTGCTGTATGACCATTGCTATATTAGATGAGGTAGCCTTGGGACTGGAACACAGATACCCAGGCAGACAATCACAAGTGGGTTTGTGAGACATGGATTGATTGATGTAACTGATGTCACAAGAATACAAGGGAGATGATGTGGAGGGTAATGGTCAGGAGACTAGGGAGGTTTTGCATAGCCAAGTAAAGACACCTTGGATGTTATCATTAAAGGTGATATGCTAAATGCACTTTTTGGAATTTTTTTCTTTCTTGTTTTGGAATTGTTGGTGTTTTTTGAGACAGGATCTCATGTAACCCTGGATGGCCTTGAACTCTATATAGCCAACGATGACTTTGCATTCCTGATTCTTCTGCTAAAATTACAGGCTGGGATTACATATATGGTTTACCATGCCTGTGTGCAGGCAGTGCTGAAGGTTAAACATAGGGCTTTGCACAGTGGGTAAGCATTCTGCAGCTGAGCTATATTCCCAGTCCTGTTTAATGCTTTTGAACAAGGGAGAGCCAGGAGAAAGCCTGCATTTTAGGAAGTGGGACAATCAGCTGAGCTTTCTGGAGGAATGGTACATTCAGAACCACAAGATGAGAATCCTGGCCCTAGTGCAGAGGTGACTGCACTAAGTCATGTTTGTGAAGCTCCTAAAGGAGAGTGTATAGAAGATGTGATCAAGAAATGCAAGATAAAGAGAATTAAAGGGAGGAGAAGAATGCTAAGAACTGTGCCCGTTGAATCCAGGGGCTATGTGTATCTCTTGGGCCCCATCACTCAGGGGCAGGGCAGAGACAGTTCAGTGGCTGAACAGGCTCCATCCTGGAGACCTCTGTCCTGGGAGTCTGTGTTCAGGATGTTGTCAGAGACATCACTGTTATCTTACTGAAAATGATGTTCCCAAGGGTGCGCTAAATCCTCAGAACGAGGGTGAATAGAAGCATGCATAAAATGCCCTTTTATTGTCTCTAAAAGCCTATTTCCTAGGGTTCCTTTGGTGATGAAGAGTCCACAGTGCTGCTTGTTCCCATTCCCTCCGTGTCCCTTACTATAACAGCTCTCTTCTTGCCACCTCAAGAGATGTTGTTCTTATCCTGTCCACCTTTGACCTCTGTTCTTATTTCAGAAATTATTTTACCCTTTCTATATCTCATGACAGGGTGACAATTGTAGCCTGTGGATCAAGTCTGGTCCTTTACCTGTGTTGTCTATTTTAGTAAATAAGCCTAGCTAGTTATTCATATATATTTATATGAATATAAATGAATGTATTACCACACACACACACACACACACACACACACACACTGCTTAAGGCCACTTTCACAGTACAAAACTGACCTATGGTCCACAGTGTCTCATAGCCTAAATTATTTACCCCTTGGCCCTTTACAGAAAGCAAAATTCAACACACCTCACTCTGGCTCTTTACCTACACTTTCCTAGTTTTCTTGCTCTCTCTTTGGCTGAGGCCTGAGGCAGAAAGAATGCATGCACAAACCAGTTCTAAGGGAAAACTGAAGGAAGAAGCTCTGCTCAGTTCCACTGGGAGTTCCACAGGAACTTCGTCCCTTTCCCCCAGTTCAAGAAATGGTGCCTCATATTTCTTAATTCAAAGGAGAAAGTCTCATAATAGATGTGCTTATCTTGGACTATACTGCTCATAAGTGTTATCTGGTTCAATGTTTGTGACAGCAGGTGAACAAGCAGATTTGCAGGTGGTAATGTTGAAAGCACAGACTGGAAGGCTGCTCACCCTTGATCCCACAGCTAGGAAATAGCATGGTCCTTGCCCCTTACCAGCGGCCTTCAGAGGAGGCTGCTCTTTCCGAGCAATAGCAAATAATGGGAAAAAGAAAGACTGCAAACAAATGCACGGTATAAGGCTGGTGTGGTTTTTCCAAAGGTTAGCGTTGCAGTTTTGAGTGCAAGAGAGCTATGAAACTACACCCCTCCCAGGAAGAACAAAAACAATAAAGTGTGAATGTGTAGAAGAACTGTCTGACCCCCAGAGACCTCTGCCCAAAGGTCTTGTTGCCATCCTGATGAGTGGAGTTCTTTAGCTTTCCTAGTTACATTTCACTCTAGCCAGGCCTGTGAGGCAAGAGCACAAGGGGTTAACTGAAATCAGGATTGTGATGGACACTATGCAAATGCCTTCTGTTAATGAGCCTTTGCTGATTGTAAATAGGGTCAAGTAGAAGGAATATGTGTGAAGAAGGAAGGCTTTTCTGTTTTTCCTACTGAATTTTGACTTTGTGGTACATTAGGGTGTGTCTAGGGTCATACTCTAGTATATGTGGCACGGGAAGCTTGTCGAGCCCAAACCTGGTTTACTTGTCCCACTGATTTCTTCACTGGGGAAAGGTGACATTCAGAAGTAGTGTTATGAAGTGTGAAGAGTCCCAGAGAGGTAAGTAGGTAGGTAAGGTTGTGAGTGTACGTGTGTGTGTGTGTCTCTCTGTGTGTGTGTGTATCAGGCAGTGGAAGAGGAGAGAAAGGAAGAAAGGATGGTGGTAAGCCACAGAAATTTCAGGGGCAACTGCAGATGGATGAACTCAGTAAGGAATGCAGTATATATTCAGAAAAACACAAACAGCAGAAGTGGGAGCACACCAGAAAGGACTTCTTCAGTAATGACTGGAACCGGGGCCACAGTCCAGTGCACAAATAGTAGAAGGGATTTGGGTGGACCCAGTTCTATGGGTCTGGACTCAAAGCCAGCATCCCAGGTAGAATACCAGGACCTCTGCAGGGCAGTTTCAGATCCCTGAGTTACCCAATAGCCCAAAGGCCGTTCCCGCTTCTCCTTAACAAGTATAGAGTTTTACGTCTAACTAGTGGCCATGCAAGGAGAGACTTATTCATTTTGTCCCATAATGTCACTTCTTTAATCCAAATATATATACCGTAGAGTTATTAAAGTAGGGGGTGCCATGCCAGGATTGATCTGTCTGAAGATAATGTACTCATCTTTCAGGGTCTTTGTGCTCTAGAAGTCTATTAAAATTCAAGCGTGAAGGATGGCTTGGAAAAAATTATGGCCTGCAAGGAAAATTGCTGTCCAGCGTAGTAGACAGAGACATATACACTCAGCTCTACAAGATAGACTCCAGGGAGAGCAGCAGACCAAGCACAGGGAGGAGCAGGATCAGCAGCAGTAAACTTGATTTGAGCGTGAGGGCTGGAATGGCTTTCCTTGACTGTTTCTCTTCTCTAATCTCTTTCTCCACCAGCATGACTGTGGTGGTTTCAAAATTCTGCCTTCTTTCCGTATGAGTTAGCACTGGTGAATATCCTGGTGTTTGGTTGCCGTCCCTTTTTGTTGCTTTGCTTTTATAGTTTATTTTTTATTATGTTAACTAGTAATCCATATGAGATGTAACCTCTTAAAATTTTAGGTATTTTTATTTTGGCTGTAAGCACAATGTCATAACAGACCTCTAGAACATTTTCATCTTGCATGGCTGAGATGCTATACTTTTCAAATAGTATCTTTCCCTGACCCTTGAAAAAGGCATTCTACTTTCTGTTTATAAAAGTTTTACTATTCTAGATACCGAATATAAGAGGAATCATACAGTGCATGTGTTGATATGATTTTTTTCATTTAGCCTAGTGTCTTCATGGTTCATCCATGTCCAGTACTACAAAATTTTCTTCAATTTTGTGGCAAATATATATGGCAAATTACCATAAGCTTGTACCATGGAATTAGTTACTGTTTGTTTTGATTGGTTATTACTCTGATGGATGTTTAGGCTATTCTACCTTTTGGCTATTGGGTACACTTCTACATGAAAGTGGAAGTGTAAAGGTCTGCTGAGACCTTGATTTTAATTCTTTGGGATAAACGCCTAGGAGTAGGGTTTCTAGGAGTAGGGTACCATAGATCTTATGGTAGTTCTACTTTTAATTTTTTGAGAACCCAGCATGCCATTGTTCTGGCATTTTGTTCTTCCACTGCTGGAGAGAACTGCACACCTATCTTACTCCTTGCCCCAGTCTTTCCGCCCCATATGAGACTGCAGCTTGCCCCTTCCTCTGGCACCAACCTAATACCCTTCTTTTGACTTCCAGGATATAGCCTGTCTCTTGACATGTTCTTAAAAATCCCATGTCAAGTCAAAATACCCCATGACCAGGACTAATCACCCAGCTAAGCTTACTTCCTCTCTGCTGGTGTTGCTGGAGCCTTTGCTTCTGTAGCTTGAGGACAATTGATAGAGATGTTGTCTTGGCCTGATGTTACATGTTATTTTAACTGAACTGCCAGCTCTTGAAGGCAGGGACTCTGTGTCCTCTCTGAAGATTTTATGAAATACCTCTTCACATGTGGAGAGGCAGAAATCATAGTACATATATGTGTGTTACAGGTTTAGAAGACAGGAACTTTAATTTAGTTGCTCGGGAAACATAAAAGAAGACCCTTGGGAGCAGGGTCCATATGTATAGTACACTGTTCATTCCTGTAGAGGTAAATTAATGGGTCAGGGATAGAGAGGAAAGATCAGTGACATCACCTTTTTTATTTTTTTAAGCAAACAGGCCTTGGAATAGACAGGCAGGCTTAGAGGGTTGGATCTGACTGTACCTGAGCTCTTCATGTAGGATGTTACAGGTAAGGTGAACATGTACATGGCAGGAACAGGAAATGGGATTCACTTCATAGGAAGTCATCAGCTGCTTGAAGCCAGGACTGATGTATTTGAACAACCTACTTCTAGCATCCTGAGCTGGACAGTCCTTGACTTTCAGCCATGGTCTGCTGTGCCAGCAGTGCTGTCTGTGTGCTTAGCCCACACCTAAGCTTTAAGTCTGAGCCTACTCTTGTCTGTCAGTGGGAGTGAAAGAAAGAGGAGTGGGCCTTGTGGGCTGCATGACACTCTTAACAGCTGTGAAACAGCTCCATTCTTTTTGTCTTCCCTGGCCTTCTCACATCCCTCCCTCTGTCATTATCCCAGTGTACTGGCTCCCAAACCAGACAGGTGGGAACAGTCAGCCACATGCTAGAGTTAAAGGAGGACGGTCTGAGGTCTGCCTACGGAGAGTCCTCTCGCTGGTGTGGACGAGGCTGGGAACCTGCCGTTTCTATAGAGGCACACCAAAGAACTTCAGAAAGCTGGATGCAGGACTAATAATGTTGCTGAAGAATTATTTCCTTTGTCCAACTTGTTTTTTTTTTCATGATTTCACAAGGATTATATACTTTAAAAAAATAATAAGAAAAATGACTGATATTAATAGAAATAACATGCTATCCTGAAGCAGTCTTGAAGTAACCATTGATATTCCAAGTACATTTCTGTTTTCCACAGGTGGACTTGACCTCATCTTCCTTCCTGGCCTCGGGTTTGACAAAGATGGCAACCGACTGGGTCGGGGCAAGGGGTACTATGACACCTACCTGAAGCGCTGTGTACAGCATCAGGAAGTGAAGCCCTACACCATTGCTTTGGCTTTTAAAGAGCAGATCTGTCCCCAGGTCCCAGTGGATGAGCACGACATGAAGGTAGATGAAGTCCTTTACGAAGACTCCCCAGCATCTTAAATTACACCATGATGGCTACACTTACTGCCTTGTACCGGTGTAAAGAACATATGTATATTTTCCTCTTGTCAAAAATGAATCAAAATGACTCATTAAAGAGAATATGGATTGTGATTTTTAATGTAAAAATAAAATAATATAAAATCTTTAGAAATCAATAGAAATATTACTATTAGAATATTAATCCAAACAGAGGTGGAAAATGCATGGTTTTCACCTTAGCTTTCTGGTGTTAAGATGTTAAGTTGACCTTTATGTCTTCTAGTTTAAATTAAATATTTATGAGTATTAGAGAAATATAGAAATTGGGTGTGAGTGAAGGCACTATTTCTTAGTATCCAGTCCATAGGCCTGATTGCTCTGGCATATGGAGACTCAGCTGTTATTAATTGGTTTGGCAGTACTTGGTATGGATACAATATTCCCCAAGAATATTATTATACCACCTAATCATGGCTTCATTTACTCACCTTGAAGTTTTGTGTGTGACATTTTGTAGCTTTGTGTGGTGAATAGATGGGAATCTTTTGTGGTTTACATACTTTGATTCAACTGATTGGTCTCTGCCCTGAGGACTCACATAAGGAAGCATTTCTGTTAATTCTGAGTTCCATTTGGAAATGGAAGCTGCCATGGACGAGACATTGCCAGATGGCCTCACAGCCAGGGAGAGGTTCTTTTGTTGAGGGGGAAGATTTGGTTATCACAAGACACTCCGGGGTCTTCCTGGACATGACTGCTTGCTTGGTTCCACCTGCAGCCTGTTACCAGCTCCTGCTGGCATTGCCTCTGGGATGCTGTCTGCTCTCTCTTCCTGACTTCCTGCTCCTCATTTCTTCAACTCTCAGCATTTCTCAGCTCAAGTAGGCAGGCTTTGTTCTTAGCTTCTTTGAATGCCTCCAATTTATTTCAGGGATGATCTGATAAGACATAAGTCTAGTGTGGACATTCTACATCAAGTATTTTGGAGACATTTTAACAAGGCGATGCCTTCCACTGTGGAAGAAATCCCTTGTAAGCCTCCCTTTCTATCATCTCTTCCTTCTACCCCGTGTGACTTTCTCTGCATGCTGTAAGCACCACAGACCCTCTGTCCAGTGCAAGCCTGTTTTCCTGCAACTCAATGCTAGGTTCTTTTGTCCTGGAAACTGTTGGATATCTTCAGGGCTCTGCCCTTGCTTTGTTTCTCCAGGAGGTCTTCCTTGGCTCACTCCCCTCCTGTCAGTTCTAGATCCTCTTCCTTCCCTTGCTGTGGCCATTGCCTATTTATCACATTGTCCTACAGAGCAGTTACTAGTGTCCACGTCTGTCCCTTCACGAGGCTATAAGTTTGAAAGAGCTTCTTATCTTCAGTAGATGACTGATGGAGAGTGTTTGGTAACATTTTTTATAAAAATCATAAACAGGATATATGTACAATTATTTCATTTTAAACACAGATCTACTATTTTTTTACATAATAATATACAGTTTGATATTTTGTGCACAAAAGTGTGTGTGTGTGTGTGTGTGTGTTGATATTTATATATATATTATGTATATATATATATATATATATATTATATATTATGTATATATTATTTATATATATATAAAATGCCAATTCAGGTAAGAGTGGAGCTGTACAATTTAGAATATGCAATGAGAAATGAGAGAGAAATGGAATTACTTTAATGTATGATGGCATTAGTTTACTGATTATTCTTGTTCAGTGTTACTTCAGTGACAAGGATAAGGTAAATGTTATTATAACTGACATAACTGTTGATGTGAAATAGTTAAATCATAAAATTACTGAGCTGTTGCAGGTTGAGAAAGCTTTGCTTTCTTAACCTATGTTATCCTTGTATTAAAAGAGAGCATGTAAGAACCAGGTATAGTTAGAATAGACAAATGACTTGCCAGAAATTGCTGGGCACTCAAGATTCAGAAAAAATCAAAAGCCACATGATCTCTGCCTGCATGGGTAATCATGTAAACTTGACAGGATTTAGAATTACCATAGAAACACGTCCCTGGGTGTGTTTATGAGGATGTTTCCCGAAAGATTTAGTCAAACAGTGAAGACTTAGCCAATATGTGGTAACTCTGTCTCATGGGGTGGGATCCTGGACCAAATGAGAAGGGGAAAATGAGTTGAGCACTAATGATCACTGCTCTCTGCTTCCTGACTGTGGGTGCCTCTGGATGCTATAATGGAGTGTATATGCCAAAACCAATACTTCTTTAAGTTGTTTCTTATCAAATATTTTGGTAATAATGAGCATATCAATTAATACACACCCCTAAAAAGATAGCCATTTCTGTGTGACCAACCTTGCACTATGGAATTCCTCCTGAAGGTACTGGAAGAAAGACAGACATCTCCCCCCTCCTCAATATAGGATAAGATGACACTGTAGGTGTGTAGATTAGGTCATCTATGACCCAGGGACTGAGCACCACAGGGTAGGGCATCATGTATTATGATTTGAATCCGAAATGCTCCCACAGGTTCATGCTCTGAGTAGGTTTCCCCAGTGATGACATTGTTTTGCCTTAGGAGGAAGCAGAGCTTAGCTGGCAGAAGTAGATAGAGGTAGATCTGCCTGGCTCCTCTCTGACTTTCTGCTTCCTATCTGCTATGATGAAATCTCCGCTGCTGTGAGTGACACTTCTATAGCATGTCTTCCTTGCCTTTATGTACTGAAACCTTCTGAAACTGTGAGCCCAGTCAAGCCATTCCTCTCTTCATTTGTTCTTGCTGGATATTCTGTTACAGCAATGCAAAAGTAACAAGTACACACTTTCAGAATGAAGAAGGTCTCAGAAGGAGCCATCTTGATAGAGGAGAAGAACTAGTAATCAGGTACTAGCTGAACTCATTAACCAGAGAGGAACCAGAGGTGGGTCTATTCCCAGTGGCCTACTTCTGTCAGCTAGGCTCCACCCACTAAGACTCCACTTAGTCTTGAAGAGTTGAAAACATCAGAACCACAAAAAGGTGCTCAATTGAACTAAACCATGTGAGATTGTAGTCTGTGGTTAAGAATAATTCACATTTACTCCCAATGTTCTCCTCCTAAAGCACTGGTTTAATATACTGAGACATGGGTAGCTTCACACAGAAACTCAGTTCCTGGCCCTAGATTTTAAAAATTTGTATGTATTTGGGAGTAGAGTGGGGGATGAGGGGAAACTTCTGAAGTCTAGTTGTTTACATTGCATTTACGTAGGTATATGTTTAATTCTTTCCCTAGCCTATAGCTCCTGAAAGTACATTCTCTGGCAAGTTCATAATCATTTCAAGATTCACTACAGATCCCATCAGAAAATAATTAATAATTCCTAATGAGGGAACGAACCTGCTTCAATGCTGCCCTGTGTACATTGGAAGGGTATAGAGGACGAAAAGGGAAAGGAGAAATGGTGAAATTAAATTACAATATCAAAAATAAAAACAAAATAGAAAACTGACTCTCCTTCCCACGTTAGCCACCAACTGCTCATAGCTCCTCAATTAGGGGTAGAGTTTCCTCAATCCCTTCTCCATAGTAGAATGCTGACTGGCTTCATTTTGTGCAGTTGACCACAGCTTTTGTGAGTACATGAGTACTGCTGTTCTGTCATGTCCAGAAGACAGTTTGCTCTGGTCCTCTCTGACTTCTGGCTCTTAAATCTTCTCTTCTGCAGTGGTACCTGGGCCTTGGGGAGCAGGTGTGACATAGAAACACGCGGAGCATCCCCTTGACACCCATTCTCCCTACTTGGAGCAGTTGTGAGTGACTGTATTAATCATCATCTACTGCATCAACTTCTCTGATGAGGTCTGTGGGGTGTGTGTACCATATATATGTGTGTGTATGTTCATGTGTGTGTTTACTGTATATATATGTGCGTGTATGTGTGTGTGCACGCATGCGTGTATGTGCTTGCAGACCCCAAAAGAGGGCATGGGATCCCTTGGAGTTGACTTTATATGTGGTTGTGAAGTTGTGAGCTGTGTTGAAGTTGGCTCCTCAGGAAGAGCATGAAAGGCTCTTAAACCATTGTTGAACCATCTCCCTGGCTTTGAATTTTTAAGACAAACTACATTCTACTGTACAGAAACTCTCTATAATAGACCAGATGCCACTGACTTCTTGTAGTCTTCCTGTCTCTGCAGGTGTGTACCACAGCAAGCTTCTTAAACTGTGGGGGTCGTGTAACTGAGTTTAGGGATCACAAACACATACACACAAATTAGCAAAAGTTAAAGTATTTTGAATGTGCAAGGACTGAAAATTAATTCAAAATCAAATGTATGTTTGGATCCATGCCTTTTCTGGCAGTGCTTGCCCATGTTGTATATCACAGAACAACCATGACTATGGCAGCGGCTGCTGCTGCTGCTGCTGCTGCTGCTGCTGCTGCTGCTGCTGCTGCTGCTGCTGCTCTTCTTCTTCTTTCTTCTTCTTCTTCTTCTTCTTCTTCTTCTTCTTCTCTTCTTCTTCTTCTTCTTCTTCTTTTTCTTCCCCCTTCCCCTTCTCCTTTTTCTCCTCCTCCTTTTTCTCCTCTTCTTCCTCCTCCTCCCTCTCCCTCTCTTTCCCTCTCCTCCATCTTTTCCTCTTCCTCTATCTCTTCCTCTTCCTCCATCTCTTCCTCCTCCATCTCCTCCATCTCTTCCATTTCCTCTTCTTCTTTTTCCTCCATCTCTTCCTCCTCTCCTCCTCCTCCCCCCCTCTTCCTCTTCCTTCTCTTCTTTGGCAGGGTCTTACTATGGAGCCCAGGCTGACCTAGAACTCACAGTGTAGGCCAGGCTGGCCTTGAACTTACACAGATCCACCTGCTTCTGCCTGCTAGAGTTAAAGATGAACCATCTACATTGTTGATAACTAAGTTCACAGATTATTGAAAGTTTTAAAAACATGTTAAAACAATTTAGAACAAATATGCTTCCAATTGTACTTGTGTAAATATGAGAGTATATGCATGTCACATGGTTTTGCAGTTCAATTACACAATATAAAGTCATGGGAAAAAGCCATTTTCAGTATACTCTGTTGCTCCTCCCTTCTTTCTTCCCTCCTTCTCTTCCTCTCTCTTCCTTACTTCTTTACCTCATGCCTCCCCTCCCTTCGATCCTCTCCTTTCCTTCTGCAGGCCATGGATCAAGCTCAGGGCTCACACATGCTAGGCAAGCGTTCTATCCAGGAACCCACCCTCAGTCACATGACCTCTTTGGAAGGTAGTTTTCATTGATGGAACACGGCCATCTACGTGAAAGATTCAAATTGCATACATGTAGGTATTCAGAATATTTGCTTAGGTAGCACTTGACAGGTTACCATTATAGTCATAAAAGGTCAGAAAATTTTCAACATATCACAAAGAATGGTAAATATTTTACTTATTTAAAATGTGATTTTATAAAATCCATGTCAGTGAAGCCTGCCTCATGTGGATGTTTCTCCCCTGTAAATGATGTGTTAGTTCTTCATGTGAATGAATGCCACTGTCTAAGTTCAGTCAAAGAAGAAATGTCTATTTTCTTTCCCTCTCCCTCTCCTTCCCTCCCCACCCCCTGTGTGTGTGTTTTTGGCCATATGGGTACACTCGAATGTGTGTCCATATATGTAGAAGTCAACTTCAGGTATTTGTTGTTCTTCATGAACCATCCACCATTTTTTTCAGACAAGGTCTCTCACTAGCCAGGAGCTCACAAGAAGGCTGGGCTGGTTACCTCAAGCACCAAGTATCTGCCTGTCTCTACCTCCCCAGATCTTGATTACAAGGAGGCGGCTGTTGTGCAGCAAGCACTTTACAGACTGAGCTATCCCCTAGCTCTACCTTACCTCAACCATAACATCTGCCTTACAGCCACACTGCAAGAGGAAACTTGTCCTTTAGTTCAACCTACCGGCCTGTACACTTTACTTTCATTGAGGTTTTCAGCCTGTCAAAGGACTTTTCTCTGTGTCCTCCTGTGATGCTTCCTGACAAAAGGATGCAGCTATCTCTCCCCTCATTGCTTTGTCTTTATTTCATTCACATTTCTTTGGCATGAAGAATCTAGTTTTTTAAACAGCATGCTACTTTTTGTCTTTTTGTACTAAGGGAGAATACGTTTAAAATGTATAAATATTTGCCACTGTATTTAGTGAGCAATGTTTCACAGACCTTAAAGTTGGCATCTCAGGATGCCATACACTGCTGAACAGGTGAGTTTCATCACCTTCATCGTCTTCCTCTGTCGCTTCTCCAGTGATGTAGATGTCACAGTCACAGTCGTCACTATGGCTGTGAAATGTGAAAGCCCTCATGAACCACAGACACACAAATCCTCACTTGGGAAAAATCTTTGTGATCATTTCAAATTTTTGAACTGACTTCCTGGCAAAATGTTAAGTTTTCCTTGTGAAGCTGTGAACAGCTTGTTCCAGAAATGGAAGCATCAGCAATTGTTGCTCATATGTGACTTTGTGATCGATGACTTACATTTGGTTTGCTGTTGTCTCATAAGGAATCTTTTAAAGACAGTTGTGCATTTAGGGAAAGTTTGGTCTAGTAGAGACTTCATAGTACAGTGGGTAAATCCTTGTTCTTGGGAACCCATGTAGAAACTATCATGTCTCAATGGCTGAAAGTGGCTAAACCCTCCTTCCACATCCGTATCCCTCTTGCACAGACCCTACATAGTACCAGACATGAAACTCTCAAAAAGGCCGAGTGAGTAGCTGATGTCAATCTTAATTTAACATCTAGAAAAACTTAATTGAATTAAATTGTGAAGTCCATCAAAGGATTCTCAGGACCAGAGTAATAAAAACTGAAATTTCTTTTTAAATTCCCCACTTTTTTTCTATGCTTTTTTTTCTGTCTCCCTACCATCAGTCACAAGTACTTTCTGTTTTAACATTTTGGTCTATTATGACAACAGACTACCCCAATGCAAATGGACAAAATATGCTCATGTCCCAGCAATATGCTTTAAATAAAAACATGATATGCCTAAAAAGCATGCTTTGAAAGCTTTCAGTGGTGAATGAAAATGCAAGGACCATACTGTACATGATGAGTACTTGGTTGATCACAGAAAAATACTCTTTAGAATTACAACTGAAGGACGTGTTCTTTCGCCCTGAAGTCTAAAGATAAAAAGTACTGCCGTGTTCTGAAGCTCTGGGTCGGTATCTCGTGGGTGCTTACTGTAGATCCACTGCTGTAATTCTTAAATATTTTTATCCTTCAAATCTGGGATAAGGTGAGGTAAGCCTGGTTTTCATTAGATATACATAAGGTAGAGCCAGTGAGCTGCAGAGATTCCTTATCAGTGTTACCGTCTCCTTTAACTTTCTGCCATGCTTGAGAACACTACACCCATAAAACACTCCTTGCCTGCTTAACGCATTTACTACAGTTGTGTTGATTACAGAATAAGGCCCAAACCTGGCTCTCATACAGAAAGGGTGATTTCCAAGGAGGTTGCAATTTTCCCACCCTCCACTCCAGACCAGTAATGTTAGTTACAGTCACATCTACTATGCTTGGCAAGACCTGCCAGAGCTCAATTTTCTATAATAGAATAGGAAGAGAACAGAAAAGTTCAAAGAGGCACTGCAATATTCCAAAAGTGGAGAGTGACTTTATTGGTATGAAGTTCAGGTTAATATGTGAATGCTGGTCTAGTTGCCTCAAGGTTTGACCTGAAAGTCTGCATTTTGCCAAGATCCCAAATGGTGCTGCATGTTTGGTTTGCAGCTGAGTAGCTAGATTCCAAGACATACTCACCAGTACAACCATTCCAATCCCAAATGGTAGTTTAAATTTAAGTAAACTTAAGTTTCAGAAAATTCTATTTGAAACTATCTTCCTTGGTCTCATTAGCCACATGAGAGCTGTGACTATGGCCCATGTTTGAATACCCCAGGGATGGACATTTCCTCACAGAAGAAAGTTCTGCCTGGCAGCATGTTTTCTAGAACATGATTTTCAAGCAGCTTTCTGTAGACTGTACATTGAGTCAGAATCTGTAGGGATAAGATACTGGAGATATCCATTTTAACAACTATCCCCTGGGCATTCTTATACAACTTAAAGTTAGAGGAACATTCTACAAACATCCATAACCAAAATCTAATCTCTAGATATTAAACTAATATAGGACTAGGTGAATGTCAGACATGGATAGGAAGTGATCCAGCTTATCTGCCGTGAGGACATAAAGGGAATATAGATAGATAGATAGATAGATAGATAGAAGATAGATAGATAAGATAGATAGATAGATAGTTAGATATTGAACAAAGAAAATGAAATAAAAATCAAACCAAATCCCTACAAATAAATTCTTCCAGCCATGAAAATCAAAGCCAGTTGTTTATAGGTGCAGAGGATTTGTTGATGGAGCTGGCCTGTAGGATGGAGGAATTCTAAGCCATCAGCCACCAGCATTCAGCAGGTGTGCGGTTGATCCCAGGTGTATTCTCAGGTCCTGTCTGCCTCTGGTCCTCCAGGTGCCAGTGTGAGGATCAGAGTTTGCATCCAGTTCCAAGGATAAATCTCATTCCTGGAAGGACCAACTAAGAACTCCATTCTTCAAATCTTTGGGAACCTCTTTTCTTTCCTAGAGACATATTTTGGGATGAGCCTGCCCGTGGTGGTCTGAATGAAAATGATACCTATAAGCCTGTAGGGAGTGGCACTGTCAGGAGATGTGGCCTTGTTGGAGTAGGTATAGCCTTTTGGAGGAAGTGTGTCAATGGGGTTGGACTTTGAGGTGTCAGCTGCTCAAGCCAGGTCCGTGTCACTCTGTCTTCCTGCTGCCTGTTGATGCAGAAGTGGAACTGTGCTCCAGCGCCATGCCATTGCATACCACCCTCATTCCCACCATGGTGATAATGGACTGAACCTCTGAATTCCAAGTCAGCCCCCAGTTAAATGTTTTCCTTTATGAGAGTTGCCGTGGTCATGGTATCTTTTGACAGCAATAGAAACTAATTAAAATACTACTTCTTTGATGATTACTTTCAGATCTACAAAACAAAACCACACAGTCCCCACTTTCTTTAAAAAGAACATTTAACAGTTCATCTCCAGTTTTTTTTTTTTTTTTTTTTAATCAGAATTTCACCCCCAGCTCTCTAGATTTTTATTTGTTTGTTTCTGTACCCCTCTCACATCATCTCACCTGTGGGAGTGGTTTTCAGTGTAGTATTTGATTTTCCTCTCTTGGGGCTTTTCTCCTGGTTCTCAGGTTTCTAATAGAAAAGGGCCTAAATCATTGCTGTTGACACCTGGCCATCGGAGCCTTCCACATACCACCCAGCCAGCTGATTTCCATATTGCTGCTGTGGGAGTCTTAGGGTGAGCTCTGCAGACATGGATGCTGTCCCATGCTCTGGCTGAGATCATATAGTCTTGGTTAGTGTACACCCTGGAAACAGCCCCTCCCAAATCCTTCCCTCATTCAATCTGGCAGTCCCTTGGTCAAGCTCCCATGATGCTGGCTTGAGTGTGGTCTCTTCATGAGGTGACCAGGTAGCTAAATGCATTCCTAGCTGCATGTTTGTCCCACCAAGCTGCAAGGGTCCTTAGCTCCTAGATTACCTGTGTTCGATCTGCTCTTGATGGCTTTTCAAGACAGGGTACAACTTTCAGAAATCTGCCATCTTCACAAATGCTTGTAATCATGTGTTTTCCAGGAACTCTACCAAACCCTGTGATAAATACCAGGACATGTGAGTCTGCTAGGAGACAGTGCTGCTTGTGTTAAACACTTCCAGTTGAAAGGAACCTCTCTTTGTTTGGAATAGTGGCAGAGTCACGGTGAGAGAAAGGACAATGACAGCACTTTCTACACCTGCAAATTCCCTTCCTTCAAAGAATCTGATCATAGCGTGCTTTTTAAATCAATCCTGAAGCTTAATTATTGGTAGGAAATGGTCAGGAATATGCTGGCTACCTATTGGCAAATCTGTATGAATGTGTGTCATGGTCCCTCTCCTTATGCTGTGATAGGTATACTATTTCTTACGTGCATTGCTCTCTACTCTGGGGTGTCACATTTACATAAGACCCCTGCAAGAGCCTTCTTCATAACTCATACACATCATGAATGTAGACCTGAAACTGGGAGAGTCAATTCCTCAAGGAGCTGTGCTTGATCAAGGTAGGCTAGGGGACAGTTGATGAAAACTTCTCTCTTCTTATCCTGACAGGAATCCCAGGCATGGAACCTCCGTGCCTATGGTGGTGATCAGCTAGTTAAGTCACCCTCAAGGTGGCCTTGCCTCTGCTGTTCCCCTCTTCCCATTCCCAACTTCTATTTCTTGCTATTCAGTTGTATAACTCCTTGTCCTGGGTGCCTGTTTTGCTGAGGATACAGGATAAAACAACGTGACCATCACTGTAGAAGGTGTTGACATTTGTTATCTGCTGTTCCCATTTTGGAGACTATTAGAGGGAAACTGTTTTCTGACATCCTTCAGTATTTTATTATTATAAACAGAAAGCTAACAGTCACAGTCACCATCAAGCAGAAGCTCTGACTAGGTAGCAGCAGGTCATGTCCCTGCTCATAAGGTTCACACTCTTGTTCTGGTTTGGGGATCAGAGTGACATGAGTAGACAGATAAACTTTGATTTTGCATGTTGTTAAGGAATGTTCTCCATGAGTAGGGGGAACATTGGAGCCTAAGGCCTGACATGATTCAACTTATTGTTTTGTTCTTCAAGCAGAGACAGAATTGGAAAAAAAAAAAAAAAAAACTACTGGAGAGAGCCAGATTCTTCCTAGAGACAGGGCTATGCTCATTGAGCAGGATGCTGGCTACTGACTACTCAGAGCTCAGGTCCTACCCACCAGTTGCCCATAGATAGAAAGGCATCTTGCCCAAGGTTTCAGCTACTGTTTAATGGCAGCCTGCTTATTCCACTCTGAAGATAGACATTATTGTTCCTGCTTTTCAAATGAAGAAATGGATGGCCTTAGAAGGGCGTGTTTGTTCCTGACACCATATAGAATCACAGCATAAAGTGTCACAGCCAGAAAATGATAGGCCCTAGAGGCGGCCCCGCCATCTGCCAGGTAGATGCTGCAGAAGGCATCATTTGGTTAATGGGGTGACCATACTAGTGAGTGGGTCAGACACGGGTGGTAGGTGCAATCCAAGTTCAGAAGCTATGTATATATTCTAAGGATGGCAAGTCTAGTTTCTGATCCTGTCTGCTACTTATGGTCTCTATGTCTGTAGAAATAATTTACTTTCTTTTTGCCTCTATAAAGTGAGAAATAATCATAATATCTACCCCTTAGATTTGTGGTGAAGGATGAAAACAAAAATGGATAAAGAGCAAAATATAATAGATGATCTGTAGAAAACTGGAAAAAACTACATAGACCTAGGCCCGATTTTCTTATCGAAGGAAGTTAATCAAAGTGTCTGTTAAATGGCATTTTCCTCCAAACTGCAACGTTTACTTCAAATGCAATATTCCCTAGAGAGAGGAAAGGGAAGTTCATGGGCTTCAGAAGGTAAACAAAAGCTCGATTGTCTCTGAACACAGAAACTTGGAAAATGCAGCCATATAAAAAAGTAAACATGGTGATGCTGGAGACTGACCAGTCAACTTGCAATCTGGAGTTGAATGCAAGCTGAAGGACAGCCTCTCAGCTTTGCAGCTTTTAGAGAGACTTATGGGGTCACAGTTTTGAGAGTCACCTATGCTGAGGTAGGTTTTGGGGTGATGAAGCTGGTTTTAAGTTATCTGGGATCTTTGTACATAAATCCTCCTTCATAATCCTGTCGGTGAGCCTAATAAACTCTTCAGTGGTTAGCCATATGGGTGTTACACTGCAGATGTTGTTTTGATCTGTCACAGGTTCCCTTTCTGAGAGAGTATACAAGTGTTATGTTCCCAGGAAAAATTGGTCACACTTCAGTCTCACACAGTGTCTCTCCTACGCAGTAATTTTGGTAGAAGTCTATCATTGTCTGGTCTAGTGGGCTAATGGAAGTTGTGTTTCCTGTGGGAGGAGTTGAAAACCATGTTGGAATATTCTCTATAGTAGAACTGTGAACCTTAGAACAAACAAATTGACAGTTTAAAACTTCAGGAACAAAATACAAGGAATCAGATGGCCATGTGTACTTCTAGAAATGGAAGCAAGCAGGATGGTCACAACTAGACTTGGTTTTACTGTGCCACTAATCCTTCTTGTTATTCTTTGCTTGCTCACATCATTGGCACCTTCAAAGTTTAGAGTTTTTGCTTTATCCTCTGGATTTGTTGATGTAAAAGCAACAGGTTCCATCTTGGGCTCAGGACAGGAAATGTAAGGCTTGATGGTGTTGCAATACAACAGTTCCAGGTACATTTCACTGTTTCTGTATTATTGAAAGCTCTTGGGGTACTACAGTTACTTGGATTAGTAGTTCCGGGGAGAGTCTTTGAGCAGTAAAATGGATTTCCTGTACCTATAGTGAGGGTGAAGGCAAGAACCTCACAATAAACCAGTGCTGTTCTTTAGTTTAGGTGGTGGAGGAAATTATGGTAAGGGCATAGAGTCCTGATGAAATGTGGTCTGGAAGGGATAGATGCTAATGAACCTGTTCCTGTCCAGGTAGCTGCAAGGCAGAGATAGGCTCAGGCTAATAGGATCCTTGGGGAAGGTTTCCAGTGTGCCCACAAAGCTGACATCCATAAGTACAACTATAATAGTGTTAAGTACTATGTAGAGGAGGGGGGTTACCTCAGGTTTCAGTGGCTGTGATAGGACACCATGACCAAAATGAACTCAGGGAAGAAAGGGTTTATTTCATCCTACACTTTGTAGTACATCATCCAGAGAAGTCGGGGAAGGAATTCAAGGCAGGGACCTGGAGGCAGGAACTGGTGCACAGGCCAAGAAGAATGCTGTTTACCTGCTTGCTTCTCATGACTTGATGAGCCTGCTTTCTTCCAATACCTAGGACCAATAGCCCAGTACCACTGCCCAAAGGGAGCTAGGCCATTCTGAATGAATCACTAAGAAAATGAACCCCTCAGGCCAATCTGTTGTAGGTCATTTTCTCAATTGAGGTTCACTTTTCCCAAATGACTCTAGCTTGTGCCAACTTTACAAAGTACTAACCAGTACAGGAAGGTAGAAGCGATTTGAGTTTGGGTAAGCATGTTTTTTGTGAGGGTCCCAGACTAGCTCTCCATGGAATAATATTCTATATATAATTTTAGCTCAGAATTTATTTTAGAGACCATGAACTTCAGTGGACTTTGGACATATTTAGCTGCCTGTGAGACTTTTGAGGAGTGATAGCCCTATATAATTTCAGGTTTAAGGAGCCTAATTTGATCAGCTCTTATGCCTGTAATGGAGCCCTTGGTTTAAATAAGTTTAGGTGTAAGAGAGACTTGGAATAAAGAAGAGGATATTATTTTAATTATATTTAGAGAGACCTTTCTACAGATTTTGTTTGATTGTATATAAATGGGGTCTATGCCTAAAAGTAGATTCCTTTAAAAACTGTTCCCAGGATGCAACAGAGGTAGTTGGTGGAGGTTTAAGTTTATTTATTTTATTTTTTTCACCTGTTGGCATGACTGAGCGTCTTCAGGCATAGGGTGGAGTTGTAAGAAGAAAGCAGGGGCAGCTGGAAGCACCAAGCAGCCTCAGTTAGTGTCACATTGGTGCTGATACAGCATTTGGTATGTAATGTACTGGACAGATAATGTCTGCCCAGATCTAGTAAATGACCTGTCTGGGGGCTGGAGAAAGAGCTTCACAGCATATACTTCCCTTGCACATGATGAGTTCTGTTCCATGAGTGGGTCACAACTGCCTGTCATTCTAGTTCCAGGGGAATCAGATGTCTCTGGCCTCTAGATCACTTGCACTTACATGCATAAACCTGCATGCACATAATTTACAGTTCTGAGAAGAAAACGATTTGTCTGCCAAAATGACCTGACCTCAAATGATGAGATGAGTCTCAGTTCAGAGAGTGAGATGGGACCTTAGGAGTGTCACTGGGGAGAATGTTTGTAATGAGGGATGAATTTCCCCATGAATCCAGTAAGGAGCCTCTTTGATGTCTGTTTGGCTCTCTCTAACTTTCCTGATGATTGCCAGTGTTGGGCAGCATGTGGGTAGTACTTCATTTGTAGGGGTTCACTGAATGTTTCGAGTTACAAGTAAGGCAAAAGTTGGTCATTGGCTTGATCTGCATGGCTTTAGACACGACCTGGGGACTTGATCCTGCATGACTGGAATTATGGGAATGAAGAAATGACAAAGATAAGTAATGTAAAGTTGGTATTGTGTGGCCCATGCACTGGTTGGAGGTACAGAAGAGTCAGCCCAGAAAGCTCAGCACATCTATTGATAACAGTGTGAATGAGGGGGCAGGGTATCTGATCTCTTTGGGGGGTCTTTGTAGGAGAGCAGTGTCAGCTGCCATCATCCTCACGACAAAGCTGAGGTTGGAACTTCCTGGGTTTCGGGGAAGAGCTTGCTATTCCTGTGGGTTTGAGGCATTGGGGGTCCTTAAGATAGCCATGCTTAGGTCAACAATGCACATTCATTTAGGACTTCAGCCACTTTCCACAGGCCATTATCTAACTGTAGTAAGAAAGGGTAATCAAGTGAATGGATTTCTAGATGCTCTTTGTGACCTCTGTGGCCATTTTATTCAGAGTAGGAAAGGACTCAGAGAGATAAGTATCTAAGTCCCTTGCATTGGGCATATGGGGAAAATTTACCTGGAAATACAATGTTGGCTTAGGTTCTTACTTAAGCTAACTTAAGCTTACTTAGCTGGACTGAAGCCCAAGTTCAGATACATTGGCATTAAGCCCTGAGCCACTGAGTCAGAGGTTTTTGGCAGGTAAGCTACTAGATGAATGAGCCTTTTCAATATTTGTGCAAGAACCCCAAAGTAATTCCTCCTTTCATGAGCGTATAGATAAGGTTTTTCTTAGGTGCAATAAGATCAAGATAGGGGCAGTAGGTGTGTCTTTTTACATATCAAAAGTCCAACTTCTTGGTCTCCATAAGACCTCATTAAGTGGCTTAGCTCTGAGTAGTCCAAACTAGGGGGTCCAGAAATGACAGTATCTTGCCATTCCTAGAAAAGAGTAAAATTATTGTTTGTTATTAGGGGTGTCTATGTCTAAGACTAATTCTTGAGATTGATGGACAAGAGTGATATCCTAGATCTACACTACCTTAGCCTTAGAATTGTACCTTTTGGAGATATACTTGTGCTGTGGATAGGGGAGACTTTGTTACCACAGGAAGTCATCTTTTGCAACATCTGTCATATCTGAGTTAACAGATTTTTTTTCCTCTGGGATGAAAATGACCAAACAATCTACATAAGAAGGTTATTGGGAAGGCTTTCTAGTGGAGAAAGAATCTTAGCTAAGCCATGAGTAGCTATCTTGGAAACCCTAGATTGGGACAGTCCAAGTTTATTTGTTGATGGACCTAGAGTCAGGGTCTCATCACTCAAAGACAAATAGGAACTGAAAATCAGACATACTGGGGAATAGCAAAAGGCATTGTTTAGGTCTAGGAGTGTGACCTAGAAAGTGTACATGAGAATTATATCTTAGTATAATACAAAGGTATCATCAAGACTTTTGATTGCCATCATAGGCCTATTGCCAGTGGAGTATTAAGGACAGAGTTGGATGGTGACCAAAAACTGCATGAGAGGATCTTCCCTTCTCGGTTTCAGGAGTGAGAGCATATTGAGAGTACCTAGGAGAGAATTGGGAGTTTTTGAGGAAAAAAATTATGAAGCTAGAGTGAAGGCTGAAGGAGTTGAAAGGATTCGTGACACCATGAGGAAAGTAACAATACCAACCAATCAGAGCCCCCAGGGTCTAAACCACCAGCCTGGGAGTGCTTAGGGAGGGACCCATGGCTCCAGCTATATATGCAAGGGAGCTATATATAAGTGGGAGAAGAGATCCTTGGTCCCATGAAGGCTGGACATCGTGTGGGGGGGTGATATTCGAGGGTGGGGAGGTGAGATACGAGGGAGGGTGGGTGGGGGTACACCAACGTGGAGGCAGGAGGAGGGGGGAAGGGATAGTGAGTTCCTGGGAGGGGGGGGAAATGGGGTAAGGAGAGAACATCTGAAATGTAAATAAAATTTCCAATAAAAAAAATTATGAAGCTTGTAGGTAGTGATGGTTTAGTGAATGAGTTATCCTAGATGCCAACTGGAATGGGTTAGGCAGTGTGGGAACTTGTGTTTGGAATGCTGAAATGGGTGCTTGGACAACAATGGTAGAGTTGACTTTTGATAAGTTATCTCTTCTTAGCAGTGGGATGTGAACACCCGATTATACTAGGAGTGGATGGACCATTCTAATGCCCATGCTAGAGGAAGTGTGAAGTGGTCCTGTTGTGTTTGCCTATCAATTCCAGTGAAAAGGATTGTGGACTGCAGGTGGGTCTGAGGAATACAAGCAAAAGAAGCAACTGATATTGACTATACCTTCTAGCTGCTGTTATGCAGAGCCAGAAAATATAGGAGACTAAACAGCCTGTAGGCCCCCATAGACTCCTCTGATTCTAGAAACAGTCAAAGGTTGATCCCCTTTGACAGTCTTCCACAGACTTTTGTCAAAAAGATGATTCTACCTCTTGTAAAAAAAGTGGGCCAGTCGTATTTCCATTATCTTTTTTGTTTATAACATGGGCACTAGCCAGACTAAAGTGTCCTTCCTGGCCACAGTTACAGCAGCTCCAAAGAACTAGGAGAAGATGTTGTTAAACTTCATCCCTCTCCCCAACACAAAGATGTTAAGCTACCTATGGCAGCTCTTGTGCCTTGGGCCTGTTGTTTATCATGTTTCTATTCTTTTATCTCCTCATTCTTTGAGGTTTCTCCCAGTTTTGCTGAATACCTTCTAAGCCACATAGAGTAAAGTGGGCAAAGGGCTTGGGGTCACTCGTTTTCTGTTTGGGAGACACTTTGCATTGGGAACTTATTCCTTGTCTGGTTTTTCTCAGTTGTGAGCTTCCTCCCATAGAGCATCTATGATTAAGTACTATTGGTAACTTTATAAGAACAGGGAGAAAGACCAGAAAATACATGCATATGTTCCTTCACATGCATATATGTCCCATGCCTCTTTCTATGTGATACTTTGAGCCACAACAGGACTCCAGAAGGCTAGATATAGCTCTTGACATTGAACTAGAGCTATGGGCCCAAATGAACCTCTCTTCCTTATGATTTTCCAAATTTGAGGTAGGTATTGTGTTGTTAGCAACAGAAAGCAGAGGTGTCCAGTGGTCCAGAATGTATTGGTACAAAGCACACCCCAGCTGCCTACTCTATATAGCTCAGCTCCTGGAGATTCTCATGCAGCTAATCAGCAATGGGAAGAAGTTAATGATAAACCAGTGAGAAAAAATTTGAATGGTCTTCAGCTTTGGTTTTAAAATTTAAAAATTAAAGAAGTAAAAATTCACGATGCTTTTAAATTTAAAAGTAGCTTTACTACTGTGGTTAAAAGTGATTTTCTTTGTATTTGTTGTTTAAAGTTTATGACACTTTTGGAAACTGTGGTGACATATTTTGTCACTTTCGGGAAATTCTGTCATTCTGTAAAAATGACTACCTTCCCCAGTGCCGTTTTCTTGCAGAAGTCCAATCACATGTGTGTTGGCCTTAATCCAGCACATGGGATCTCATGTACTGCCCTGGTCCAGCCCAGTACTTCCTTGCATGGTTTTCTTTCCATCATTCAGTACAAATATTTCTGATACTTCTTTTTGAATTCACTAATTCTTTGTCCAACTGTGTCTACTTTACCACTAAGTTTAATGAGTTCTTTGCTTTATTATATTTTCACACCAAGATTTTTTTTCACTTGGATTTACTTCTTTTCTAAAATTTATTTGGGTGGACATATTCGTTACATTTATTTTGAGATTTCTTATGTTATAAGGCAGTATCAGGACCTCTTTAGATTTCTCTCTACATTTGTTTTCTTGAGTTCTGGGGTTTTCTATCTTTAATTTGTTTCATTGGTTTTCGTAACTTGTTTACTGGTGAACAGATACTGTGTGTGCAATTTTGAAGATAATATGAGGGTCTAGGTGGTACCATCTCTCCCCTTGAGATCCACTTTTGCCTTTGGAAAGCAGTATGGGCAGATGGGTATATATCCAGTCAAAATTACCATGTTTCTGAGTGGTAACATTGCTAGAATTCAGTCTTCTAAAAATCTGCGTGCATCTCAGGGCCCCTCTTTCGGGGGAACCATGAACTGTACTTTTGCTCCTCACAGGCAAAAAGATACCTACGCTGTTTCCGCCCTGGCCTCAAGCCTTCCAGTCCCTACTTCATTTCTCCCTTGAGCTTCTCTCTGATAAAAAGTGCAGCCCCTCAGCTTGAAGTTTAGCTTCAGGTTCAGCAAGTACCTTGAGGTACATGCTATGCCAACACTAATTCACTTCTGTGCATTTTTTCTCAGTGATCTGATACCTGAAGACTTCACTGCATTTGATAACTCTCTGATGCCTCTGAGTATAATGAGTTCTTCTAAAATATTACTTTGTTTCATTTGCTCTTCATAAGAAGAGCTGGCCTGGCTGGCCTATCACTGTTTCCCTTTTTCCCCCCCCCCAGGGTTTCATTGTGTAGCCCTGGCTGTCCTGGAACTCACTCTCTAGACCAGGCTGGCCTCGAACTCAGAAATCCGCCTGCCTCTGCCTCCCAAGTGCTGGATTAAAGGCGGTGCCACCACTGCCGGGCCAGCCTATCACTGTCTTGATCATTTTTAAATCTTGCCAAGTGATTCTACAGTGAGACCTACTGAACAAAATCAATTCCTGTCGCATCACAAAAACTACCCACGCTCTTGTTTACAAATGTGGGTTTCTTTGTTCTTCCTAGATGTACTACATCAGAATTTCCAGAAAAAAAAAAAAAAAAAAGAATTGCAAGTTCTACATTATGCAAAGGAGGTAGCAATGGCCATTGTGTGCTAGATAAACCAGCTGGAGACAATCTGGAAAATCAAACTCACTAGATTAAAATCAAGCAGTTTACTCCCTGTTCCTTAAAAGTCAAAGCCTAAACTTTAAAACTGAAGACCTTACATCAAAGCTTCTCAATGGTATCATCCCCTGCTAATGTGGGAAATCTCTATAAGCATTTTTCCTCTAACAGGAAACAGAGCCTTCGTGCCCAAAGGAGTGTCATTGGTTTTTTTTTTTTTTTTTTTTTAAGTAATTAATCACTTATATTATTATCACCCTCCCCCCACCAGAGAGAGAGAGAGACAGAGAGAGAGAGAGAGAGAGAGAGAGAGAGAGAGAGAGAGAGAGAGAAAGAAATAGAAGCCATGGTGGGGACATTTCACACATGTTGATTTTCTTCGTCTACCGTATGGATCCCAGGAACTGAACGCGGATTCTTAGGGGTTGCACGGAGGCACTTTACCCATTGAGCCATTTCTGGCCTAAAGGGTTATTATTGTGTTTCTAGTCTCCTCCAAGCTGAATTTCTGTTTGGGAAAGGATCAAAATGAATGATAGATTGACTCTTATCATAATCCTTTTAATTACTGCATGTAACTAATTTTATTATCTAATTATGGATAAGATTAAAGTTCTCAAGCTATGCATTTTATGGGAAATTCCTCCATTTCCAAAAGATCAGTGGGACATTAAAGAACAATGGAAATAGCCAGTGGGAAATTACAGATTATCATTGATCATTCACAAACAGCAACAATGGCCCCAGTACCCAGCTTAATTGGTCTATAGACATAATGTATGGTATGTGTTTACATTTAGTCTTTAAAAAGTAACATGATACATTCGAGTGGGAGTCATAATTTCACTGGCTTTATAGTACTGAAGGCTGCAAAGCACCAAGCTGGTTTGTTACAGTGAATGGCTAAGAGCCCACAGTTTCATGAACTTACTTTTGCATATTTGCAGGATTGTAACCCAGTGCAATGGGGTCAGGTCTTGAGTGCTGATCTGAAATAAATACTGAGAAGACATAAAAAAGGTGGGAAGAGGTTTGTTACCTGTAACAAACAAAGAGAGCACCATCGTCATTTCTCAAGCCATGTCCTATTAGAACAAGTGAAGATGAGGATTTTCTGTATGGATATAATAATCACTAGGGTTGGCTGATTCTTGAACTTGCTCAGTTAGGTAGTAAAGCCCTGAGCATGCTCAGTTTAAGTCATGAATTTCAATATAAACAATGTTCAAAGTCATGGAATACGTATGTAAAAGATTAGCCAGATGGACAGAAACGCCCTGGGCATGCTTAGCTTGTAGCATAAGTTTTCAGCAGGAAGGAAAGAAAGGATACTTTGTACATTAACACAGGTGTCTTCCCCAAAGGTGCCTGCTTTGTTTAGTAGCTAACAGAAAGACCTTTTCCAACCCTGACCTACCAATGCACACGAACTCCTTCCAGGTGAGGTGAGAAAGTGCTACCTTTTCTGTGTTCCTGCAAGGTCCAACAGGAACATCACATCCTTTAATATTGTTACCAGAGCCTTTAGGGCAAAAATCATTCCTAGCAACCCCATAGACTCGGTCCAGCTATCTGTCAAATAAGAGTCAAATAATGGCAAAAATAGAAACTTTTTCGTTGTGACTGCATTGGGAACAGGAACAGATAAAGGGCTGAAGTAATCACAAATCAACTTTGGGACACTCACCTCAGCTTAGATTTAGGAAAGGAAGGACTAGGGCACTGGACAAAGAGGTATGCATGAGTACACCTCCTTGGTCGAATAGTGCTCTGGTTATCCTTCTCTTGGTTCTGGTTCTGCAAGATGATCCAAAGATCTCTTTAGCACTGTCATCACTTGAGGGTATCACTTGGTTCTTAGATAACTAGAAGGTATGGTTTCACCATCATGGATAATTGCCGTCATCTGGGCAAGGAGCTGTCCTGTGAGATTTTGCTGTGCCAGCAAACTAAGGTGATGCAAGGGGAAAGGTTAAGGGCAGTGGCATCTTTGTCCTTTCAACCAAAGTAAAAAAAAAAAAAAAAAAAAAAAGAGAGAGGACAGACAAAAAATGAAGGGAAGAGATGTCAGTTTCATCTTGTGTTTAGTTACCTTGTGGGTCAAGTGAAAGGAAGTAAGATGCCACTGGTGACATGGCCAAGGTCACATGCCTGGTAATTGGTAGAGCCAAGATTATACTGGCTGTCCACAAAGCCTTTGTGACTCCTCTCCCCTCCCCAAGCATAGCATTTATTTTCTTCTTTTAATCCAGTTTCCTTCTATTTCAATAGTATGGGCCTCCTTTCCCTCCACTGTAGTGTGAGGCCTTGGAGACTTTGTATGTCCATCATCCACTACCTGATATAGAAATCAGAGTTCACAGAGAGAGGCAGAACCACAGAGGGATCCTACTGATCTATAGCTGGTCCTGTTCAGCAAATGTTAGACTCCTGGATGCTAGAGGTGCTTATGGATGGAAGATGGATGTAAGACAGGAGTTCAGATTGAGCTGGAGAGCAGGGGATAGTTTGGACCGGTGATCCTGACAGTTATGCTGGTGTTAGTCAGGAGCCAAGGACTTTCATCTTGGAGTTGTTTGTCCATATCCAGCCTAGGAATGAGAGAAGCTGAATCAGGACTCAGGGGAGAGGAAACATTTCAGGCTTGGCTATAAGTCAAATGAGTGACAAAATACAGGAGAAAATGAGCAATGCTTATACCCTGCTTTTCAGATCTGCATGAAGATCCCGAGCTGAGTATAAACCAACAGAACATGGAATTCTGGGGAATGTAGCTCAACTCAACCAAGTTACCACATCAGGAAATCACCATGGATAGCTTTGTCAAGCCAGCTTATCTGAAGCCATATGTACACACAAAAAAGAAAAGCCACATCTCTGTCTTATGAACTGTGTACAACCAGACACAATTTTTTTTTTCCCAGAAGAGAGTACAAAAGCTTCCTTTGGGCCTTAGGGTAATGCTTACACTTTTCTTGGCTATTTGTATTTTCTCTTTATCTATCTATCTATCTATCTATCTATCTATCTATCTATCTATCTATCTAACTATCTATCTATCTATCCTACCTATCTATCATCTATCTATCTACCTACCTACCTATCTATCTATCTATCTATCTATCTATCTATCTACCTACCTACCTATCTATCATCTATCTATCTATCTATCTATCTATCTATCTATCTATCTATCCATCTATCTATATTTAGGATACACACACATGTATATATGATTAACTGTTATTAATACTTCCTAGGTAAATAGTAACAGGGTCACAGTTCATATATATAAACATTTATGGGTTTTGTTGTTATTTTTTGCTTTTTAAGATAAACTCTCATGTAGCTCTTACTAGCCTCAAATTCATCAAGAAGCTGAGGATGACTTTGAATTGATCTTCTGGCCTCTATCTTCTCAGAGCAGTGATTACAGTTATATACTACAATGCCAGATTATGCTGCGGACTGAATCCAAGACTTTGTGCATGTTAGGCAAACATTCTACCAACTGAGATACATTCTTATTATATAAACATTCCCAATATATAAACATTTACATCAAAATAATATAAATATTAAGAATCTCCTTTACGTAACTGGTTATAGAACCATAGCTAGTTATAATCCATTATTTGATATCAACTTTGCTTTCTGCAAGTACCCAGTAGTTAGTAGGTCTAGACCAGGAGTCATCAAACCTTCCTCAGTAAAGGGTCTAGGGAGTTAAGCAAATATTATAAGACTTAGCGATTCTGTCTCAACTACTCAATTGGATGTTGCAATGTCACAATAAAATGCTGTAGGCTGTAGTTTGCTGATCCTAGACTATTTGCAGTGATATATAAATTGAGTGTAAGTATCCAGCAATTTTGTGCACATTTTTATTATCCCATGCATTTATTATGTGTAGATGGGGGCCTGAACATGCTTACCATGGCTCCTGTGTGGAAGTCAGAATAGAGCTTTCAGGAATGAGTTTTTTCCTCCTACCATGTGGATTCTAGAACTCAAACTTGGATCATATCTTCAGGTTTGGCTGCAATCACCTTTGCCCATTGAACCATCCTAGTGGGATGTCAGGCTGACCTGACAGTTGGACACCAGAGGCTAGAATCTGATGGAAGGAATTTCTTTAATTCACCAACACATAGATGGCTGTGTTGTCAGTCTATGCTGGGAGGAGGTCATTGAGAACTGAGGCAGGGCACAGAAGTGCCTGTGGAAGTTGACCAAAGAGAGATAGGACAGGAAGAAGAGATGTAGCAAGCACTTACAGTGGAAGAGCTAGTCCAGAAGAGTGTCACTAGAGAGTGACAGTGCTGACACCTGAGTAAGGTAGGAGGTGATGCTGAGAAGGATACATTGCCTCTTGTATCAGAAGAGATCTGAGGTCATGTGAGTGAAGGTAACTGTATTGCATTGATATTGTGTGGGGATGAAGGGATTTGAGCATCGGAAGTCCAGCAAGTATGTTATGAGGCTTTCCCAATAGCAGAAGGTCTTCACTGTGTTCCTGGAAACTGGGCTGGGGCTTCTAGATATTGTGCCCAGTTTCTCATTTCTAGCATGTAGGTGGATGGGGCCTGTAGAAGTACCTGTTGTCTTAAATTATTATCAGACAGTGGAGAACTGTCTTGTTATGATGTTCCATCTTAGACTTTGTTGAATCTTCCAGGCAAGAGAGTCAGAAAAATCTCTAGATCCAAAACAGGGGAGCTCATGCAGACTAGGGTAACATATTTGACTCTGTATCTTCATGAATGTAGTTCCATTACAGGTAATAGGGGTCCCACAGAGCCTGTTTTAGGTTGGTGTAAGTGCTAAGGGAGGACCTAGGGTCCAGGTTACCTTGACTCTCTGCTTGTCCCTTCTATTCATGGAGATTTATCAGCGTGGTTCTAAGTCAGCATGACTTCTGCCTGTCCTCTAGTCCCCCCAGAGTCAACTTTCCAGGCAGGAATAAGGTAGAAGGTACAAATCAGACCAGTGGAGTCAGTTCTGTTTTCCATCATTTTCTGTTGACATCTGTCATGAGTGGGCCATGGCAGAAATACAAATGGCCATATTTGTGTCTTTCTACTATGTCAGAATTTATTGAATGACCAATAAATTCACAAGCTGTGCCAGTTCTGTTGGCTGCAATTTGCCAAGTAATCTGATTTCTCTTGATAGCTGGCCATTGGCAAACAGATTATTTTTTAATTTAAATTTCTATTTATTTTGTCTCTCTTTGTATATGCATCCCAGACCACATCTGTAGAAGTCAGAAAACTTAGAGAAATTGGTGAGTGAATCACAGAGATCAAACCCAGAATCGTTATCTGTTGAGCCATCTAACCTGTCACATAGATTATTTTATTCTCATCTAAGTTACAAATATTAGCTCTCATACTAATCCTAAGACATTACAGGACAATTTGCACACATGCAACTTATAAAATGGCCAAGAAAGTACTACAGAGTCTGCAGTATTGAAAGGCTATCATAAGCTCCAAGCAGAGAGATGATGCAGGCACAGAAAAAGAACCGTGGGAAGCTTAGGACCTTCCAGCATAGAGCTGTTAAGGCTTACAGATGCCAAATCCAAGTCCTGGTGACAGGCCACTCCAGGTTCCATTGAAAGTAGTCTAAAGGTCATGGGCAGGAGAAGACTTGAACTGGAGCCTGGAAACAGAGGCAGGGGCCCATCACTGACAGTGTGCCTGATACATATCTGTCTTGGGGCTCTCATTTTATAGCTCCAGTTGAGAGGATTGCATGTTATCAATTTATATCTTCAGGTGTGCTGGCAGGTATAGTTGTTGGCCACCATTGTGTGGTTAAAAACAAGATATATAGAGTCATTTTACTTGGCATTTATACTCAAGACAGAGTAACTAAGATCAAGGTTGCTGTTGTCTAAAGTCAAGTTGTTCTGGGCTACTCATTGCATACATCAACGAATAATTCAGGGCAGGTCTAGCCTGTGTTCACATCTCACTAGCCAAATGGTTCACCTGTGCATCTCTAGCTAGAACAGAATCAGGGAGGTATTTCTAATAGAGCATACTGATATATTTAACAAGTTCAGGATTCTATAGTCACTATAGAATATTGAGAGAAGAAGATGCTGGTATTAGCTAAGTTACTAGAGTGCCTTCTATAGGACAGGTTAGATGAGGAGGGGGAAGAGCATGAATCAAGCAGACCTGTGCATGTGCATAGGAGGCGGAAAAGGGAGAGTACATGGGAGGGAGGAAGATAGAGAGGGAGGGAGGGTCGGAGCACTTCTCAAGGCTGTGGATACCCCAGTGGTGCTCATTATAAACCTGAAATGTCAGGAGTTTCTAAATGTCACGTGAATTATTTTCACCTCTTTCTAAATAGGACTACATGACCATATCCCGCTGAATGGGTATTTTTTGGCTCAAAAAATACCCACAAAGTTTCTTACTTCTCTAATTTGTACTCAAATTAAATAGCCAGCTTTACAAATCTCTAACTCATGAGACTGTTACAGTCACCTTTATTTATACGCAGTGCTTTAAGAAGAAAAGGAAGGGTAATTAAAAAATACAAAATTATTCAAAGAGTACATTCATTCTCCCTTGGTGTCCCAGCAGGGAACTTCTCCTGGAGAATTCATGAAAGCCTGACCTAAGAATAATAATGGCAAAAATGTCACAGGAGACCAGCATTTTGAATTATTGATCAGAAAAGGAGTTTCTAGACTCCCCCCCCTTCTTAATTACGTACACTATAAGAGATAAAGGAGAAACACAAGATGTAGGGATTTAAAAGAGCTGGAAGGCCCCAGCACTACTGAGTTTTACTTCCTGTTCCACACAGCTGCAGAAGGGCAGGGTAGGCAGTGGTTTCTCCTTAAGTGGGAGCTTGGAGGAGGAACTCACAGAGTGGATACTTGGCACCTCTGCTGCTTTTCTAACTAGGAGATAGATAGGTCTGAATATTATGCTCCATCCTGGCTGAATAGGCAGGGCAGGTGCTAGGTAAAGAGTCTCTCCCTGGCTTCCCCCTCCTTCGAGGATGCTGATCTTAGTGCAGATCTGAGGACCTTGGCTTCCCAGGGGAAACAAGAGCCTCTTGGGATTTGGGACTAATGATGACCCTCTTGCTGCTCATTTGCCTGTAATGCTGGGCTTTCTTCTCTATGGCTATAGTAGCCCTCAGATGCTCTTCACAGCATCCTACCTGCCCAGCATCACCCTGGGGCCCACACCCATCTTCTGCACTCTGTCCCTCCACCTGCACTGTAGAATGCACTCCTTTCTCCACTCCCTATGCCTCCCTCCCAGTGGAGGCTCTCCTGACCCGTCAGAACTGCCACTGTCCTTCTCTCCAGGATAACCCAACTACCTTCCTTCCCTCTACTTTCTAAAGACTCCTCAGTACTCTCCACGTTTTAGTGCTTTCATTCCTAATGAAATTTTCATTGTTATAAAAATGAGTTGCTGAATGTCACTCTCTCCCATTAGGTTACAAACTCCATGTAGTCAAGAGCCATGCTTGGCTTTTCTTAGTATTCTATCCCCAGAGTATTGCCTATTTCTTGGCACACATCGACTCTTCAAATAAACCTTCCCTTCCACCCTCTGAGGCAGGATTTACAATGTCCACTTTGTCCATGTAAAGCTCAGAGAAGTAAGTTACCAGAGGACACACAGAAGGCAAAGGGTTGAGCTGCAGTCCACACCCACATTTCCCCTGTTAGATCTTGGTTTTTGAAGTGTCAGGGCTGAGGGTTTTGTCAGAGTTGATGAGCCCAGTGGGTTCCCATATACTCCATTTGCTCCTTACCTGGGTGTATGTTACTTTACTAGGGACAAGTGAGTTAACATCTATGCACTTTGGCAGGGTGACTGACAGCAGACCAGAACATGATTTCACCCCAGTTTAGTTTGGTAAACATTTGAAGTTATTAGGGTTACTTACAAGAGCATAATGTTTCAAAGGCAGTGTACCACTAGAAGCCCACCCCAGTGAGGGTGTGGGCTCATGAAAGCTTCATCCCCAGAGTCACCCAGAGAGGAGACTTCTTTTTTGAGGAACTTCCTATACAGGCCTTAGGACTCATAATTTTCATGAGCTTCCTAAGTTTTATATGTTTTGTGAGGTGCCTGAGTCTGATAATTCCCTCATTCCTTCACGGTGTTTTAACTTGGGGACAACAGTCCCCATTAGTGGATGATGTTCCCTGTATCCTTGTGTGCTGACTTAGATCTGTGGTTCCCACCCTGGTAGATATATGAAGACATACAACGGGGTGCTTTTCCGTAGCCAGGCTGGGCTGGATATTGAATCAGATTCCTCACCTTGCCTTTGCTACTCTTTCCTGGTTTCTAGATGTAACCTGACATAGTGGTTTCATCTCTTAATGATAGCAGAATCATAAGCACAATAAAAGAATGGAGGTGTAGGCCCTCCAACAGGAAAGGAGATGTAGTGTCTATTTTAAAAGCAGTGTTTCCCCTGAATAAAGGAAAAATGGGGGTCTTTTTCAGGGAGCCTATACAGCTTTGTATGGAAAGTAGTTTGGGCTTGGGATCATTCCTAAGCATGCCCAGTATAAAATGTATGTTTTTGAAAATGTTCAATTTAAGGAAGATTTCAAGGAGGAAAAAAGGCAGATGCATTCCCTGAGATGCTTAGCTCAAGGTTGTGAGAACAGACAGGAACACTTCTGGGCATGCTCAGCTGAAGTGGAAACTTTTGGATTCTTTGGAAAGTCAGTTGTGTTGGATGGTGTTTTGTTGGGATAAACATGGGAAGGAGTGTTTTCCTGAAGTGGGCACAGGTGAAAGGACGTTTTGCTAAGGCAGGCTCATAAAGAAACGTTTCACTGAAGCAGGCATAGATGAAAAGATCTTCTGTGAAGGCAAGCACTTGAAAGGACATATAATAAAGGATTCTTCTCAAATGACATGCATGTATTGGTCTGCCTTACACTGAATGGTTGAGCTCCTTTTGTCAGGACTCCATGGAGAGAGTGATGGTGTGCTGTGGCTTCTTGCTGCTTCCATGGAATCAGGCCAATAGGCAGAATGATGTCAGCTAAGACACTCATGGAGTTTTGCTAAGACAGACTCACATGCTAAGACAAGACACATGGAGCATACTAGATATTTGGAGGGAATATGAATAGGACTCAGTGGACTATGAAAGGAGCTTGTGGCTTACTTGTAGAGCTAGCTGTACAAACTGCTTCTTGGTCTTTCATCTTTGCCAATCTTTACTGCATTGAGAATGGCACAACAGAGAACTTCTCCTGGAGTCCCTACTGGTCTAAAAATCCCTCCTGCTGACTCATACTGATTCTGCTGAGGCCTGGCTGTTCCTATTAGGTTGTGCCACTATCCCAACTCTACTGAACCAGACTACTGATATATTTGTAAAATGTTTGCAAGTAGATCAAGCTGCCTCTGCTGACCTGTAAATGAACCACTAATTTCCTGACAACGCAAATGAAATTTGCCCCAAAGAACCATTTCTAAATGGTCCACTTCCCCCATATCCTTTCTTTTCTACTATCTTCAAGGGATGATGGGCAAAAAAAAAAAAAAAAAAAGTTAAAACATTTAAGAACCATCATTAAAAATAGATCTTTAAAAAAAATTAAAATTACTTTCAGCTTACATTGTCAAGATGGAAGACAAGAATATATCTGGGCATGTTTAGCTTTTTCCCCAAAATTCTTTAACCAAAACTGAGTGAAAGAACATTTTTAGCATGGGTTAATATAGGAGTTTTTCACTAAGAACCCTGCCTCTCTTAGCTGCTAACAAGGAAACCCCCATTGTCAACAGAACACTTTTCCTCTTGCTCTGGGAAAATACTGAATACAGGGCAGATTTACCCAGGGCTACCTGTTCAACCCTTGTGCTTGCCACGGAGACCTCCTCTTCCTTCTCTTTTTCAACTCCTTAATAGGATCCAGCCTTTGGAACAGTGTTCCTGTCCCAGAACATTGCTTGGATCTTCCCACACTGAGGTGGGTGCTGGCTACATGGTGGTCGAGGGACCCTGACTGTCAGCAGGAACCCTCTAGGCAGAGGAGGCCAGCATTCTGTGTACAAGCAGATAGGATTGAAATGTGGTAAGGCAGCCTAGAGGGCAGAGAGGAGAGACAGCATTTGGACACATGGTTTGTTTCTGTGGACACAGCAGGTGTACTCTTAGAGCTCCAGCAGAGTGACTGCAGGCCAGCCAGATGGGACCCAGAGCCCCTGGGGTAGATTTGTGTGTCCTAACTGGAGATAGATAGAAGGAGGAGAGTCAGCATGAGCATCTAGCCATGTTCTCTCTTCTTTTGCTGTCACTCTTCTAGTGTTTTTCTTTCTGAACTGTTAAGATATGTTCCATTTCAGGAGCTCAACTCCAGGGCTTGGGTTTCTGCCTTGCTGGAATTTCCATCTAATACGAGATTTGCTAGAGAGGAGACAAACTATTCATCTGGTAGGTGTGAACTTAAGGACTCAGTGTCGTGTAGGTCTCACGGAGAAAGCTTGAACCAGTCAGAAGCTGTAAGCAGACTAAAACCAAAGAAGGACAAAGGATTTTGTCTCTAAAGTGCCTGCCCCACTTAGCTGTTAGTAAAGACACTTCCAGTTTCAGTTTCCATTTCCTGGTGTGATGTTGATGGGGCACAGAATCCTGAAAAAAACGGGGTAACATAGAGAAGAGGAGGAAAAGAGTGTTCAGGTTGGAAATGAAGAAGTCCCACTGTGTGACAGTATCTAGAAGGCCATCGGATGAGAGTAAGAGAGACCCAGGGGATAGTGTGAAAAAGGAGATACCACAGAGGAGACCTCCAATGTGAAATATAGGATGGAGGTAGGGGGTGTTTCCTGGTCTGGCTGAGAGGATGCTCATTTTAGGCATAAATGGGGGAGGAAAATGAATGGTATTACCATTTGTCACTGACACATAGTACTGTTCAGTAGGTCTTAGACTATGTTCCAAGGTACCCGAGAAGCCTTCTTAGGAAAGAAAGGCAGAGGACAGGGTGGACTTCACTGTTTAATATTTGGGGTCATTGTTTTTAATAGCTGAATAGTAGTCCATTGTGTAAATCCTTGCTGGCAGGAGCCTGGTATGGCTCTTTCCTGAGAGGTTCTACCAGATTCTGACCAATACAGATGTAGATACTCACACCTAACCATCGGACTGAGTCCAGGGACCCCAATGGAAGAGCGAGGGAAGGACTGAAGGAACTGAAGGGAATTGCAACCCCATAGGAAGAATAATATCAACTAACTGGACCACCCAGAGCTCTCAGGGACTAAACCACCAACCAAAGAGTATACACAGAGGGATCCATGGCTCTAGATACATATGTAGCAGAGGATGCCATTCTCTGACATCAATGGGAGGGGAGGCCCTTTGTCCTGTGGAGGCTTGATGCCCCAGAGTATTAGGATGCTAGAGTGGTGAGGCAGGAGTGTGTGAGTGGGTGGAGGATCACCCTCATAGAGGCACAGGGGAGGAGGGAGGGGGGCTGGGATAGGGGATTTGTGGAGAGGTAATTGGGAAGGGGGATATCATTTGAAATGTAAATGAATAAAATTATTAATAATTTTAAAAAAATTAAAAAATATTCGGCATCTACACATAAGGAGTGGCAGCAGCTTCACACACGTGCACACTGACACACACACACACACACACACACTCCTCGGATCTGAGCACTGAGAATACAGCATATCATAGTAGCACAAGAAAGAAGGCACTGGAAGAGGAGTGCATGTACATACAAGCCTCTCATAAATACATTCTGACCATCAAATTGTGAACAAAAAAGCTGAAATAATTAAAGAAAATAAAAAGGCCAAGGTGAATAGAATAATTTTTCTTATATACAGTTTTAACATAGGCTAGAAGCCCCAAACAATTTGAGCAAATTAAATTATCCACGTTTGGTCTTTAGAACCATCACGATAGACAATGGGTTTAGAACAGACATCCTCAGAGATCAGAGTCACTGCCTGCTTTATTAGAGAGCAGAGAAATTAGGAAACAAGTCACTTCACACCCTGTCGACTATGCAGGGTGTTCTCCTTTTGCCAGGTGGACTGTGAATTTTTTTCATGCTGTGCAGACAGACAGCAGAAAAAAGCTGATTTTATTTCAGAGTCAGTTTTCACTGAAAATTTTGGAAGATCTTTCCAGGACATAAATAGGCTCTTCTCTCTTCTGCATGACCTCGAGGAAAGGGAAAGATCTCTGTCCTTCCACTATCCAAATGTATGAGTTCTGTGTCTGTGAGAGATGACACCATTCTCAGGGACACTGCAGGGACTCAGATGACACAGAGCACAATGCAAGCACCTCAGGTGCATGACGTCCGGTATCATTTGCATGCAGATCGATGTGGGGGTGAACTCACAGTCTCTCCAGTTATATAGTCAGATTGACTCATATATATATATGTATGTATATATGGAAAAGGAGGAGAGAGGGAGTAGAATGGGAGGAAGAGAGGCTGAGATTTTCTAACAGAAAACCGGTTTGAGTGAATTTGGGTCTTTATTGCATTTACATGGATCCATTTGAACTAGAGGGTAAGTGACTCCTTTACTCAGAATATCTTACAAATGTCCAG
>JAJTUV010001613.1:0-200000 GCA_021653895.1 Mastomys natalensis | reverse complement strand
TACAAATGTCAACGCTAAGAATGCTAACATCCCTATTCCCCTTCACCTCCTCCAATGCCTGCTCCATTCTGTTTTCCATGTTTACCTGTTAAATAGGATCTGAGCAATCCAGAAGAGAAGATGAGAAGCCTCAGCCCATCCGCAGACCACCAGCTCAAGGAAGTCACCATGAGCAGCATTGTGCCTTCCCAGGGGGATCTGCTGTTACATGTCTACTTCAACCATGACCACACACTGAAACATGCCAGGATTCTCTGTCCTGCTTGTCCTCAGCCACCCTCCTCTTCCTCGGTTGGCCCTTCACTTCATCTATGTGTGCATATTGATGTGTGTGTGTGTTTGTGTGTGTGGTCAGAGGGAAACCTTCAATGTCATTTCTCAGGCACTACTGATTCCCTTTATTGAGACAAGGTCTTTCACTGGCCAGGAACTCATAAAGTAGGCTGAGCTAACTGTGAGTCCCAGAGATCCTTGAGTCTCCAACGCCCCAGCACAGGGATTGCAAGGGTCCATCACTAGACCCAGCTTTTCTTTAAAAAAAATTAAGTAAAAAAAAAAAAAATTAAGTGTGACCACTTTCACATTTCTCTGTCTGTCTGTCTGTCTGACTTTCTCGGTCTCTGTCTCTCTCATCTCTCTCTGTCTCTCTCTCTGTCTCTCTCTCTCTCTCTGTGTGTGTGTGTAGGTACACATGTACCTTAGTGTTCATGTGGAGTCCATTCTCTTCTGCCATCTTATAGGGTCTGAGACTTAAACTCAGGTCTACAGGCCAGTGCACAAGCACTGATATCCACTGAGCCATCTCACTGGCCCCAGCTTTTTACACACGGGTCCTGGAAATCAAACTCATCTCTGTTCTTGAAAAGCAAGCAGGTGTCTGACTGGGCTCTCTTCCCAGTTCTACTTCAGCTCTGACCCTTCTGGCTTCCCACTTTAATGGCTTCTGACTTATTTATTACCCAGAAGACCAGCATTCTTCTGCTGCCCAGTCTTAGCAATCTCGGGGGTGAACTCTCAGGCACCCAGGTATGCCATGAATTACGCCTCTTTTTGATCCTCTTGCTGGAGGGCTGGCTGTGATGCTGAAAACCAACCCTCCAGGTCCTAGATTTAGGCCGACAAGGCTGTACTAAGTGAACCCACAGAACAGGAGAAGACACAGAGGCAAAGATTCTACAGGAAAAAAAAAAAAAAAAAAAAAAAACAAGTCAAGAGAGATGGGGAAAAAGGTAGGACCCAGGGAAAGCATGGTCCAGAAAAACTTCTTTTCCATCAGGATTGCTGGCTCCTGCAGCAGAAGCTTGCTCTTGGTTTCTTGCTCAGGGTTCCTGATGGAGCTGAGAAACCCCCTACTCCAGCTGCTAGGAGTACTGGCTGCTAATGTTTACAGCTGGACCCTCTCTGGAAAACTGCTCTGAGTACCTGAAGGTTTCTGCTTTTCACTTAAGAGGCTCATTGTCAATGACGACTTATAAGGAAAATAGCACAGAACATTCCCCTATCTGGAGGAAGTAATTGTTATGATTCTCACCCTACAGTTCACCATGGAAGCTTGCTCCCACAGAGACCATGTGATGACTTAGCTCCTCTATTATCCCAGCTCCAGAAAACATTCCCTTAGTAAATCTCAGGTAGCTCCTTCTCCAAATTTTCTTTTAGGGAAAGGGCCCAAAGCACCAAAGCACTATGTTTCCTACTGCTAACTGGGTTTGTTCAAGGTCTTTTTCCTCCATCACAAATCCCATTGCTGTTCTTCACACTGGCCATCTGGTTCCTGCCTTTCCATCCTTCAGATGTCGCCTGCCCTTGATCAGGTGGGGGAATAATGGAAACTAGAACTGAACCTTGGTAGGGTGAGGGCAGTGTGGTGGGAAACTGCAGAGTGCAGACTGCTTTTCTATACCCAAGCCAAGGTCTGTTCTATAAAAATGGGCATTTATGGATCGTGGAGCGCCTCTTTGGCTGTCTGCCATTTCCCCAGTGCCTTCCTGGGAGCTAATGACTTTTGCATTCCTATGGGATGCAGCGGCCCAGCTTCTGTGGCCTCCTCAGAGTGGTGCTACCTAGAACCTCCCCTTTCCTAGCATTGTGAGAACCCACTGCTGGTGTTAAGCAACAGTGGTAACCTTAGCCCCAAGCTCAGTGCGGACACTTGCTCAGAACAAATAGCTACAGGCTCTGGAGACACACCAATGCCCAGGGCATCCAATTAAGGCAGGTAGTGTCCAGTTCCACATGCCCAGGAATGCTAATGCCCCTGGCAAGGACACTGAGTCTAGATGGTCACTTAGGGTGGAAGCCAAGTAAGAGTTGATGTACACTTGTTTTCATAGAATTAAACATTTCACAAAACTGTATTATTCTAAGATCTTGGGAGTAGCCAGACATATATGCTTTTGTTGAATTAAACTGAGTGGCTTTCAGAATTCTGGCCTATAGGTTATCTAGTTCAGCATCTCCTGAATATCCTGTAAAAAATATTTCTGTGAAACTGCCTTCCTCGTCTGAATCATTCTTTATTGACAGGGACCTTGTTTCTGTGACAGCATCATCTTTGTACATCTCTTTAGCTGATGTATATGCCAAGTCTATTTTTAAAAAATAGATATCACTTCTTACTTTCGAAAAACTTCTTTTTCCTTCTGTTCCTCTTTGCACACTTTTCTGTTGTGGTGGCAGGTGATAGGTAGCAAGAAATAAAGACATTAAGAATTCTAGAGGTGGGAATTGAACTCTGATGACCAATCCGTGGTCAAAGCCTATTACATTGACTAGGAAAGGAGGTGATCCTGTTCTGGCATAGACTTTACTCTGCCAGTTGAGGACCATGAAGCAGAGTATAAGTTGATATGACATCTGACAAGGAATCTACGTATCAGAGAGCGAATCGAGACATAGAACAGAGGGCAGGGTCAAAGCCTCCTGATCTCTATCTGGTCATAAGCCACCACCATCATCCCTGTCTGAGTGATGAGTTCCCATGCCCTCCAGCAGCAGATTACCTAGTTCCAGCCTTGCTGATGACAGTGTTTCTTATGCTTTCTCTGTTGCTCTTAGTTCTTTGCTCTCCAGTGTCACATGTGACACTTGGAGCTGGAAGTATACAGCGTGTTCCTAATGTAAGGTGATTACCATGGACTAGCATAGGTCTAGTCTACTGAGGAAGAGCCAATGCATTCAGTGTATGCTTTCACCTGGACTTAAACTATTCATAACATCAGGGTCCAATTTCACCAAGAAGGAAAGGAAAGTGTGTTTCAAGCAAAATTAAATCATTTTTAGGACTAGATGGAGTATGCCTTTCTATCCAGTGCATTTGTGCACACTGGCAATTAATTCACTAAGGTACAGTTGAAGCTTATGTAAATAATTAAACTTAACTCAACTACAGACACACTACCAAGTTTTGCTTGGAAGAGAAAAGTTAAAAGATGGTAGTCTAATTTATATGTCAATCTCACCTGTAATACAGTCTTTGTTCATAATATTTTATGTACATTCTGAAGCTCGTCTTTTATTTTCTAAACATTTGTGATTATTAATTTATTTATATCATTCAGGTATGTTGTTTTCTCCTTAAATTACATATCAAGATGAAGATGAAAGAGTCCACATCAAAACCATAGCAGAAAAGCACTTCATCACACAGGGTATACTATTATATGAATGTTGCAGTAAATATTTAAAACGGCCGCTGGTCAAGCCAACTATTTAAGCTGTGGAGGCTCTGCCTAGCTCAGCCACCATGTTCCGTGGCCAGAGGCCATGTGTGCACAGCAACTAGAAACAGCCAGAGGCCACGTGTGTGTCACAGCTAGGAATGGCCAGCCAGAAACACCGGCCCTGCCACCCATGAGACACCAGCGTGGGAGATGGCTCTATCCATCTCCCACGCTGTCTCCTTAAGGCTAGGCAATGCCCAGACCATCCCGCCATCCATGCGGGCCCAGGAAGAAAATGAGACTCTAATGCTTAAATATTAATCAATGGCTTTATATAATGCTCAATAACGATATGCCCATACAATTAAAGTTGTTTCCCAATTAGCTAACCTAAATATAAGTTGTTACCCGCACTGCTCTCCATACTTGTGTGACTTTCCATCCTCTTACATCTCTGCTCTCTCTAGCTCCTCCTCTTCTTTTTCCTCTTCCTCTCCTTACTCCTCCCACCTTAGCTCCTCCTACATATGTATAATATTATATATGCATTTAACACATTGTCCCTTTAAGAGAATGATAAAAACCAAACCAAAACATGCCCAATGTCTTCCTAAACTGATAAGCAGATAAATAAGATTTTAAAGGATGAGTTTGGGTTCTATGAGTCAAATTCAAATAAATTAGGTAGTTGTCACTGGGCTGCAAACAAAGCTTGTTTTTTGTTTTTTATCTTGTGTTCATTTGATGACTATAGGAACAAATTACAACTCAGGAAACTACACCATAATTTAAATCTGGGATCATAATTTGGGTAGCTGTTCCAAACTGAATACAGTCTCAAGTTTCCTTCACATTCTGTATTTAAATAATAGAGAAAAGGAAAGTACAGCCCCTTACTAGCCTTTCCCTGAGGTTAATTTCGACATAAATTAATATTTCAGTGTTCTACACTCACAATTTTGGGTAGGTATCCTTACATCTTTAATGTAGAAATTGCAAATCTAACTGCTGTTCCATGGTAAAAGGGGTTACATCATAGAGGATCCTTAGTTAAAAATCATACCAACATAGTGCCTGTTAACCTTCCAAAATCAGACCTTCAGATTGTTTGATTCTAATGATTTCATGTGTTATGTCAATGCCATTTGTAAAGCTCCTTCATTTTGGTTAACTGATGACCATTTCCCCAAACCACAATAATTAGCATCCCAAGATCTAAAGTAACTTGTTTTCTTAGATTCTTGCTTACCCAGGTGATGGCTGGCTATAAGAGATGTTTATGCATTTCCCAATGTTTTTTATTCACTATTTAATGCTCCATGGTTACTCAAAGCAACAGCCGATCTTGGGCTAAAAGGGCCACCTTTTTAACCCTGTCTCCACCCTTTCTTCCTACTCTGTCTGTATAACTATTTCTAGTCTAAAAGAAGACAGAGGGCGCCCTATATTCCTGAGATTGAGATAGCCCTTCTGCAGGTTTTCTGGAATTAAATTTGTTCTGTCTTTGAAACTGTTCCTTTGTCTGACTTTCCTTTCACCATGTGGCAATTACACCTAGTTACTCTTCACTTTGTAAATGTGAAATTCTTTGTCAACTGATCAAAACTTTAAGAGTTTCAGTTGTAGCTTTAAAATGTTTGTAATTACAGTTTTTATTATCCCATCATGATATGCAGGGTGTGTAGACCAATAAAACATATCAGTTAGCTATATAAGAAGATAAACACAGCAATAATTCATTTGATCCAAAATGGGCAAAAACAAAAGAACTTACCCTCAAGTAGAACAATTTCAAACCTACAAAATAGATGACAATACAAAAAACATATCTGTACTTAGAATTCTGAATGTCAGTGAAACAACTGTGACTTATTTTTGCAACTGCAGAGAGGTATTAGGAACGTTAACAGAACAGCATTTATTTTCTGTTAGCTGCACTGAGGACAACAGAAGATGAAAAAAAAATCATCATCCTTTTCGTTTGGCATGTGTCTTCTTTCTCCCTGAGCACTCTGGAGAAAATTCTTGCACACTGACTGAAGTATCTGGATGCTGCTTCTGGTGCCCCTTTGGACAAGTGTTCATAGACATGTAACATTTTGCCCCTTGGCTTCTTAGAATCTCCTTTGCCTATGGCTAGTGCTTTTTTGTTTTCAAATGAGGTACAGAGTTGCCTGGCACTCATCCTGTTCTAACTTGGCCTGACATGATTACCCCCACCTCGTGACTTTTGTTTTGGGGTGTGTGTGTGTGTGTGTGTGCTACCTACTGTCCCTTTTCAGGATGGTCTGTCTGTCTCAAAGGAATATTCTGTATTTCATTATCTATCTCATTGTTACTAGAACAAGCTGATCCTGGGAAGCCAAACTGCCCAGGTTAAAAAGTTAGGACCATCTCAGGACCCAATCTTGAAATGACTGCTTAGGGCAGTTTGAAGACACCATTGCAAATTTACCCTTGACCTTGACCTTGCCAATCTCCACAGCAGGCAACCACCTGCTTCTCCTAAGGTTGGCCTATGATGAGATCAAGAGAGCCTTCAATAGTGGCACAAAATCTAAACTTAGGTAAACTGGGCTTGATCCTGGTTGAATGTCTATTCTGACAGAGAGAATATCATGGAGATGAAAATGAAAGATTCTTTATTTTCTGCCCTACTTGGTGAGTTCCAGACCAGTGTGAAATCTTGTCTCAAAAAAGGTGGATGACACCTGAATCATGACACCCAAGGTTGACCTCTGGCCTCCATACAATAGATATGCACATGCACACATGTCCCTGCATGTACATGTATAGATAGACAGACAGATACACACACACACATGCATGCATGCATGCACACACACACAGTACTTGGCTTGTATATATGTCAACCAAAGGTCCCTGTGTTAGATGGTTGGCCCTCTTGGCAGCACAGTTGTGGACCCTCAGGAAGTGTAGCCTAATAGGAGGTCTATAGTAACTGAAGACATACTTCTGAAGAGGATTTTGGGTCTGCTGTCCTTTCCCTTTCTCTCTTATACTCTGGCTTATGAGATAAGTGGTTTTGCTCTGCCACACAGTGTCACAATGATTCAGCACTTCACTATTAGCCCCAAATGGTAAGATCACTCAATCATGAACTGCCATGGCTTGACAAGACGTCTGAGTAGCTTTATGTGCAGTTACGCATGCATCATTTTGGCCATCAAAAACTCGGGGCAAAAGATAAATCTTGTCTTTTTTCATACATTAACTTACTCAGATGTTAGTGGCCTAAGCAAACTCTGGAACTGTGACCCCAAAAAATCTTTCCTCTTTTACATTATCCTCTTGGGTATTTTGGTTAAGTATTTTGAGCCAATTTTCTATAAGTCCCAATCTATAAGGTAACCTCATAGGACAGGACTCTAAACAACCTTGGAATGGCTTGATTACCACTTTCTCACTTATAACACCCCTCCCCCAGTAAAAACTAGAAACTGCTGAGAATGCATTATCTTGTTATAAAAGGAACCCGACCAAAACAACCTGGGTCTGATTGCAGGTCTAGCTCACGTGAATTCTAGATTTCCATTGTCCTTTACATGTCTATCTGTAGTAAGATCACTTAATTCAACTTGATGCATAAGAGTAGTTCAATCTCACTGAACTTAGACAAGTTGGTAGCCGTGCACAGTGAGGTGGCTTCACAATGAAGTTATGCATACAGGTGAAGATTTTAGCAGAATGGCATCAAAACAAGTGTTCTTCTAGTGTCCCTCACCCTGAAAGAAGGTACCATCACTCTTTAAGCCATCTTTCACCAAAGCCAGAAAACTTCCTCACTGGGCCAGGCTGTTTTCTAAGTAGTTCAATCACAACTGAATTAAGCAAGGGAACTTTGAAACCAGCTCAGCGATTTCCATATGGCAACTATGTAACTATGTAGATAGATAGCTGTTGTCTAGGTTGGGACATTCTTAGTGTTCTGACAACATATTTTCAAAGATTCTCTTTAAAAAGAAGGGGTACTATGCAAGCCTTCATTGGCTAAGCCAATGGGGCTCAATCAAGAGGACCTATGATCCATAAGGGATGTTTGGCAATATCTCCATACATTTTTGGGTGCTACAACTTTGGTGGGGGCCTAGTAATGCTACCTAGTGGGTAAAGACCTGGGTTTCTAAGAAATATCATATAGGTCATAAAACTAATAATTACTGTCTGAATTAAGATTTCTATTACTGTAAAGAGACACCATGACCAAGGCAACTCTTATAAAGGACAACATTTAATTGGAGATGGCTTACTGGTTCTGAGGTTCAGTCCATTATCATCATGGCGAGAAGCATGGCAGCATCCAGGCAGGGATAGTGCTGGAGGAGCTGAGAGTTTTACATCTTGTTCGGAAGGCAAACAATAGAAGGCTATTTTCCAGGCAGCTAGGAGGAGAATCTCAAAACATATCCCCTCAGTGACATACCTACTCCAAGGTCACACCTACTCCAAGGCCACATTTCCTCATAGTGCCATTCCCTGTGCCAAACATATTCAAAGACATGAGTCTATGGGGGCCAAACTTATTCAAACAACTACAGTTATTTAGCCCCAAATATAAATAATGCTGCTGTTGAGAAAGTGCTCTAGCCTTCTGTGTGTGTGTATGTGTGTGTGTGTGTGTGTGTGTGTGTGTGTGTGTGTGTGTATGTGTAAGTGTGTATGTGCACATTTGCACACACACCTGTGTCCTTGTATGCTATGAGCGATCAGGAACAGAAATCTGCCTATCAGGGTTTATACAGCTTCAAATGTTAGTGTTCAGATGGTACTAATAAATATTGATTTTGTAATAAGACAGATGGGGAATTAAAGGGAGACTATGAACTTCTCAGGTCAATGTGAGAGGTTACTCTCCTTAGTTGAAGTAAAAGCACTACAACTGTGAAATGTGGAAAATACCACTAGGGAGGCTTCAGAGCCAGTCTGTGTAGAAAAACAAAACCAAGAGAAAAAAAAACAATATAGAAGCCTGTCCAATTCATTGATCTGTTGCTTAGACAGAGTTCATTGGCTTGACAAGATATCTGAATGGTTTTCTGGGTAGTTATACATATGACATTTTGGCTATTAATTATTCTCAGGAGGCTGTGCTAATCTCTAAGTGGGCTGTATTGAAAACTTGGTTATTTGCTCTTACTGAACAGGTCTTGCAAACATCCTCGGTGAACACTATTGCTGACAGTGCTCACAAGCTGAATAACAGATGGTCATGCCGTAAGGCCATCTTCCCAGTACTTGGATGCACTTGATCACTTGATGTAGTGGGAAATATGCTATTTTCAGCCTCGAATACACAAACTACCTTCAGGAATTTGACCTGATTCCACACATTTTTTCATTTTAAAAATTTGATTTTATATCATTTTTAATGTTTATGAGTATTTTGCCTATGTGTATGTCTGTGTACTATGTATGTACACTCAGTGCCCACAGAGCCCCAAAGAGGATGTCAGATCTACCTGGTACTGGATATAGAGACAGGAACTATCATGGATTCTGGACTCAAACCCAAATCCTCTGGAAGAACAGCCAGTGTTATTAACTGCTGAGTCATGTCTCCTGTCTTCAGATTCCTAAATTTAAGATTACTGGTGACAAGGATAGTATCATTTGATCCCGCAAGTATCCACCCAGCTGGAGGGCAGGTCTTCAAACTTACTGATTCCCATGTGCAAAGGGTGGTTCTGATCATTCCTGAAGGCCCAGAAAAGCAGACACAAAGCACTCAACCGCTGGGACACCAAGTGCCCAAGAAGAAAATGGTATAGCCACGAAAGTGGAACAAGCAAGATAACAAGGAAAAATACATGGCAAAGAATTGCCTGTCTTGAGGTGTCTCTGGGATGCTAGGGCAGAGACCTCTACCCTTCTGCTTAGGGTGCAGGAGGATGACACGGAGAACAAATATGCCCCTGTTAAATGGTTTCCTCCACTGGAGTGAAGGTCTTTGGTCATAAACTTGTGTTGGCCAGCATCCTGCAATAATTGGGACAAGGGACAGATTTTCTGACCTCTAAAGATTTTTTTTTTCCTGCCTACTCAAAGGGATAGTAAATCTCTTCTCTCCTGTTTTCTGACAGTAGCAATGTCAGTCTGGGTGAACCTGGACCCCGCATCTTACAAACCAAACCTTCCCTGGGCTAATGCTCTAAGGTCTGGGGATGGCCATGGATGAAGGTGGTCCTGTGATTACATTGTGTATATTACATATTGAAATGTTGAGCCACAGAGATTCAACCACTCAGAAAAGGCCAGTCCACACCATAAGCTTCTGGAAGCTTTTCTACATGCTTATTTCACCTGTTTCTTTTGGACTTTTTAAAATTGTAAGGAGAACTTGGAATGATGTAGGAGGGTGATATCTGTAGCCAGCACTGTCTCCATGGGATAGAGCAGATGAAGGTCCTTTTGTTCACTGTGCACTAGACAGGGATACAGGAGGGTAGTCCTTACCATTCTCTGACTTCCATCTTTACTCCTGTAAAATGAAGATAATTCCAATGCCTGGTTCCAAATCCATCCTTCATGACTTCCGTAGAAGGCTGGCCAGTTGTGCATAGGCATTAGGGGCATTAGAATAGTTAATATGTGTGCTAATCTCTTTAGCACTTGGCCATGGCAGCTGCACGGTATTAGCAGCAATTCCACCAACCCATCTGGAAATCTTGAAAATGATAAATGAAAGTTGGGGCTTAAGTAGATGAACTAAATGAGAAGATCACAAATGTTTATTTCTGTGTTGGCTGAACCTATTTTTTAAATCTCTCATAACTGAACTGCATCATCACAGTTAGAGGATGCACCAAGGGCCCATTATTCTAACCAACATCTGAAAGAACTCTTTAATATAGTACAGAAGAAAGATGGTACATTTGATATGCTGACTCCCGTGCCCTAGTCGCTGATCCTATCAGTGTAAATGTTTTGCTCAGCATCAGTTATGAAAACAGCAATTTAAATGACTTAAGTTTTCTTCATCAGACTTTATCATGGGCTCATCGAGGTGGAAATATAGTTTGTATAAAATTATTTACAGTTTGCTGGCTCCTTTTTAAAGGAAAGTTTCAAGAAGATGTATAATGGGTTCAGCTGAGCAGGTCTGAAAATGGAATCCTTCATCTGTTTCATTTCATAAACCCTCTGCTAATGGGCACTGCTGTCTTTGCTCCTTCCTCTCCTCAGTCCTGCCTGCTATCCTAGCTGTAGACTTATGTTCCATCAGCTGTTTATTTTCCACTTGGCATCTTATGTGGGAAAGGGAGTCCACTTGCTCCTATAAAAGCGAACACATCCTGACTCTAGCTGTCTCACGTCCTGGACACTGGATACAGTCATGAGATCCGGGCTTGAGCCTTTTGTTACCACCCGAGGCTGTGCAGCTGGTGGCAGTGATGCAAAGAAATATGGGATGGAGAGTCATTCCTCTAGTCATGATGCCCTCTGCCTTTAGGGAGCTGTGGTCTTAGGGGCTGGCAGAGGGCTGCAGGTGTGCATGGCCAGGAGTGATGTCTCAGCTGAATTTAATGAAAACTGACATACCTTTTCCCCATCAATCAATTACTCAAATCTTTTATCTTTCCCTACTTTTTTCTTTTTCTTTTTTGAGATAAGTTCAAATTGTGTCCTATAGGCAGGCCTTGTGGTTCAATTGGGAGGCTAATCCTTCTTCCTTCTCTGCTTTTTAAGATTGGATTTGCCATATTTTAGCATATTATTTTGTTTATTGCATTCATTTTTGCAGTTTTAAAATGTTTATTTCGTGTATATGTATGTTCCTGAGTGCGATCTGTATGTGCAATAGCCAGAAGAAGGTGTTGGATCTCCTGGAAATGGAGTTGCAGGTGATTGGCAGTTGTAAGGTACTCACTGCAGGTACCAGGAATCCAACCTGGGACCTTTTCAAGAGCAGTAAGTGCTCCTAATTGCTGATCCATCTCTTCAGTCTGTATTGTCTGTTCTTTTGAACAATAATATAAACTTTATATTATCGATGAATATTTTGGTTTGCTGATATATCCCAAATATATTACACACACTAGGCACTCAAGCTAATATCTGTTTGTGGTTTTATTTTCCTTTTTTAGTATGGAAAGGCCATCTATTTCCCATTGATTTATTAAAATATACATGATTTCTTATCAAGTAATATGTAATTTTACATTTAAGGTACAATTCTTGACAGATTTACCCAATCAGATGTTCAATGTATAATTACTTATTTAAGCATCAGAATGCATATTAATGACTTTATTTATTAAATGATTTGGTTGTCTTGATTTTCTGTTTGCCAATCTGGTGTGAGTATTGACTTTGTTTTAATTTATTTCTTTACTTCATCCATATTTTTTCTTTTCTTTTTTATTATGCTTAATTATCTTGTATACTTATATCCAAATATTCCCACCCTTCGAGGTCCCACCTTGAAGAGTTCTTCCCCCACCTATTCATCTCTGAGAGGGTTCCTCTCCAAGCATCCCTGATCCCTGGGGCATCAAGTCTCCACAGGATTAGGCACATCCTCTCCACTGAGGACATGCCTAATATGCACTCACTGATAAGTGAATATTAACCAAAAAGTACAGAATATTCATGATAGACCTCACAGATGCAAAGAAGTTAAACAAGAAGGAGGCTGAAGTGAGGATGATTCAATCTCACTTAGAAGGGAGAACAAAATAATCATGGGAGGCAGAGGGAGGGAAGGAATTGGATGGGACAGGGGTCGAGGAAGGGAAAAGATCAAGTATGGGGTGAGACAGGAGAGAAGCCCCAGAGAGCCAAGAAAATGAATAGAAATATGCAGCTGCCCAGAGTGCGGGTGAGGGGAACCTCTACAAGGTGCAAGAGTCCTGGGATGGGGAGACTCCCAGGACTCAATGTGGGTGACCTTAACCAAGATGCCCAACAGTGGGAGATAGAACCTGAAGACACCACCTCCAGTAGTTAGACAGCCCTCCACCCCCCCACAGTGCAGGGATGGGCACACCAACCCAGCATCAAAAATTTCGACCCCAAATTGTTTCTGTGTAAAAGAAACGCAGCGACAAAAATGGAACAGAGACTGAATGAATGACCAATCAGTGACCAGCCCAACTTGGGATCCATCCCATGGGCGGGCACCAAACTCTGACACTATTACTGATGATACTATTTGTGCTTGCAGACAGGAGCCTAGAATGGCTGTCCTCTGAGAGGCTCTACCAGAAGATGACTAAGACAGATGCAGATACTCACAGCAAACTACCGGACTGTGGTCAGGGACCTCTATAGAAGAGTTAGGGAAAGGTTTGAAGTAACTGAAAGGGATGGCAACCCCATAGGAAGATCAACAGTGTCAATTAACCTGGACACTTGGGAGCTCCCAGAGACTAAGCCATCAGCCAAAGAGCATACACAGGCTGGTCCTAGGCCCCCAAAATAATATCTGTTAAACTAAACATTTATTTGAAGAAAGAATGCCATTTTCTTGTAGAGCAATTTAGGCAGCCTGTCCTTTGCCCTGCCAAAATATTATTTCACAAAATTTCTATAGACATTTATGAATCTTCCAGCACTGTTATGATGGATTTCTTCCATTTCATCTTATTTTAACCAGAATTCACTGCAGAAGCTTTCAAGGAAGATCTGAGCCTGGAATGGGCAAGCAGCCCAGAGATGATTTTGTCCCCAGGGTTATTGGTAATTTCTAGAGATAATTTCAGCTCTCAAAATGGGGAGGTGCTATAGATATCTGCTGGGTAGAGGCCAGGGATGCCAGTGCACAAGCTGCTGAACAAAATGATATGGCCCAATGTGTCAGTAGTGCAGAGGAAGAGCTGGATTTCAGCTCCTAGGTAGGGTCCCCAGTGAGACTGGGCAGTCCTGATTGCTAGTGCTTGATGAACTGTATACCTATCCACTGCATCTCATCATCCCCTCTGACTTTAGGGTTTCCTTATCTTTAAAAATCAGGATGCTAGTACCATGAGGTTTTTATTACTATTGCTCTGTAGTACAGCTTGAAATCAGGGATAGTGATACCTCCAGAAGTTTTTTATTGCACAGGATCATTTTAGGAATCCTGGGTTTTTGTTTGTTTGTTTTTCCATGGGAAGTTGAGTATTGTTTTTTCAAGATCTGTAAAGAATTGTGTTGGAAATTTTATGGGAATTGCATTGAATTTGTAGATTGCTTTTGGTAGGATGGCCATTTTTACTATGTTAATTCTACAGATTCACAAGCATAGGGGATCTTTCCATCATCTGGTATCTTCTTCAATTCCTTTCTTCAAAGACTTAAAGTTCTTGTCTTATGGGTCTTTCACTTGCATGGTAAGAGTTACACTAAGATATTTGATATTATTTTTGGCTACTGTGAAGGGTGTTGTTTCCCTAATTCCTTTTTCATTTTCAGCCTGTTTTCATTTTTATATAGGAGTGCTATTGCTATGTTTTTTTAGTTAATTTTATATCCATCCATTTTGCTAAAGGTATTTATAGCTCCAGGAATTCCCTGGTAGAATTTTTGTGATCACTTATGTATACTATCATATCATCTGTGAGTACTGACATTTTGATTTCTTCCTTTCCAATTTGTATCTTCTTGATCCTTTAGTTGTCACATTATTTTAGCTAAAACTTCAAGTACTATATTGAATAGATATGGAGAGAGTATAGAGCCTTGTTTTGTCCTGACTTGTGGAATTGCAAACTGCATGGTACTGGCACAACAAACAAACAAACAAACAAACAAACAAAAAACAGGTTGATTTATGGAATCTAAGTGAAGAACCAGAAGTAAATAAGTCCATACACTTATAGACATTTAATTTTTGACAAAAACCAAACAAACAAACAAACTTACACAATGGAATAAAGAAAGCATCTTCAACAAATGTTGCTGGCCTAACTGAATGTCTGCATGTAGAAGAATGCAAACAGATCCATATTATCACCTTGCACAAAACCCAATTCAAGTGAATCAAAGACCTCAACATAAAACCTGATACACTAAATCTGATAGAAGAAGAAATGAGGAATAGCCTTGAAATCATTGACATAAGAGACAACTTCCTGAACAGAAAACCAATATCTCAGGCACTAAGACCAACAATCGATAAAAGGAACTCATGAAACTGAAAAGCTTCTGTAAGGCAAAGGACACAGTCAAAAGGACAAAACAGCAGCCTACAGAATTGGAAAAGATTTTTCCACGTCTGACAGAGACTGAAGTTCAAAATTTATGAAGAACATAAGAAATTAGACATCAACAAACCAAATAACCCAGTTTTAAAAATGGTGTACAGAGTTAAACAGAACTCTTGACAAAAGACTCTCTAATGGCCAAGAAGCACTTAAAGAAAATTTCAACATCCTTAGTCATCAAGGAAGTGCAAATCAAAATGACTTCCATCTTACACCAGTCAGAATGGCTAAGATCAAAAACTCAGGTGACAGTAGATGCTGGCAAGGATGTGGAACAAGGGGAGCACTCCTCCATTGCTGGTGGGAGTGCAAACTTGTATAACTAATTTGGAAAGCAATTTGAAAGTTTCTCAGATCTACCTCAAGACCCAGCTATACCACTCCTGGGCATATACCCAAAAGATGCTCTACCATACTGTAAGGATAATTGTTCAACTATAGTCATAACAGCTTTACTCATAATAGTCAGGAATTGGAAACAGCCTAGATGCCCCTCAACCAGAGAATGGATTTTTAAAAATGTGGTAAATTTACACAATGACATATTACTCAGTCAGTAAAAACAATGACATCATGAAATTTGCAGGCAAATAGATGGAACTAGAAGAGATCATCCTGAGTGAGAGAACCCAGACCCAGAAAGATAAACTGGTATGTACTCATTTATATGTGGATATTAGTCATAAAGTAGAGGATAACCATGCTATAATCCACAGACCCAAATAAGGTAAGTAACAAGGAGGGCCAGGGGGAGGGGTTGAATCTCACTGAAAAGGATAAATAAAATTAGAAATAGAGAGTGGATGAAGGGAGGGGACTGAGTGGGGATGGGAACAGGAGGGAAGAGGTGGGAGGAGGACAGAGGAAGAGAGTACTGTAATAGACAACTGGATTTAGCAGGGGTTGGGGCATCTCTGAGATAAGCTAGAAACCTAGGACAATGGAAACTCCCAGGAAATCTGTGAGGGTGACTGTAGCTAAGACTCCTAGCATTTAGGGATATGGAGTCTGAAATAGCCATCTCCTGTAACCAGGCTACACTTCCTTCCAATGGAGGGACTGAGTTGTCAACTTAGCCATAAAACCTTAGACCTACAATTTGTCCTGCCTAAAAGATATCAGGGGTCAAAGATGGAACAAAATTTGAGGGAATGGCCAACCAATGACTGGCCCAACTTGAGTCCCACGCCATGAGAGAGACCCTACCCCTCACACCGTTAATGATACTCTGCTATATGTGCAGACAGGAGCCTAACATAACTGTTAGAGAGGCCTCTCCCCAGCAATCTGATGGAAACAGATGCAGAGACCCAGCCAAACATTAGGTGGAGTTTGAGGAATCCTGTGAAAGGTGGGGAGAAAGGACTGAAGGAGCCAGAGGGGTCAAGGGTACCACAGGAAAACCTATAGAATCAACTAACGTGGGATCATAGGGTCTCAGAGAGACTGACATGCCAATCAGACAGCATGCGTGGGACAGACCTAGACCCTCTGTACTTATGTAACAGTTCGACAGCTGGGTGTTTATGTGGGACTCCTAAAGCTGAAGCAAGGGCTGTCTCCAACAACATTGCCTGCCTTTGGATTCCTTTCCCCTAAGTGCGCTGCCTCGTCTATTCTCAATAGAATAAGATGTGCCTAATCTTACTGCAACTTGATAAGTCAAAGGCACTTGATATCTATGGGAGACTCTCTCTTTTCTGAAGATAAGGGGAGGGAGGATGGAAAGAGGAGAAAGGGAGGGACTGGGAGGAGAGGAGGGAGGGGATGATGCAATCAGCATGTAAAGTAAATAAATAACTTAATTAAAAAACCAGAATGTGGATGTCTCCTTTGGAATCTAATTTTGAAGGTTAAGAGATGGGGTATATGAGGTATTAAAGCAGCGGTTCTCAACCTGTGGGTCTTGAGCCCTTTGGCAAGCCTCTGTCTCCAAAAATATTTACATTACGATTCATAACAGTAGCAAACTTACAGTTAGGAAGTAGCAACAAGAATAATCTTATGGTTGGGGTTACCACAACATGTGGGACTGTATTAAAGGCTCACAGCATTAGGAAGGTTGAGAACCACTGCTCTAAAGGACTGTGATATATGTTATTCTCATCCCTGGAGAGAAACTGCGTGTTGAAGTCTGGATGTTACTGGCAATTTTGAATGCCAAGATTAAACCCACCACCAGATGTGTCTCCTATTGAAGGGAAAGGACATGAGGACATGCTCCATCCTGTAGACAGAGCCCAGGAACAGGACAGCAGGGAAGCAGGGACACAGGGAAACAAAGCAGCAGCTGCTGCAGAATCAGTCACCTCAAGGATGAGTGTGCAATGCCAGCTTTCTCAGTACAGCAACACTGAGATCTGGGCAGTGGTCACCTGGTAAGTGCAGCTTTTACCATGTGATTACAAGGTCATACTTATTATAGAAGATGGAAACAGCCAAGTCAGGAAATAAGTATAGTCTAGACATATCCTATCTTTTATTTTGCTCGGAGAGTAAGATTTGTTAATTTAGCATAGTGGGCCTGATATCATTCATGGGTGATCTTAAGAACTGAAGGTACAGAGAACAGTGTTTATCTGTGTCCACAAAGTACCCAGATCCTAAAAGAGACAAATTATTTGTCAACAGTAACTAATATTAGACAACAATATAAGGTAGATTGTATTCATAATGCCTAAAGGGTCTGGGAAAAATTAACAGAGGAGGTGATGCTGGGGCTAAATCTTATATATGGTGTGATTGTTAATCTCAATTCTTAACTTGATGAACGCTAGACTCACCTTGAGATGGACCTTTGGACTTGCCTGTTTTGAGTTTTCTTATACTAGGTTAATTGAAGTGGGAAGATCCACCCGCAGTGGGTAGCACCATCCCCTGGAGTGAGATCTTAGACAATAGAAAAAAGGAGAAATGCAGCCAACAAGATGGCTCAATAGGTAAACTCATGGAAGGAAAGAATGGCTTCTGCACGTTGTCCTCTGATCTCTTATGTTCATGCCATGGCATATAGAACCCCTCATATAAATGTTAAGAAATATTATTTAAAGGAGAAAGTAATGTGAACACAAGTATTCATAGCTCTTTTATTCCTAATTGTGGATGCAATGTGAACAGCTGCTGCCTTGACATCTTCACCACAATCATACCCTTGACTGGGAACCAAACGAAACCCTTTCTCCCTTAAGTCACCTTTGTCAAGATATTTTATTACAGCAACAGAAACATTAACTAAGGCAGGTGGACATTAAGGAACTATTCTTCTCTAGTCCCCAGCCCCATTCATGAGTTTTTCCTTCTTTAAATGTATTTTCACTCATTCATCCTGCTGTAAGTTTCCCTCCATCTACTCCTTCCAGCCCCCTCCCTCTACTTCTCCTCTCCCCCAGATCCATTCCTCCTCTGCTTCCCTTTAGAAAAGTGCAGGCCCCTCAGGCTCAGGAGTTAAGAACACTGGCCTATTAATGTTGATGAATACCCCAGGTAACAGGTGGTGTTTATGTGCTGTGAGTGAACTGCCTAAACCCTCCGCATCTGAGTTTCCTTAGTTAACAAGCTGGAATGATAGTACGTCTAAAAGGATTTATGAGATTTTATGTAACATAACCCCAGCAAAGTGTCTAGCAATGGTAGAATTTCAGCAAGTCTTAGCTCCTTGCCTATTTCCCTATATATATTCTTTATTGAGGGGTTAAGCATTGTCCTCTTAGTGAGCAATCTACTAAAAGACTACTAATTGACATTGTTGGATGTGCTTGTTCCTGAAAATGCAGACAGTATGCAGACATTAAACTACAACAGGCAACTTTTTATGTTCTAGAGTTGCTGTGAAAAACCCAACATTGACATGAATAAGTCCTAAGTATTTTCTGTAGAGAGAGGTGGGAGAGTCATCAGGCTTAGTGATGCCTTTAATTCAAGCACTCTATAGGTAGAGGCAGTCAGATCTTCATGAGTTCAAGGCTAGGGCCTCAGCTACACAGTAAGACCCTGCTTCACCCACATGGAGGCAGCACTTCCTTAGGCACCAGGCATGCACGTGGGGAACAGATATGTATGCAGGCAAAGCACTCATACACACAACATAAAATAAATCTAAAAATAATTTAAAAAAAGAACATGAGCAAAACCAACCAACCAACCAAACAAAAAGAACAACAATAAAAAATGTTGGGAATGACCTTGACACTCATCATGCCCACGTCTGAGACCTGCCTGCACAAGCAATAGCCATGATGAACACCCTCCTACCAAACTGTTCACTATGGCTTCATGTAATTAATTTTAGCCACTACCATAGAGTCATAAAAAAATAATCAAGAACAAAATCAAGAGTAGTTTCATTTGGTAGAGCTGGAACCAACAGCTCTCTCCTTTAGCCACATCAATCTGAAAGAAAACATTTGCTCCCAGACTTCAAGAAGGGCTGAGACATTTGCATGGCAAGGGAGAATTGTAGTAAACAGCAGACAGTGAAAGGTTAGGAAAAATAAAATGAAAATGGATGATCAGATTTTTAACCGAAACAACAGACTGTACCCTAAAGTACAGAAGTAATACAGTGTAGTTGGAGAAGGAAGAATTCTCTTAGAGAGTGGGCGGGGAGGGGTGAAGAGGGAAGGTGAGTGGGATGAGGATCTACAGAAATAAAGAAGCAAAATCAAAGTTTTGGATGAGAGAGCACAAGGTATGTGAAGCTCAAGTCTCGCCCTGCCGCAGTCCCCCCGTGCTGTCACTTACTTCCCAAGGACAAGGAGGAAGCAGAGCCTGGGAGAAATTCTGCAGGAATTTCCTCTACCAAGAAAGCTAGAAAACTCTGTACAGCTTTGCCTCCAAATTTCAAAGCAGTCCTTAGGAACTGACAGGAAAAAAGAAGCTACAACACCCGCCCCCCGCCCCCCCAAGAGCAGGCGGTGGAGAATCTCAGAACCACAACCCACAAACCTTGTGGACATTCCTCAGGAGCTGACCACAAATGAACCCGGGAGAGCTGGAATGCCTAAACTCAGACCACAAATTCCAGCTGCAGAAGATGCCTATGCTGAAAGCTAGGGAGGGCTGATCTGTGCTGAAGCTGTTTGAACTCCACTGAATCACTGTTTACCAGCCTGGTCAAAGGAGTTTGAACTGGAGACACAGCGGGGCAGTTCTCACACCAGCAGAGAGAGATAAATTTTTAAGCAACACAGTGAGGGACAGCAACTGGTGAATTAACAAGAGTATTGATTTGCTATATATATTTCACTATCTTTGATTTTTTACTTTTAAAATCTCACTTTTACATATTTATTGTTTTCTTTTAAAATGTTTATTTATTTATTTATTTTTTTCAATTTTAAGTTAGTGGGCTAGATAGTTCGATTGTTAAGGATTCAGTTCCTGGCACCCACATGGAAACTCATGACAGTCTGTAGCCCCAGTTCCAGGGATACAGTGCCCTCTTCTGGCTTCTGTGTGCTCTGCATGCCTGCGGTGCACTTATATACATGAAGGCAAACACATAAAATAATTACACTTCCTTCTAATTTTCCCCCTCCTGCAATGTCTGCCTTCATTATCTCCAGTATTCCCGTTGGCTTACATCTTTCCCTCAGTCTTCCCTTTCCCCCTTTTCTAAAACAGTGACTTTATGTGTATGTTTTCACTGCATATATGTATGTGCACTACATGCATGCTTAGTGGGTTTGGAGGTCTGAAGAGGGAGTCAAATACTCTAAAACATCTAATTACAGATGGTTGTCAGCAGCTCTCTGGTGCCAGGAATTGAGTTCAGTTTCTCAGCAGCAAACATTCCAAACCACCACTAAGACATCTTTACCTCCTACCCTTTCTTTTTTCAAGGCACATGTATCTTCTCTGTAAGATCTTCCTCACCTCTCAAAATACCCCCCCCCCAACGTAGCCTTTAGATTGTTCATATAAGAGAAAATTTGTTTTCCTGAGCCTGGCCTGTTTTGCTTAATCAGCTAATGACTTCTATTGCCATCCATTTTCTTACAAATGTCATGATTTATTTTTCATATAGCTGCATAAAATTCTATTATGTATGTGTTGTATTTTCTTTACTTATGGATCTGTCTATGAACATCTAGGCTAAGTCCACTTCCTGGCCATTATGGAGAGTCCAGCAGTGACTGAGTTTCTGCAGTGGGTTAACATAGTCCTTCAGTTATGGTCTCAGGAGTGCTGTACCTGTCTTGTGTGGTAGTGTTTAGTAGTTTGGGAACTGCCACACTGAATTCCACAGTGGCTGCTTAAGGTTACATTTCCCTGAGCCTTGAATAAGGATCCCTCTTCCCTCACCTCTTCTCCAGAATTTGTTGTCACTTGGTTTTTTTGAAGACAGTCATTTAAGATTGAGTGGGATGGAATCTCCAAGCAGTTTTAATTGTATTTTCCCCATGGCTAAGGATGTGGAACACTTTTTAAAGTGTTTATTGGCCACTTTTATTTGTTGTTAATTGTCTATTCAGTTAATGGATCCATTTATTGATTGTCTCATAGGCAGATATCAGGATCTGTGGACACTAGATAGTTTTTTTCAGGTTCTTGTGTCCTGGAACAAGGAATTGGACAGAGACACACGAACAGTCCAGAAACACAGATGCTTTAAGAGAAAAAAGCACTTTGAGAGTGGAGTGGGCCAGAGCTGGGGACAGGGCAAAGGCTCTATGGCACCTGTTCCTAGTGAACTGAGTGTCTTTGTAGGCCTTGGGTGGTGGACACTTTCTATAGTGCATGCCCTGCCTGTTAGATCACAGCCTTGTGGAAGAAGTTTTCATCTCTCTGAAAGGATGGAAACCAATGGAAGGATGGAAGGAGACCAATGATGGAATGATGGATGTCTCAGCGGGCCCATGCCAAGGCATCTCTTTCCCCCTGAGAGACCATCCACACGACGGTATAGCATAGAATAGAGTTTATTCAGGGCATGGGGAAGGGAGCCAGGAGGGTAGTAGAGGCAGAGAGAGAGAGAGAGGGAGAGAGAGAGAGAGAGAGAGAGAGAGAGAGAAGTAGAGGAGGTAGAGGAGGCAGGCCATGATCACGTGGAGAAAGGGAGAAGGGAAGGGGGAGGGGGCAGAGAGAACCTGCAGGAGAGAGATCAAGGGAGCAAGAGAGAGAGGAGGGGCCAAGCAGCCCCTTTTATAGTGGGCAGGCCTACCTGGCTGTTGCCAGGTAACTGTGGGGAGGAGCATACCTGGCTGTTGCCAGGTAACTGTGGAGGTGGAGTTTAGACAGAATACTAACACTTTCTCCCACCAGGTTCTGTACGTTACTATTGATCTCATTCTCTACCCTTTTCTCCTAGTACAACTGGATGTTGTGATTTTTATTGGTGTTTATCGTTTACATTTCTTTTAGATATTAGTGCCCAGTGGCATGTAGCTGGCCATGCTTTTCACCCACTCTGTGAACTGTCTTTTTGGCACTCTGTGGTCTTTATCTTTTCACTTGCTGTTGAGGACCTTCTTCATTTCACATGTTCCTTTCTGTTATTTCTTGAGATTGTTTCCTGCATCTGATTTAGAAAACTCTTGCAAATGTCTACGCTTTCAAAGTGTTTCCCTTTAGCAGTCTGAAAGTCTCAAGCGTATATTAATACTATTGGCCCACTTTGAACTGATTTTATAAAGGGCAAGGGTGTGGAGCTAGTTTTCTTCTGCTTTTGGAAATTCAGCTTTCCCAGCAGAAGAAGGCTGCTTCTTTTCCAGTGTATGTTTTTGATACCTTGTTAAAAGTTGTGGTTGTAATTGTGTGGGTTTATTTCCTGGTCTGTTATACTATTCCTCTTTTAAAATTATTATGGCTTTATAATATAATTTGAGATCTAGAATTGTGATAACCCCAGCATTGCTCTCTCTACAGCAATTGATTGCTTTGGCTGTCTAGGGTCTGGTTTTTGCTTCCATATTAAAAATGTCTTTATAAATCTATCAGTATGAAAAAATGGCAAAAAATTATATAGGACACCACAAAATTATGAAGAAAATATCATGTGTAATAGCATCAATGAACAAATTTAGAAATAAACTCGTAACAGAAATATATAACATAATTATATATGTTACATATGTTTTATAATTAAAGATGATGTCATTTTCAAATAAATTTAATAATGAAAAGTGTTAAAAATTATAAAATGTTCCTGAGGAAAGTAGAAAATCCACATAAACAGTGACAGTCCGTGCTTATGGATTGGAAGAGTTTGTATTATTGTAAGCAATTTTCTTTTAACTCAGGTCCAGATCCAATGGAATCTTCACCAATGGCCCTTTTGTTGTAGTTGTAAAAAATATATGAGAGCTAACATTGGTATGGATGTATAAAATATTTAGCACAGCCAAAAACAAAACAAAACAAAAATAAAATTATAGAACTATGAAAGAAAATGGAGCTGTAAAACATTCACTTCCTTAGTTTAAAACTTACCATAAAGACACAGTTATCAAGACAGTCACAAGATCACAAAGAGACATAGATCCATGGAATAGAATTAGGCGTCTAGACAAAACTTGGCAGAAAATAAGTTTATTTATTAAAATTAACACTAAAGTCTTAGATAGCATCATGGCATTTTCAAACAAAGTATGTTTTAGTAGATTCTTCTTTCTCTTTGTCTCCTACATGCTTGCTGTCGCCACCCTCCCCCACCAGAGGAGATCTTTGCTCTACCAAGGAATGCTATGTAAACCCTGCTCTACAGTTTAATAAAAGGCTAGAGTCTGTGATTGGGCAGTACAGCGAGAAAGGTGGGACTTGAGAATTGAGTGAAGGGTTTCAGGGGAGACCAGGGGAAAAGGAAAAGAAAAAGGACAGGGAGAGAGGAGGAGGCCACCACGAGAGGAGATGGACCAGACCGTGAACCTGTGACCAGGAGAAACACCAAGTAAGGGACATATGGCTGGGATGGACGTCAGAATATCTCAAAACCTGCTCAATCACGTTAACCTGGGGGAGCAGGGTTTACACAGTATCACTTGCTGTACTGAGGATCTCCTTGTCAGGGGCAACCAGATCTTGGGGAGGTCAGGAATCAGCATTTGAATGTATGTAATTTGAATACATAGTAGCCCCAGACTAATCCCCAACAGCCCCGCTACTCTTGATCCACCCCTGTCACCACTCACTTCCTGTTTTCCTCTTTTGTGTCCTAGGTGACTTTCTACACTCCATACTTCCTTATCACCTCTGATAACATGGTGACCCAAGCCCCAAAGTCAAAATCCTTATGTTCTCTTTCACCTGCAGATCCTAGCATGTAATGTATATGGATGCACATGTGTATGTGTAAATGTGGGTAATACCTACAAAAAAATACTCACTCATTTACTTCTTAACAATGGTACCTAGTCTGTTCTTTGACGGAAAGGATGAGTTTATTGAAAAAAAAAAAGTGCTAGTGAAATAATTAGATAGCTACATGGCAAAGATGAACTTGGACCATCACCATATAACATATGTAAAAGCTAAATCAAAGTAGATCGTGTGTGTGTGTGTGTGTGTGTGTGTGTGTGTGTGTGTGTGTGTAATAGCTAAAACAATAAGCTTTCAAACACCAAAAACTTTTAATTAGGCAAAGTTTTATTGGCTTGTACTGGTTTGAGTAAGAAATGTCTCACTTAGGCTCAAGCATTTGAATACTGGGCTCCCAGCTGGGGATGGATATTGGTAGGATATGGGGGGAGGTCCAGTCTTGCAGGAGGAAGGAAGTACATCGCAGTGGGTGGGCACTGAGAGTTTAAAGCCTCCCCTCCCCTTCCTTCTCACTCTGCTTCCTGCTCTGGCCCTCCTCATGCCTGCTGCTCTGTCAAGCTTCCTTGCCATAAGGAATTCATTGAAATGGTAAGCCCAATCACACTCCTTTAATAAGTTGCCTTGGTCATGGACTTTTATCACGACAAGAGAAAAGGAAAAGATACATGGATAAAATACAAAATTTAGGACCCACTAAAGAAAAATGAAGACTAATTGAACTTCACCAAAATTTGATTTTTTTTTTTTTTACACTAGAAGAGAAGCCATCACCTTCATTCTGATCTTTGTAACCTCGATCTTCACTTCACTGTTATTTTCTTTTGCATCTGGGGGATTTTCTTGAAGAATGATTTCTGATTACTGGGTTCAGTTTTTGATGGAGCTCGATTCGCCATTGCTTCTGTGAGGGATGTGTGGCCATGGGCATGTTAGTGACGAAAAGTTTCAGTGCTAATATCACCATCTTTAAAATAGATAAAATTGATTGCACCTATCCTACAGTGTGTTGTGGGAAATAACTAACTGTGTATATTTGCTCCTATTGTTTATAAGTAGTCTTATAATGTTATAGTAATTGGTAATAAAGCTTTTTTATTATAACAAAGCATTTTTTACTCCAGAAGTTTATCACTGCATAAAGCATTGTCATTTGCATATATTGGGCTAAATGTACATCTAAAACTATCCTTTTCTTATTAATGCCCTAAACTTTATTTTATTTTTCTTCTCTTATACATTATATTCTAACCATAGACTCGTCTCTCTTCCTCATGATCCTCACTCCTATCTCCCTCTCCTCCAGATACACTGCTCTTCTCTTTCCCTTTAGAAAAGAGTAGGCCTCTCAGTGATATCAGCTGAACTCAGCATAACAACACACGATCACACTAGGTACAAACCCTCATATCCAGAGTGGCGCAACCAGTTAGCATGTGGTACTTATGTGCCTTAAACTTTCGGATTTGGGAACATCTTTAGTATTTGACTAGGCAGAGGGCTGTATAGTTTTCCAGTGTGCTTTCTGTTTAAATTTGTGGATCCTTTTCACATCTCTTGGCATCAGAAAAGAGGAACTAAAAAAAAAGTCACATTTCCTTTGTGGTTTTATTTATCAGACTGTAGGTCTATATTAGTTACTTTCTTTATTGGGGCTACTAAAACATCTTGAGGATGGAATGGTTCATTCTGGCTTATAGTTAGAGAAAAGGTCCATGGCTTCAGGGAAAACATGGCAGGAGGAACACGAGGTATCTGGTTGTATTGTGCCTACAGTCAGGAATCTGAGAGCTACAAATGTCGGCACTCAACGCGTTTTTCTTTTTATATAGTCCAGGACCCCATCACAAGAAGTACTAATGCCCACATTTGGGGTGAGTCATCCCACCTCAGTTATCTAATGTAGAAAATTCCTCAGTCATGGCCAGAGGTCAACCTAATCAAGATAATCTCTCCTAAGTCTGCTGATTCTAGAGCCTGTCAAGTTGACAATCAATATTAACAAGGACTACTTATCTGGTAGGGATGATGGGAGAGCCATGTTTACATGCTGATCTTTTGTGAATTCTACTCTGGTATGTTGAATGACAGTTTTTCCCTGCCTGTGGTATAATATCAGAGATAAGTAGGGAACTAACTCCATATGTAACCTGCACTGCCATGGTTAGATGTCAGCTGAGGCAATTCCCTCTCCTCTTGACTTTGAATCTCAGGGCTGAAAGTATAAAGGCCTTCCATTCAGAGGAGTTCCAAGAATTTTTACTCCTCCAGATGGCTAAGAACCTCTAAGGTTTTTTTCCCTTGTATTGGTCCCAAAGGCAATTCTTGCCTTGGTCCCTGCTGCTACAACTTGGAGACATGTATTTGTCAAGTTAGAGTTCTAGGTGCTGGGGATGCTAAGGAGGATGAGAAACCAGAGTCAATAATGCTACAAAGTATCCCTGGACAACAGGATTGTTTTTCCCTTTTAGCTGGGTACTTACTGACTACACACTGCGCCTTCCCAGTGTGACAAGGGTATCTGCTGCACCTAAAGCACCGTTTGTCTTAACAGTCAATTGATTCCATGTAAGCTGGATACATATAGCCAACCCTCAGTGCTTCATACCGGGAGCATGTCCCCACATAACTCACTGTCACAAGTTTTGCTCCCGTCCCTCCCACTTGTGTTCCTAGAATTGCCAGGTAGAAGTTCTTTGCAGTCTACTAGGACTACTTCTTACTTGTGTCCCATATTATATCTGTAAGACCCCATCACCTAGGAGACAGGTAGGAACTTCCCCAACCAATTCCACTCTATGCAAATTTCATAAAATTCCCAGTCCTTTATGACACTCTCCATTACACTGATATCAGTTTTTTTCTCCCTATTTTTAAATACTAGAAAATGGAGAGAGTGGAAAGATGAATGGTTGTGCTCTAATTTCCATCCAGAAACAGTCCAGGGAAGTTGCTGCATAGGCAATTGGTCACTTAAATTGGATTCTTGGAGCAGCCTTTTGCCCCCTCCTTCCCCGTACAGATGTGTCCCCCACTCCTGCATCTCAGTAAACCTTAGGTTCTTTATACTTGCTCCTGGTTTGTGCCCAGACAGCTCCTGAGCAGTGGCAGAGCATCATCCACAGGAAATACTCTGCCTGTGAAAGCCTCAAACTCTCACCTTTTGGTCCAGCTCCCCTACTTATGTGTCTTTTTGGCTGCACAATTTCTCTTTTGTTGGGCATTTTGTGGTGTTGAGGAACTTTTATATTCCAACTGTATTCTAAATACTCCATTAAGGAATTTCAGTTGGCTCTTATTTTAGTGGGAGTCTTTAGCCCTAAGCATTGTGAAATACGTCAGAGACTTGCTTTTCTTTCTTCTTTCTTTCTTTCTTTCTTTCTTTTCTTTCTTTCTTTCTTTCTTTCTCTCTCTCTCTCTCTCTCTCTCTCTCTCTCTCTCTCTCTCTCTCTCTCTCTCTCCATCTCTCTCCCTCCCTCCCTCCCTTCCTCTTCCTTCCTTCCTTCTTTTTCTTTTCTTTTCTTTTCCTAGCAGCTATTTCTTCTCTTCTCCCTAATAGGAAAACTCTGATTTTATTGAGGATGTCATAGTACTCAGATGAAAACAATCACTCTATAGTATCCTTTGAGTCAGTCACTGTAGACACAAACTTCCTCTGGGTTTTAAGAATGTTTGTGTTTCCATGTATTGCTGCATGACATTTTGCTATAGGGCCTAACTCATTCTTGGAGCTCAGCTATTATGCATAGAAATGAAGCAACCAACTTACATATGTTAGGGAAAGTCAAGATAACTTTAAAGGTCTTGGTGTTCAGTGTGTGCATGTATGTGTGTATGTCTCTGTGTGTATGCATGTGGGTGTGTGCACACGTGCATGCGTGTGTGTGTGTGTGTGTGTGTGTGTTTGCTGGTCTTTGAACCTACAGTTTATGTACTACTCAAGTACTTTGCCAATGTTCATCCTAATCCTGATGTCCTAACAATTCAATGCCAGCAATTAACTGTCCCTAGTCCTATTGTTTTGGGATGCAATCTCCCATCTCATTTAAATTTCTCTTAATTGAGTTTCTGTTCTATTATGCCAGGTTGAATTGCTAAATGCAACTGGTAGCTTGTTAATGTTTAGATTGTCCAAATGTTAGTAAACTCACCATGTAATAGACTCACCATGGCTTAATAGACCAGGGTATTTATTACCTTGTGTGATGAGGCCATCGAGAGGACAGAACTGAAATGTGTTCTTCAGTTGTCCACTGTCCCTCTATGGGTATTTTTGGCACTACCCTCCTTTTCCTGTTGCCTTATCTTCAGTGTGGCTGGACTGGTTCTTCATATCACATCCACACCTTGTCATAATCAATTGAGAAAGAACTACCTCTTAACTGTTTTTAATCTCTCACGGTTACTCACAGACTCTGTGGCCAGGATATGTGTGTGTTCCTGAAGCAAAAGTCAATGGCTATATGGGAAACGACACAATTGGGTTTCCTCAGCAAGGACACAGAGGTGAATACTCCTTGTGTGGGCAGCCACTTAGGTCTGCTATCCAGATGATGGTGTTGGCATAAGGTTACAAACTTAGGGCATTTAGAATTCCATTTTAGCATTCTGTATGAAAACCAATCTCATTCTGGAGGAAAGTACACTGTACTGAACCCAGCAGTCATGCTAGACAGCTCACTAGTAATTCCATCTATAAAGCTGGTGTAAGGTTGCACACCTCGGGCATTTAGAATTGCCTTTCAACATTTTTGACTGAAACCAATCTCTGGTTTCAGGGTCCAGTGCGCTTCACTGAACCCAGCAGACATGAAGCTACACACCAGCTCACTGGTGATTCTGTCTATAATTTTACATAGTAATTATATATGTTTTATAGCAAAGGGGGATCATGTGATAGTATTTATCCAGATCAGAGGATGAGGAAATCAACAGCTCTCATCTCCCTCCATCCCTCGTGTAGTAAATTAACACTTTTCAAAGGAAATAGAGAGCAGAAAACAATAAATCAGAAGGCAGATTACTAATTGGAGTACCCGGCTCCCAGATATCCCACTGAGAATCAGTTTAGTATCATTATTAGCCAGCATCTGATGTGACATATGGTACCCATAACTTCATCTTACAGTTTCCTATGACAACAGTGGGATAATAAGAAAAGTATCACCATAGCCTTTTCACACAGAGGGCAGCAGAGTTTTATTCTAAAATATGCCGAATGAATGAGTAAATCTAAAATCAATTATGAAGAAATTTCTTATGAACTGGTAAACATTACAGAATTATTTATTGAAAACTTGTCTTGGCAGACATTTGGTTAATTAACTCTTTTGTTCTAGTAGCTAGGAGACACTATTAATAAACATTTATTATCTTTTACTTATGAGCTACAACATGGACACATGGATAAGCAGTTAGCATATTACAGTGTAGAAAGAGAAGCCACAGAGTCTTGTAGTAAAATTGTATAATGCATCTAAGAAAGCTTCATAAAAGAGAGGGATGCAAAGAGTTGGTTACTTATGCTAATGATAGCTACAGCAAGAGCAACAATAACAAGAGCCAAAATTGTAATGGTTGACATACACACTTTGTTCTTAATTATCTAAGAGTTGATTGAAGATATTTCTGGTTAGTGGGAATTATCATGACCAACCAGTTTATGAGGAAATGGACAAGTTTTCCTCCATGTGTGGAGACACAGTCCAACGGTGGCCCTACATCTTCAATATGCTGTGTTTTCTGGGTTCTCTGTGAGTGTTGAACTCTGGCCAGCTTATGGAAGAAGAGAGCAATTTCGCACAAATACAATCAAGATTTTAATCATGTTAGAGGGAATCCGATTTATATTTTATTGGCTAATGCCAGTCACATGGCCTCATCTAGGTGTAGATGGTTAGAAGTATAGTCCCTGTTCAGATGAACTTTTTCTAAAACCAGCTCCAACCTATAAAAGAGAGGTGTGGGTCTGTGGTGGGCAGCAAGCCAGCTTTACCGCAGAGAGCTTCCTGAAAGAGCTAGATTAACATAGGATTGTGAAGAATGAATTTGTCAGCCAGATACTGACATACATCCCAGCTACAGGCAAAATATTTGTAACAATATTTTTAATGAACTGTATTTTGAAAGATGTGAAGTCATCTTTGCCAATTAAAAAGCTTTCAGAAGTTTCATGTCTAATAGTGTCCAATAGAGCCATTCACAATGATACGTCTGTGTGGGACAATTTCTAGGGAAAGAGTGAGGACCTCAGTATTCTTGCAAATAACGCTGTCTGGGTGTGGGATTGGATCATGAGTTCATCTGGGGTTTATATGGAATCAGATAGATTTCAGGCCTATTTTCCATTCTGGAGCTGCAAACTGAGCTAGCAGAGTATAGCCATAGAGCAAGGAAGGGCCAGTCAACTTCAGGAAGAATTTTGTTGTGAGTTACTTGGACATCTCATGGAGAGAGTCTGACTAGAGGGTCAATTAAACAACTGGCCTTTCTAAATCTTGGTTTCCTCACGGGTGAGTCCACACTATCTGTAAGTGCACAGTCCCATCCTGCCTAAATTATTGCATGGTCACTGGGAAATAAGACATCAGAAGTGAGAGAGAAGCCAAACAAAGAAATGATGCGAGTGATTGTATTATTCAAATCAGTGAGTCCTTGACTTCTGGTTTTAGTCAACAGCATTTGGTGCAGTCACATTGGAACAGCTCTAGAGTTGGAAACTGGTGAAGGGCCATCAATAGCCAGGTGGCAAACTTTAGGATGCATTCCACAAGCTGCAACACATCCCAGATGGCTCCTGGTCAGCCAAATGGCCCAATTTAAAAGGGGAGGAATACAGTTCTATCCGTTCAGTGCTCAGAATTGCTCTTGCCTTTCTAGCCTATAGACCCTCTAGTAACCCAGCCCCTCATAGATTTCAAGCAACAACATCCTAAACAATCCTCTTGCCGCTAGCCTTGTCTACTCAGTGTGTGCTTAGAGGATTTCATCCAATAAGTTCTTGGTTCATTCCTATTAAGCCCTCCAATAAAGAAGTAGCACACAGGGTTTGTAATTTCAGCTCAGCTTTATGGACAGCTCAGGCTGAAATGGTGCATGGTTTCATTTCTTAAAGTGATTTTCTTTGTTCCAAAAGAATCACACAGTGGAGATGCTAAGTCAAAACCTATAAGTAGCCCAGTGACTCTGAGGACATAACATCAGATTTCTGCCTCACCTACCCTTGGCCCTTCCTGGACTGTCTGTACAGCTCTGAGACATCCTGATCTGACAGTGAAGCTAAGGTCCCCCTGTCAATGACATACAGAAAAGGCTGCAAACAGAAGCAGGAAACTATTAGCAGAAGGCCAAAAATTTATGACTACAGTCAAGCACTTAATCCAATGATAATGTATGGAAAAAATATAATCTTTGCTGAAAAGTAATTTTAACCATTTGCATATATTCTCCCTAGAGGGAAAAAACCTGGGTACCTAGACTTAAAGAGTGTATTGCCCCCTAGAATTACTCTAATTACCTGTGAGCTAATTAGAGACTACTATGTATTCAGAAGTGAGAATTTTATTCTTCATAATTTGCATTTCCAGCAAGAAGCTCATTTTCTATGCACCATAAGGTGAGTGTTCCCTGCTGACTTCCTCTCCCTGTGTATAAGCTGGGCTTACTCTGGGACCACTATAATCAGAAGTCCATTAGGCAGAGCCCAGGGAAGCCAGGAAGAGGGAGCAGACTTCTAGGTAGACACAAGGGTCTAGAAACTAGTAGCAGAATCAAGTATTTGGAGGAACACAATTTGGACAGCTCCTTGCTGAAGCCACTTTTGAGTTTGCTCAGATAACCCAAGACTTTCCAGAAGAAATAGAGTACCAGGCACTCCCACAAGTAAGAAACAGCCCTTGCCTGTCCCTGAAATGAGTCAGGAGTTTTAGGTTGCTCAGATAGGGCCTGGCAAGGTATATATATATAGGAGTGCTAGTCTAGCATGGGTAGCATGCATAGTCTGGGATTTCTTTGGATCCCTAGCTGTTTTCTTTTTACTGTGCCAATGGTCTATAGTCTCCATGTTCTTGACTATGTCACTACACCTCAGAGTTTTGGCTGAGGGACAAGTGTGGAAGAAGGAAAGGATGACTTTTGTCTACTATCTGACTCTGAGTAGAGAGAGTATCATAGGATTGTAACTTTTCGGGGAGCATCTTCCCCCAGATAGGTTTCACTGATCAGGATGCTCAGAGTGCCAAGGGCTGTTGCCAAGACCAGGGGAATTTTAAGTTGTGAATCAGAACAGGGTTAATACTTTAACTCCTTTGAGGTTAGCACACTTGTAAAGAAAATTAGACTTGAGTGCTAAGTGGTTTGGATTCATAGTTTTACTCATTAACTGTTCCGCTTTATTATTTCTTTATATTTGTTATTTCTATAGGAACACTTTAGCCTAGAACAGGAAAGCAGCTATGTGGCGGATACTACCACTGCCCTGTTCTCTGACCATGTTGTTGATTCATTATAGATTTATTTTACTATGAACCCAAACATTTTTTTCCAGTTCTCAAAAGCCCCTGCCTGTGTATTTGGCCAGTGCCAAAATCTCACATGAAATTCCTGACAAATGATCATTTCTAAGTAGACTAGCATCAGACTAAAAGTCTAGTTTACTTTAAAAATTTGTTTTACAAAATTTCCCCAACTTTCCTTCCCAAATAATCCCATTGAAGTTTCATTCTGTTGTGAGAAATACTGTGACCAAAAGTGACTCAGGTGGAGGGAATAAAAGAATCCAGGGTGATCCCACCTGATCCAACTTTGCTTTTTATTTGAAGCAGATTCTTTTCTTTTCTTTTTTTTTTTTTTTCTGTTTTTGTTTGTTTGTTTGTTTTGTTTTTTGTTTTTTGGTTTTTTGATTTTTCGAGACAGGGTTTCTCTGTGTAGCCCGGGCTGTCCTGGAACTCACTCTGTAGACCAGACTGGCCTTGAACTCAGAAATCCACCTGCCTCTGCCTCCCAAGTGCTGGATTAAAGGCGTGCACCACCACCACCTGGCTTGAAGCAGCTTCTTAATAAAAATATGTCAACTTAAATACATAGGTTTTTTTTTTTTTTTTTTTAGCACTTTGTTGTTATTTATTGCATTTTCCAACTTTTCACTGATTCTTTGTGAGTTGTACATCATGTATTCCAGTCCCACCCATCACTCCATCCCCTCTCATCCACCCTTCACCTCCAAACCTCTCCCCAAAGAAAACAAAACAAACAAAGCAAAACAAAAAGAAACAAAACAAAATGAAGCATTAAAAAATCTCATTGTGGAAGCCACAGTGTGTCCCACAATACACCCTTAAATGCATGTTTTTATTCCTTTGCACTAAGTCAAAACTTCCTATTATCAGTCTTGTGTTCTTTCACTGACATCATCTAAGTGATTTCAGATCACCTATGCATTTCAAATTAGTCCTGCTCAAGCCCCGAGAGACCTAAGTATGAGAAAAGCTGATGCCACACAATCCTATGCTCTTTGTGTGATACAGTGGCAAATTGATTTCTTTCCCTGAAGTTTGCCCAGGGAAAAATAAATGCATATGGAGATGGTTCATGCATGCTCAACCATTTAATGGATATCTGAAGTGGGAAAGGGATGGCGATGGGAAAGGAAGCCAGGCTGAGTGGAAAAGTTAGTTCAGCAGAAACAAGAAAGAATGGCACGAAGCAATAATAGAGACAGCACACATTTTGGGTGCCAATGCACACCAGCCAAAGTCCACTAACAGCCAAAGGAATTGATTTCCTTACAGGTTGTAGCATCGGAGAACACATACAGAGGTGAAAAACAGGAATCTCAATAACAGGGGGCCAGGAAGCAGAGGAAACTACAGTGTTGTGACTGGATCTTACCTTGGAGGAGGAAAGAATAAGAGAAATAGAAAATATAACTGGGTATAAAAATAAAATAAAAACAGTAATCACTCACACTAGCTAAGATACAGTCCCCACTTTTAGTGTCAGCTGGATTCCTGTGTCCTGCTCAGGAGATGGATAGTAGATATGGTCCAGCCTTAGGATGCAGTGGAAGATGGAATTCAGACTGGCATGAAAAATAATGATCTTATGACTAGAAACCATTATTAGGTTGACTTAATCCAGTGGCACACTTTCTGCTTTTTTTTTTTTTTCTCAATTGCCAACTTTCTGAACTCACATGTGACTATGGCAACATACAAAGAAAGAACAACCCAGCATCCATCCTAGAGGCTCATTGATTCCAGTTGGGTCAATTCTGAGTTGACTTAGCATTGCTGATTATTACTGATGAAATAATATTCTGACTTCTTCAGAGATCTGGGCAGTTTATGCAGAAGGGACCTGAGGAGAGACAAGGCTTGCTTCAGGCTAGTGACTGTGGCAAGACATGGGGTGTGAGCCCTGTAACAGGTCAACATTCCAACAAAACTCTCCAAATTGAATACATGAGATGACTCTCAAGAGACAATTTGAGTCATCCTTAGTTCACAGGTTATATTCTTAGAGTACTACACAATAAAGGATGCACAGATAAAAATGTCTGTTCTCTTTAAGAATGCCTTTCTTCTATTCATGCAAAAAAAAAAAAAAAATCTCACAGAGACTTTCCTCCTCCGCACTGTGGCTCTGCACCATTGCTCCAGCCTCATTTCTGAGATACAGAAAGTTATAATTGGTTTTACAATTGTCACTGAGGTACCTTAATGACTTTTTACAAATTATTTGTTATAAGGACGACATTACTGGAAACCAAACTGAAGAGGAAAATTAACCCATGCTCTGACCACCACCACAAATCCAGCTGTTTATATTTGCTTTGTTCAGGATCTTACTCAGGTGCATCCAAAATTTAATCATAAGACAGTGTTTTGACTACTCTGTGTCTATTGTGTAATTACTATAATTATACCTTTAGTCATGTGGTGTCTACAACAGATTCCTGAATGTAAAATCTGACTGGCCAATAAAACTACTTCCTCACTCCTAGGTATAGAATTAGTCTGGGGTTAATTTTTCCTTTCTGTTTCTTTTCTTATCTTTTCTTTCTTTCTTATCCTTTCCTTCTTTCTTTCTTTCTTTTTTCTTTTTTTTTTTTTTTTGAGAGAGAGAGAGAGAGGTAGTGCTCCCAGGTGAAGAATGGTTTTCTGTCTGAATGTCTTCAGGGTAGCATCTTCCACTTCTGTGTCAGTTTAAAAAATTAACCCTACTATTTTAATTGCAAATATATTTCTGATTCTATTATTTAGGAATTATATCCCATGTGTGTCCCAAAAGAACTATATGGACTAGAAATAGAGAAAATGTGAAGCTTAAGTAGAAGTTTGTTTTAAAATACGACTGAGTCCAGGTCCTGGATAAAGCAGTGACTGTGAGATCATGTGTGAGTAGCTAATGTCCTGTTAGATGATGTAACTCTTCCTTCCCATGGAAGACATCACTAATCAATCATCAGGCTCTTCCACAAAAGCATAGAATATAGTTTAACATCATTCTCAGCACATTAGCTAGGAAAACATTGCTACAGAGAGACAGGAATGGCTCCCAAAGGCTTGTGTGTTAAAGGTTTGGTCTTCATCTTGGTGCTGTTGGAATGTGGTAGAACTTTTAAAGGAAAACCAATAGCAGTACTTAAGTCACTGCAGGTGGGGCATGCCTGGAAGGGAATTATGGGATGCCAGTCTTTTCTCCCTTTTCTTTGTTTCCTGTCCTTGGTGAATGCAATAGCTTTGTTTGATTGTGTACTCTTCTACTGTAACATACTGCCTTACCACAAGCCCAAAGCCAGTGGGAGCAAGCAACCATAGATGGAAACTCTAGAAATTGTAAGCCAAATTAAAAAATTAAGCTCTTTTTCTATACAAGCTGAGTATCTCATGTGTTTGTTGTATAAAGAAAATTGATTAACAGACACAAAACTCACATTCTCTAGTGTTGTAGAAAGTGAATGTAGGTAGGAATGAATTTTTTTTTTTTTTTTAAATCTAGACAGAGTTTCACTCCATAGACCAAGCTGGCCTCAAATTCAGAGACAGGAATTCTGCCTGTCTCTGCCTCCCTAGTACTGAGATTACACGTGTGTACCACCATGTGCAGCTGTGAAGAGTATTCTAGTTTTACCATGGATTAGCCATAGATATTGCTTGGGAGGACATTAGAGGGGGTACCTGTTAGGCTGACCTAGCTCTCCAAGTCATGTACTTGATGGCCATTGAGTTCTAGAGAGCATTTAGGTGACTCGATTTTCAAGGGAGACTGGTAAGCATGCTGCTACAGTACTTACCAGAGTTAGAGTAAACACTCCATCCCCTTGAATCATGGGATAAAGAAGAGGACACGGCCTTGGAATTGGGAGTGTCAGCAAGCATCTTCTGTGGACACCACTTGGTTGCTTTATTCACAGTACCATCCTTGTCCTCTGCTTATTTTGCCCTTCCACAAGTTCTCCAGTCTTCCTCACAGCACACCCCTGCCTTACAGCAGTGAGCTGAGCCTCATCCTCTTGTGTGCTCACGGTCACCTCCACTACCTCCTAGGTAACCGTACTCTAAAGTTTTTCTTTGTCTAAATATGTGTTGGCTCCAAAGTATGGTATGAAGTAACCTGTTTCTATGTGTTGGCAAAGTGGGGAATGTCTGGATGCTTTTACTGATTTCCTCAGCAAATGAGAATAAGACCATTCTCATTATTTGCAGACCATTATTTTGGGAAAATAAAATGAAATAAAATAAAATGAAGCAATGGTTGAAAAATTTAGGATCTGTTTATGAATACTTCACACATAAAACATAATAAATTCACTCTGAATCATTTCTCTCAGTATACTGTGGGGTCAGGGAGGGTTATACGCCGGTCACTCCTCAATGAAAACACCTTCTTTCAGTCTTGTCTATGTAACTGGGTGACCTTATTTCAGTTGATCTGGAAGTAGTGTTGAGTTTGGGGTGGAAACCAAGAAAACTCACTTCAGATACAAAAGCTTAAAAAGTGAAAGCATTATTTTCTGAGCGCTTAGGGAGATGACCATTTTGGAATCTGAAATGTGTCCCCAAAGGAAGATTGTACAGCATTTTTAAAGGATGGGAACACAAAACAAGGGGGAAGCTGGGGGGAGCTGCAGTGTTATCCAATTGTGTTTTGGCGTTATGGGTTAAGAAAGGAGTACCTGTTGGAGACCTGACCATATTCAGGGCACCTTGCTGCAAGGTCCTTAATTCATTCTCCTAGACATTAGGTCTGGAGCTCAGAGTGATAAGGGGACAAAGGAACAGGTCAATGCATGTACTTAATTAGGGCATAACAGACAATTGGTTATATATTTTTATAACTTATGCACCTTGGTTTAGATAACAGCAATTTCTATATTTTTTACCAGTTAACAGACAATTAGGAAAACATTTGGAGAAGTGGGATAGGTGTTTATTCCTAGGCCCGGGAACACAGACTTATTTGACCCCACCAACAAGATGGAGAAGTCATTGAGACGTCTGGAATCAGACAGCTGTTTACAACAAAAGCTGTTCAGCTATAGGGGAGTCTCCAGTTCCCCTAGGGCATAGGACCTTGATTTTAGTTCCTGAAAATGAAATGGTAGTACTTAGAATAAGTTTTGTTGTTGTTATCGGGATGGGTATGGCCCTCATGCCTCACTGGACAATGACAGGAGGACCGGAGCCATTACAAGGTCCCCTTCAATTATTGGAGGTCAGGCCTCTATCCCCACCTTCACAAGATTAGAATCGCCAAGGCCCTTCTATACTTAAAGAAGGGAGGAGATGTCAGGGGCAACCCTGCTTATACACTGAAGGCCTAAAATCAGCCATAGGCCTAAAATCAGCAATAGGCCTGACATACATACATGCTAACACAAAGTCTTAGGTCTCTGTGGAAAAAACACTGAAACAGATGGCTATAAGCTATTGTAAACAGGCAGTTTTTGTGGAAATTTACCAGCCTGAGTAGTCATAGATCTTGTAAATAGGTAGCCTTGCCGGATAGTACCAACTTAGATAAGGACAAGTGAATCATAGGCAGAGTCATAGTGACCTGTCTCCTGAACCTTCACCCAGCTGATACCCTGTTCTGAAAGGTATCTGTACTCCCCCTGAACACCTATACTCTGGTGTCATCCCCTTCCCCACATCCTGTCTTTTTGTGTTTATAACCCCTGTGTGAATAAGTAAATTACAATTTGATTTAAATAATTAAATAAAGTTATAAAAAGTTTTATTGTTGTTTTTGTTTGTTTGTTTTTGCTTGTTCTAACAGTCGATGTCTGGGGCTAGTAGTTTATTTGATTCACTGTGGTAGGGGGTTTTTTTTTTTTTTTTTAAATTTTTTTTAAAAAACAAATTTTTTTTTCCAAAATTATTTTTTGAAAATGCTAATGTCTTTTGTTTTATTTTTTTAAGGAATTTCGTTTTTTAAAAAAATTATGTTTTTTTCTCCGGGGCTTTGGGGATTGTAAATAAAAAATTCCCAAAAATTTAGGGGAGATGTTTTTTCGGATTCAACGAATTTCATTCTTTTAAAAGGGCCCAAAGACTTTCCCTCCTACAAATCCCCTTTTTTTTCCTTTCCCCTTAATAAAATTTGTTTTTAAAATTTTGCTAATAAATCGGGTTTAAAGGGGGGGTTTTGCTTCAAAAATCCCATTTCCCTTTTAAATTTAATCGTAAACCAGTTTAATTTAAACTTTGCAAATTTTTCCATCTTAAATAAATGTAAATTTATTTTTCAGAAATTAAAAGCTGTTTTTGTTAGTTTTGGGGGCAGAGTTTATTGGGGCAGTAATCTTTTTTGCGTTGGGGTTGTTAATTTTTTAATGGATTTTGGGACAGAAAAACTGGTTTGTGAGTTTACATCAGCTAGGTTGGATTAGGGGTGTGTAATAAATCGCCCAATTTTTCCTTTTTTGAAACAAAGAGTTTGTTTCGGGTTTTTTGTATTTTATACGCTTCCGGGAATTTTTGTATATTTTTCGGGAAAGGGAGGGAATGTACCCCATATTCCTGTCTCTTTATATAAAGGGGGAAAAGGAAGGGGAGTGAGGGTTCATGCTGAATTTTTCTTTATTTCATTTTGATTTTCTTCACTTTATTGGGTTAAAATTGAAGCACCATAAAATCATCCTGCATACATACATATGTACCCTCTGTCTCCATAGTGAACTAAACAAGTATTTCTGATATCCTCAATTTTTTCTCTTTTGTAATCGTGCCTTTCTCTAACAGACTACTGAAGCAATTGTTAACTGTTTCTGCTTGTTTGCGTTATGTTTTTATTTACTTTTATTTTAGTGCAAGCAGTTTTGCACATTCTAGAGTTTTGTTTAAATGTATTCTTCGAACTTGTTTTTAAATAAACTTTAGCATTTATTCTTTTTCTACTGGCTTCTTTCATTCAGAAAAAAAAATGACTTAGAAAATAACTCTGATGTGTGTGTATTGATAGCACCTTGTTCCTCTTCACCACTGATAGGATTCTGCTGTGAGAATACTTCATCTTTGTTTATTTGGTTCAGTTACAGTTTTCGGTTACCCGACAGCTGAGAACATTTGGTAAAAGGCTTCCTGCAACCACGTGCTTTTGCTTATCTTTGTATATGGCCTGGAGAGGAGATTTTCTAAAATGCCCACACCATTTTGTATTTCTCAGCAGCTATGAGAGCTCTAATTACTTTTCATGGTTGCCAACACTTGACATGGTCAGTTCAAAACATCTTAGTCATGAATCCATTTTTTTCCAGTTCAGTGATTCAGTGAACATAGAATTTATGCACTGCAGAACCAGATTTCATTCTGTGTCAGATACTGTTTTTGTCTGAACCAGTTTGACCATTTCATTTTCCCCAATACCTACGATATGCTTCTAGGTTCCAGCAAAAGGTTTCCTTCCAGCCCTCTGTCCTGGCACCCCTAGAGGCCTCTGAATGTTACTTTCTGTCACTGTGTCCTTTTTGGAGTTGAGTGGTGGGGTTTTTACTGTAGGTCTGACTTTTTCTTCCTGGCTGCTCCTTTTCTATTTTGGCTACATTCAGAGATGCTTTGACCCCTGTGCTCTTTGAGCACCAAATGACAATATACTCTGGAGCTCTTTCCCTTCCTGTCACCAGGAATACTGTCCCTATATAGAAGTCTAAACCACCTCCTTTCCTACAAGCACCCAGCCAGCCCTGCACAAAATCGATATTAAGCAGGCCTGCTGGCAGCATGCAAGGAACTCATGTGGAAACTGTAGTGACACAAAATCTGTTGTTTCATCTAAAATAAATGAACTGACTAAGTCCTGTAGAGGCTCCTCCAGTAGAGGCATGCCTTTTCCTGAAGCATCCCCAACTTGAGAGTAGAAATGGTACCTAGCTTCCAAGACCAAGGCAGTTTCTGACAAGATAAAACAGTGCATGTCTTGGGGAGAGGAAAAGATGGACAGGGGAATATCCAGAAGACTTAGGCATTTGGTGAGTTTCTTGTCAAGAACAGAATAGAACTCAAGAAGGCAGCTTGGGCACTGACTGGTGACAAACCCAGGAATGTGTCCTCAAGCCAGAGTACAAGCTGCAACACAAGATGGGGCTAAAGATTGAAGCAGATGCCATCTGGGATTTTAGGCACTGAGTCCAATACAGGTACTTGTGATACTATATTGTCATTTGGTGAGTGGAGCTATCCCTAAAAGGCAGGGTGTGACAAAATACACCACGTGTCAACCCCTTTATAGAGGACCCCAAATGAAAATCCCTCCCAGAAGTAAACTTTTACTCAAAGAATCCAGGAAAGGAGGCAGAGCAGCAGTTTGTAGAGTCGATCCTTCCTGAAGGTCTTACAGCGTGTTGCCTCTTCTCAGAGCTGGTGAAACTTGGCACATTTCTAGCCCTCTGGTGGTGTTGCTCTGCTGCAGTGTGCAGAGATCAACCAGATATACTAGAACTCAAGGAAAAATGGACTGTATTGCATAGAGGGGAGGGAGGAAGGGAAAGCAGAAGACCACCTATAGTTGCAGGCTGTGAAGAAAGAGGCTTGGCTAAATATAGCATTCCTTCCCATCCTCAGTGTGTGAGTACCTAGGGGATCCTAATAAAGCATGAATTCTGATTCCACAGATATAGGGCAAGGCTCAGAACACTGCATTTCTTATACACTCCCAGGTGATGTCTAGCACTTGCTGGTCAGTGGAACAGATTTTGGATAGCAAAGAAAATCACCACTGAGATGAGGGTACTTAGGCTAAAAATAGTTGTCGGAGTAAGGAAATGACAGGCTGTTTGCACAGGCGATGGGAGATAGTACAGGGAGAAGAAGCAGGTAAGATACAGATGGAGATAGCCAGTGCTCTGTGTGGTGTGCCTTTGTGGAATTTGTTTCTAGAGATTGATATCTGATGGGAAAAAATAGAATCAATTTGGTCATATAGACATGGATTTGATGTTTGGGTCAGCTCATTAGTAGCCATTTTGACCTTGATGAATTAGTTTCCTATGAGTTTTCACACTAGTCTGGAATGTTGTATTAAATAATTTAGCACATGCAAATGAGCTTGGACAGGTCAGTTCCATGGCAGGTGCTCATGTGCTCATTGTGATGCCAGGGACCCAACTATAGAGAAAGAGTATTGGAAACAACGACCACTGGGGATAAGGCATCTTCATGTGAGGGGACAAAAGTGTTTATTCTATACACAAAGTGCCAGGCCAACCCTCTTTTGACAAACTGGCATAGAAGAGGGACTATGAGCCTTGGGAACTAAGGGATAGCAGGAAAAACGATCCCAAGGCCAGAGTCAACTCCAATCTGAGAGACTAGAGTTCAGAGCCATAGTTCTGCTGAACTATTGCAAGCCCAAGATCAGACTCAGTGCAAAAGTAAATCCCAACAATGGAGGTCTACTAGCCTCTTGAAGGGAGAAAGGAGACCACATGCCTGAACTTCTATAGTAAGCTGTCAGCAGAAAGTATACCATATAACCTCTGCTTAGACAAGGACTGGTCTTTCTGATGTTCTTTGCAGTTAGGCAACTATTAGGCAGGATATTAGAATGCTTGAGGGGTCACTGGGACTTGAACAGCCTATAAAGCCAAGAACACTCTTAGTTAGGTTTTCTATTGCTAAGATAAAACACCACAACCAAAAGCAATTTGGGGAGGAAAGGGTTTTATTTCATCTTATAGCTTATAGTCCATCATCCAGGGAAGCAAAGGCAGGAACTCAAGGCAGGAATCTGGAGGCAGGAACTGAAACAGAAGCCATGGAAGAATGCTTCTTCCAAGTGCTGGGATTAAAGGCATGCGCCACCACCGCCCGGCTGGAAGAATGCTTCTTACTAGCATGCTTATCGAGACTTTTTCAGTGGCTTTCTTACAGTACCCAGGACCACAGTGGGTGGGGACCTCCCACATCAACCATTAATCAAGAATGTTTTCTACAGACTGGCCCCGGGACACATTTTCTCAGTTGAGATTTCTTCTTCCTAAATGACTCTAGTTTGTGTCAAGTTGAATAAAAGTAGCCAGTACAAATAGGAACTGAAGTACCAATTACTGGTAGAACACTGGGGTGACTGAGTCATATACTTTGGCTGGGGAGGAGACATAATGTTATAAACTACCTGGAAGATTCTTAAATAAACTCTCTAAACCTGGTTTCAGGAGCTTAATCTAACATATTGGATTACTGTATGTCAGGGTGCTTTACAAGAGGGAGTTCATTGCTCCCTCTTGTAAAAGTCTAAATGAGCAAGTTTGTCAACCATCTGCACCATCAAGAACTGTTGCTTGTATCAGAGACTTTAGAAGTAATACATGTAGATTGGGATATTGGGCCTTAGGCTATTGTCCCTTCATACCTCCTGTCGGTATGCCTTACTTCTCAAATAGACTCTACCTGTCTACTACACTATGCTCTGTGTCTCATATGAAATAGTTGGATGGCTACTTCAAGGACTGGGAGATGAGGGGGTATGGAGTAAGATCCCAGTGACAATATATGTTAAATAGGAATAATCTATTCAAGCACATACCTGTTGTACAATGTTCATTTGTTAAAATAATTCATTTCAAAGCATCCCTAATTTGAAGAGTCTCATAATTGGATGTCCTTAGAGCCCTCCCAAGCTAATTCCTCTGCCCTTTATTGTACTCATGGGACACAGGCAGTTCCCACATCCCTCTTGAATTTCCCCTTTTATAGCACAGGAGGGGTCACACATGAAGATTGAGTCAGTTCCTGCCCCACCAAGTGCCACATCTGCGGCAGTGAACATTTTGCTTGAATTCTTTTAGATGCTACCTTCTGTAAAATGAAAACAGCTTGTCTTAGACACAGTGCATGGCCTTTATACCAAGGCCATCACTGGTATAAAGAGATTTGTAGACTTGGACCCTTGCTTCTGCCTCATTCTGGTATGCTTATCAAGAGTATTACCTCATAGTCTAGACTGACACAAGAACATGCAATACAGACCAGATAAGAGGAGTGATTAGGGCCTACTTACACTAAAAACTTTTCTGATATTTCTTTGAAATTAAAATTTTATAGGACATCCTATACTTTTATTTTTTTTTATACCTGTCACATCTTCTATGCACACATGGACATCAAAATACAGTGATCTATGAGAACACCTCTGTCCTTCTCAATAGTACCCGGTGTGGTTGTAGGATTAGTGCTTCTCATTGACATCCACCTCAGAGGAGAGAGATACAGCATTTCCATGTTACTGGATGATGACAGTGATTGCTTTCTTTTTCCTCCCAAGCGGGATTGAGGCATCCTCACTTGGGCTCTTTGCCTTGTTAACCTTCTTGAATTCTGTAGACTGTATCCTGGGTATTCTATACTTTTTTGGCTAATATACATTTATTAATGAGTACATACCACGCATGTTCTTTTGGGTCTGTTACCTCACTCAGGATGATATTTTTTAGTTCCATCCATTTGCCTGCAAAATTCATGATGTCCTCATTCTTAATAGCTAAATAGTATTCCATTGTGTAAATGAACCACATTTTCTGTATCCATTCTTCCATTGTGGGGCATCTGGGTTGCTTGCAGCTTCTGGCTATCACAAATACGACTGCTATGGACATAGTGGAGCATGTGCCCCTGTGGCATGGTAGAGCATCTTTTGAGTATATGCCCAAGAGTAGTATTGCTGGGTCTTCAGGTAGATCTATTTCCAATTTTCTGAGGAAACTCCAGATTGATTTCCTGAAAGGTTGTGCCAGTTTGCAATCCCACCATCAATCAAGGAGTCTTCCTCCTTCTCCACATCCTTACCAACATATGCTGTCACCTGAGTTTTTTATTTTAGCCATTCTGATTGGTGTAAAGTGGAATTTCAGGGTTGTTTTGATTTGCATTTCCCTGATGATTAAGGACTTTGCACATTTCTTTAAGTGCTTCTCAGCCACTTGAGATTCCTGTATTGTGAGTTCTCTATTTAGTTCTATATCCTATGTTTTGATTCAATTGTTTGATGTTTTGGAGGTTAGTTTCTTGAGTTCTTTATATATTTTGGATATTAGCCCTCTATCAGATGTAAGGTTAGTGAAATTTTTTTCCCAATCTGTAGCTTGTCTATTTGTCCTATTGACTAAGTTCTTTGCCTTACAGAAACTTTTCAGTTTCATGAGGTCCCATTTACCAGTTCTTGATCTTAGAGCCTGAGCCGTCAGAGTTCTGTTTAGGAAATTTCCCCCCATGCCAATGATTTCAAGGCTCTTTCCCACTTTCTCTTCTATTAGATTTAGTGTGTCTGGTTTTATGTTGAGGTCCTGATCCACTTGAACTGAGCTTTGTGTAAGATGACAAATATGGATCTATTTTCATTTTTCTACATACCAACTGCTGGTTAGACCAGCACCATTTATTGAAGATGCTTTCTTTTTTTCCATCGTATATCTTTGGCTTCTTTGTCAAAGAATAAGTGTCCATAAGTGTGTGGTTTTATTTCTGGGTCTTCAATTCTATTCCATTGATTAACCTGTCTGTCTTTATACCAGCATCATGTAGTTTTTATCACTATTGCTTTGTAGTATAGCTTGAAGTCAAGGATGGTGTTTCCTCTAGAAGTTCTTTTATTGTTAAGAATTATTTTCGCCCTTCTTGGTTTTTTGTTTTTCCATATGAAATTGAGAATTGCTCTTCCCATGTCTTTGAATAATTATGTTGGAATTTTGATGGGAATGGCATTGAATTTGTAGATTGCATTTGGTAGGATGGTTATTTTTACTATGTTAATCCTACCAATTCATGAGCATGGGAGATCTCTCCATTTTCTGAGGTCTTCTTCTATTTCTTTCTTGAGAGACTTGAAGTTTTTATCACACAGATCTTTCACTTGTTTGGTTAGAGTTACCCTAAGGTATAATGTAAAAAATAATTTTAACTTGAAAAACAAAATATAACTCTCTCTCTCTCTCTCTCTCTCTCTCTCTCTCTCTCCTCCCTCCCTCTCCCTCTCCCTCTCCCTCTCCTCTCCCTCTCTCCCTCTCCCTCTCCCTCTCCCTCTCCCTCTCCCTCTCCCTCTCCCTCTCCCTTTCCCTCCCCACCTCTCGTCACAGTAAATAGACTTTAGGAAAACATCTAAAGTGTTAGTAATAATAGTGTTTGTATGAGATTACATTTTATAGATTTCTCAGTTGTCCTACATTTGAGTAATTTTCAAAATCTCATACACAGAACATGGAAATTTAACTTATTTTTAAAATAAAACCCTTTTGTTTAAAAATGAATATTTTCTGAGCTTTGTGCAAGATGACAAATATGTATCTATTTTCATTTTTCTACATATTGCCTGCCAGTTAGACCAGCACTGTTTATTGAAGATGCTTTATTTTTTCAGATAAATAAGCCATTTACCGGAATGCCAATAAATGAAATCTCTTAGTTAAATATAAAAAAACGGGTTCATTCTAGCTACACCCTTTAGTCTCTGAGCCTGTTCATTTGCAAAATGTGGAGAATCATCACAGCACACTAGAGAGAATGTGAACATTAAATAGATAATTATTGTAAAATTGAGTAGCAAGTTTTATTCCTTGTAAGCATCCAACAATTAATAATGGTAAAATTGAAGTAAGAAAATGGACAAAATGATGGCAAATAAAATACCTTCAAAGTATAAGTTGAATGGCATACTTATCTATATGTGCTATATCCTAGAGTCAGTATTATCCATGTGACATGAAGTACACATGGTTTACACAGTGATGGGGAACCTACTTAAATCCTACAGCTATTGGTAAGTGGCAGACACCAAGAAAGAATCTGTTAGTTAATCAAAGACATGACTCTCAGTATACACTGCTAATGGATTTCACAGCTCTGAATCTGGAGCATCATGTATATATAAGACTTGAAATCACATGAAAATAGGGTTGCTGGTTTTACCTCTTGAAAGTTCTGTGATCTTGAACAGTAGACTTAATCTTCTATAATTTTAGTTTCTCATTTATGAAGTAAAGATAGCTGTTTTTGTTGCTGTTACAATAATTTATGAGTGGATGATTTATACATGAGAGACTTTTGATTTGATATTATCTACCACCAAGCAATGGTTTGTAATCCTTATAATGTTGTGGTTTGAAAGCCTAGTCATTTATTCTTTAAGTCTTATCTAGCATTCCATGTGACTACATCAGCTGGTGGTTTAACTGGACCTAAAAGGTTCAAGAAGGGCTCATTCAAATGTTGTTAATAGGTAGTTGGTGTAGCTGGGATGGTCTTGATTGGTCTTGAACAAATGACTCTCACAATGTGTCTCCTCCAGTTTCTAACCTGAGTTTCGTCATAGCATGGTGAGCTCAGAGTTTGATGAGCAAACATTGATGTTGTAAGATTCCTCCAGGGAAAGTTATCTTAGCTGGCTTTCTATTGTTGTAATAAATACCATGGCCAAAAAACAACTTGGGGAGGAATGAGTTTTTTTCTTCTTCAAACTCGCAATACATACTGAAGGACATCAGGGCAGGGATCTGGAGGCAAGACCTAGAGCAGCGACCTCAATGAAATGTTGCATACTTGTTTGGGCTGTGGCTCACTCGGCTTGCTTTCTTACACAATCCAGGATCACCTATGCAAGTGGTGCCACTCAAAATGGACCCTCTCCCTTCAAGTCATTAATTAAGAAAATGCCTCACAAAGTTGCCTATGGGACAATCTGATAAATTAATTTTTTTTCTAGTCAGCTTAACTCTTCTCAGGTGATCCTGGCTTATATCAAAGTGACTAAAACAATTTATCCAGGACAGAGAGGCTCTAGAATAGAGTCGTATAACATTACCTCTGCCACAGTATTTGATCCAAGAAGACCACAGTCTACTCTATTCAAAGAGAGGTGTATCCTATTTCAAAAGGCTGACAATGAGAAAAGGGGTCTCTTGGAAGCCATTATTATAATTATCTCTCATGATTGTAATCTATATTCATGGCCTCAGCCTTTCTCTTATTTGCTCTTGTTAAGACCCAATGAAGATAATATATTACCTTTAATATCATCTATTTTCCGTCTTAAAGATTAACTTCTAGTTTTGATTCTCTGACTGTGATTTAAAGTTAGGAGGATGGTTAAAGGAAGAAAATCAGAAGGAGGGAATCAAAAAGGGGGAGAAAGAGGAAGAGAAGTAGTTAAATACTCTAGCACTACAGGAAGGAAAAGAAATGGAACTCTAGAAGAAATTTTAATTCAAAATACAAGAAATAATTCTTTTAAAATTTTGTTTAGCTGCTGAACTGTATTCCCTTGGATGTGATTTTGTCTATAGATTAGGTCACACAGGTCTTGAAATTTATTTGGGCAAAATATGCAAGCTGCTCCCTCAATCATATGATGCACCACGATACTAATTTGTGTTTTCATAATCAAAAGCACTTCTGGTTGCTACTTTCTTATTTTTTTAGGTTAACCATGGCCATATTTTCAAACACTCAGACATTCCTTTTCCTACTCTTTCTTGTCCACATCTCATAGTGAGACATTACTTTTGCAAGACCTAGGGAGTAAGAATCTGGGACATTGCTATTAGCCATTAAATTCAGGTATGACAGAAAAAAATGCTTCAATTTCCCCACTTCTCCATGCATCATTTAAGGCCATAGATCCTGAGAAGACTGTCAAAAATACAAACAGCACTGGCAGGGAGGAAATTCACAGGCACAGATTTCAGGGACTGCAGAACCACCCAGGTCTGTTGCTCACTGTCTTATGTATACCATTGAATCATATTTCTTCATATTCTTTTGAGTGGAACTTTCCCTTTCATTTCTCTACTTTGATAATAATATTTCCAGTCATTTAGAGGCCAGGTCAGATACACTTTAATAACTCCCCAAGGTGAAAATTTTCACTTACCTTGCAAATAAACATTTTAATAGATGTTTTTAATGTTACTTCTTTTCTCTTTATTGCTATATGAACTTATTTTTATATAGCTATTTGTTCCCTCACCTAATTTCTGTCTCCCAACTAGAACGTTAGCTTCATGAAATTGGGCTCTTCATCTGCTTTGTTTACTACTGAATGTCCTGCATTAAGAAAAAACCTGGAAGAGCCGAGATTTGTTAAGTGGGTAAAATAAATGAATGATTTTTTTCTTCTGGGTTTTTGTTTGTTAGTTTCATATTTGTTGTTTTTAACTTTGGAGACTATGGCTACCACAAAGTATCATAAGGACATAAAGAACTAAATACACTTTCAGAACTTGGTCCATTCAGAACACAGAAAAATAGGAGCTACACCTTAAGGTCAATCCACAATGAACCAGAGTGAAAGGCACAAATTCATCTTTAAAAGAAATGCTCATTTTAAAACTTGAGAGATTCTATAAAAAATGATTGATTTTTACTAGTATAGCTAAAGAATGAATATGTTGCTTTGAAAGGAGGTTGGTCTGTTATAGAAATACAAATCTCAAGAACAGTTAGAGAGACTATTTCTACCCAGAATAAGGTAGCAGCAAATATGGCTAGTGGACATCCCTGTTCTATACAGGAGGATTAAAGACTCTCTTGTAGTGAGGAGTAGTCTTTGGGTTCTTCCAGGTGGATGGAGGCTGCTGAGACCTAACACCTTCACTAGACTGTGAGCCTATATCTTCTTTCTAGAAAAGAGTACCCTGTTAGGTCACAAGTCTGCTAGGTACACTGTCTCACAGAGCAGGCCACACCCCCATGCAGTCTCTCTCCCCTTCAGATGTTGTTTTAAAAGGAGCTTACAGGGTGCTGGAGAGGGATCTGAGCAGTTAAGAGAACATACTGCTTTTGCAGAGGATCCGACTTTGATTTCAAGCATTCAAAGTAGGTGGTAGCTCCAGAGAATTTGAAGTCTCCTTCTGTAGGCAATTGTGTTTACATTCATATATACTACCAGCTTCTCTGTAGGCTTAGATGTTTTAAAAACCACTTTTAATAAGGATTCTCAAACACTTCCATCCCCTTCTAGCCCACCATCCAAAAAGTAGAGGAGAAAAGATGGTAAATAAGACAAGGGATGTGGACCTGTCTAGAAATAGTTCTTTGAGGCGATTTGAATCTCCATTGTCAGGATACCAGCAGTCCACTTCAGTAGTGTCAGGATACCAAACGTGAATCAGCAGTGGTGGCACAATGTAGCAGAAACAGCCAGGCCTCTGCTGAGGGGAAATCAGCAGGAATGACCAGAATCAGCCAGGACATCAGGAGAAGTTCACTACCATGCCTTTCTCAAGGAAGTAAAGATCAGTGAAGATGTAAAACCAACAAATCATTTGCAAAGCTAGCTATGCAAGCGCCCCTTCACTGTCTGTTGAGTCCTATTTATCCTCTCTCCAAACATCATGTATCCTCCCATGGGTTGGTCTTACCTCAGCAAAGCACCAGGTAAGTTTGCATCACATGACACTACCAGAAATTGCTTTCCCTCCCTCCCTCTCCCTCCTTCCCTCCCTCCCTCCTTCCCTCCCTCCCTCCCTCCTTCCCTCCCTCCCTCTCTTTCTCTTTCTCGAACGTGCACATTTACAATTCAGTAAGAACTGATAAATAAGTAAATAAAAGACTTGAAGGGCCACCTGTTGTGACTCCTATTATCATTCTCAATTCACCACTCCCACAATAACCAAATGTTTTCTTTTCTCCTGCCCTTGAGAGCAGAACTGACCAGGACAACACCCAAGTCTCTGCATCCAAGTCGGAAGCATCTCAACTGTAGTTACATAGTAATCAGCATTAATCCCCTGTTCATGACCCTTTTCATTACTATCACTTAGTCTAAGTCCTGTTGCACAGGCCACTCATTAACTAAGCTTGCTACTCATTATGTAGGACAGACCTCCCCCAGAAACCTCTAAGAGTAAGCAGCCTGCATTTTCTGGTGGGACTGAAGCTTCTCTTACTTCAGTATTCCACTGCCTGTCCACCTATGATATTAATCACTCACATAACATATCTCTTACCTGAAGAGCAAACTCATTCTGCTGTGTTCTGTCCTTCTCCTCCTCTTCTTTCCATCTGCATCCCTAAGATTTGATCTATACTGATCATACCTTGCAAAACCCTCTGGACCCTGTCTTTCTAATACTTCTCTTTGTAATGGAACTGGTTGGAGTCTCTGTTGCATCCTTTTGGCTTTCCAAAGTCCAGCATGGGAAGCCACCCTATTCTCTCTATGGTTTTGAACATTCACAGCTGTCATGACACTTTATATTTTAAGTAGTGTATTATAATAGATGCCATCCTATAAAGGTTCTAAAGACATAGCCATCCTCTCTCAGAGCCGTCATTGCTTTGCCATGGTTCACTTCAGTTGAGTTCTTATTTAGGAAGAACTGAAATGGTCATTGTAAGAAGCATATTGTGTGACCATGGTTGTCAGGACAAAGTGATTTCTACTCGCCTGAACATGGCCATTTGCCTAAGTTGCTGTGGTGAACTGAAGAAGGATACTTTACCTATAGTCATGACAATGAAATAAACAAGATCATATAACTCTAGCTAGGTTTGTGGTAAAAGTCATGGAGCTTTTCACATTCTTTTGTAGAAGGAGGTAGAGTCTCAGCATTCTTGCTTGGGATTCCCTTAGAGCCTTGTCTCTCAGCTCCATGTTATCCTGGGAGTTGGAGAGAATATAGGAGGCAGCAGGTTAACTGAAGACAGGACTCCGTGGTGCAGCTTTCTTGAAGTCATCATTCATGCTGCTGTGGGACTTTGTAATGATGCAGTTTGTTTTGGGTCACCCATGCTCCTCTAAGTAGCTCCTCACTATGTTCCTGTCAAGGAGTCACATAAAGGTACTGATTTGATTTGAGATCAATAGACATTTGTTTACATATCCTCAGGAAAAGTAAAAGTACTGCAGATCTTGGAAAATACACCCTCACTTCAGCTAGACCTCAGTTCTCAGTTCTTCTTTAAGAATGGTCTACAAAACCAAGTGGTAAGGTGTCCTAAGACTTCATTCCTGTTCAGTCACCGTGCTTTTGGTTCACACCAGGGGGAGTGTGCATTCTGCAGAGTCAAGGAGGTTGAACAGGACTTCTTGGAGACACTCGACTTAACAGCAGTGTGTGAGCCCCCGTGTGAACCCCCAAGCTTTGTGAACCACCAACTTCATCCCATTTGGCTTTGTGTGATAGTTTATCGATTCCAGAGATGAAACTGGTAGCTAAAAATAAAAGATTTCTCCCATTCAACACATTTTAATGAAGCTACCTCAGCCTCCAAGGCATTTCTCTGTAATACATTTATTTTCTACAGTGGCAACATCATTAAAATAGGTTTATGGCTTATATTCATGTAGTAACAACGTTAAAGGGACATAATTCAGATGTGTAACTCTTGAGATCTTTGTCCCAAGGAAAGCTTCTCTGAAAAGCTCTGTTTTTTCTTTTGGCAAATTCCTTCTTAACTCAAATTGTTGGACAGTTTTACTGTGAATGTTAGCATTTTCCATTCCTAAGCATATTTTAGTTTTGCTAACACATGTGAAAAGAGGTTGTTTTATATTCTTACCCCCCATTTAATATTTGGAAGTCATTTTAAAGTTTCTCAAGGGTGAACACAGATAATTCTTTTGAGAGAGATTTAGTTAGAGGCAGAGGTTGTTAATCCTGGCTATGTATTAACATCACCTAGAGATACTTTTAAAGTCTCTGCCTAGGTGCCACCCTATAACAATGAAGTAGGAATCTCTTCGGACGATTCACTGTGTAGCTATGGATATGAACTATTGCATTATAAACCTTCATAAAAACTTATCTATTCTATGCACTAGATGGGACAACCAGAAAATTCTTAAACCCAGTTGTAGCTATTGGGTGTATTTTGTCTTCACAAATTTTTAGTTATAAGAATTAGTAAATTTTGTGGGCCCTAAGGAGATAGGAACTGCACAGGAAGATCAACAGAGTAAACCAACTTGAACCCTTGAAGTTCTCAGAGACTGAATCACCAACCGTGGAGCATACCTAGTCTACACAGATCTACCTCCATGGGCTGGACCTAGGCCTCCCTGCACATATGTTGTAAATGTGCAGATTGGTTTTCATGTAGGTCTCAAACATCTGGAGTGGGGGCTATCCCAAAACATGCAGCCTGTATATGGAGTATGGTCTTCTAGCTGGGTGCCTCATCTGGCCTCAATGGGAGAGGAAGCACCTAGCCTCTCAGAGACTTAAAGTGGCAGGGTGGGGGATACAGGAGGAGGGGGTACTCAGAAAACAAGAGATGGGGAAGGATTGTGGGAGGGGGTGACTGGGACGGGTTATAAAGTGAATAAGCAAAAAAAATAAAATTAAAAGGAAAAAAAAAGAATTAGTAAATTTTTGATTGACAAATAGAAATTGTGTTTTACACACATACACACACACACACTATATATATATATAATGCTTTTATTTTTACTGAGCTACATCTCCAGTTCTTACTGTGGTATCTTGCTTTATGTATATATTGTGGACCAAATTAATTAATGAGTGCATAATCTCATGTGGTTATCATGTTTATGGTGTGATGGATAGGGGCATTTATAGTCTAGATTATAAGAACACATTTGTACTATATGTTGTAGGTAGGAATCTACACAAATATTTGTTTGTTCTGTTAACCTTCAAGCTGGATGTCATCCAAAGGACAGGCTCAGGAGGAATCCAAGACTCTATGGCCTTAGTGTTTTGAGCCTTCCCCTTCCTACACAGAGAGGGAAGATAACAAGAAGAAAAGAAATAACACCATAAATCTCAGAGATAAGATTGACTACCTGACTAGGGGGGTAAGACTAAACTTTGAATTTATTGACTGCTTATGTTTCCCTTCCCAGTACAGTCTAGTAGTTAAAGAGGAAATGGAAGAGAGATCTTTAGGATACTAATCCTGTGTTCTCATATGGCTAGCTTTCTAAATAAAACACATCTTAGAGATTCTATTTTCAGTTTTTGACTTATATTACAGACAGTATGGGTCACTTACAAGATCACTTAAGTCCACTTTTCTGGGTGATTTTCAAAATTGCAGTACCTGCTTAAGAGCTGTAATCAATATGTTGTATAATAGAACTTTTACATTCATTCCTTCTATTTAACTGAAATTTTGTATCTGTGTGGCCACCTCCCTCTGGAGCCCCAATACCCACATCCAGTCTCTGGTAACCACCATTCTACTCTCAGCTTCTACAAATTCAACTTCTTTAGCTTGCTTATGTAGGTGTGACCACACAGCATCTATTTTTCTGTGTGTGGCTTTAGTGTTCTTTAGGTTCATCTACATTGTAAATAATAGGATTTGTTTCCTTTAAAATGCTAAATAGTATTCTATTCTATATATATCTCTTTAAAATTTTTCTTCATCTGTTGATAACTTTGACTATGTTTTGCCTATTGTGAATAATGCTTCAATGAACATATAGTGTGTAGTTATCTTTCACTATATGATTTTCAAATCACTTGGAAATATAGTCAGGAGAGGGCTCTTCAGATAATATGACATTTCCATTTTTAATATTTACTGGAACCCTTATATCACTCTCCACAGTGGCTGTGTGAATTTACAGTTCCACATTTTTTTACATTTATTTTACATTCATGCCATTGCTTTTATTTATTTATGTTTTTATTTATTTATTCTTTTGAAGCATGTCTCATGCAGATCAGGTAGGCCCCTAATTCATATAATTTAGACCTATCTTGATCCTCCTGCCTTCATCTCCTAAATGCATATATTACCACACACTTATACCACCACATTTGGCATTCACTACTGTTTTCTTTTTGTAAACACTTATTTTATCTTTGTGTTTAAGTATGTATCTTCCTTCCTCCCTCCCTCCTTCCCTCCCTCCCTCCCTTCCTTCCTCCCTCCCTCCCTCCCTCCCTCTGTTCTTCCTCTAATGTGTCTCTGTGTTTTGATGGTAGTTATAGAAGTATTGAATTCCCTGGAGCTGGAGTTAGAGGTGGTTGTCAATTGTCTGATATGGGAGCTCTGGTAACCAAGCTCAGGTCCTTTGGAAGAGTAACATGTGCTCTTAGTGGTTGAGTCATCTCTCTATGCTCCTTACTTTCTAATCAAATAGAAATTGCCTGGTGGTGGTGCAGTCCTCAGATCCTTTATACTCAGTAGAAGTTTAAGGCCAGTGTGGGAAACTTAGTGACTGTCTGTTGAAGTAGAAACTTAAGGTTCTTTGGAAAGTCGGTTGGATGGTGTTTTGCTGGAGCAAACACGTGAAAGAACGTTTAGCACACAGGTGAAAGGCTAAAGCAGACTCATGAAGGAACATTTGGCTGAAGCAGACACATGAAAGGATGTTCTGCTAAAGCAAGCACATGAAAGGATACAGAATAAAGGATTTTTTTGCTAATGACATGCATATATTAGTCCACCTTACATTGTGTAGTTGAACTGCATTTGTTGGGATGCCATAGAGAGAAACGTACCAAACAACTTCTGGTGGTGTGCTGCAGTGTCTTGTACTTTTGCAGACTTGGGCTGATTGGCAGAGTGATGTTAGCTGAGACAGACACACATGCTGAGGAGGACACATGATGTTTGGAGGATATAATAGGACTCTACTGATAGTGATGGGAGGATGAGCTTGGCTTGCTTATATAGCTATTGGCTTGTGGGTCTCATATCTTTGTTGATTTTTACTTCCCTGAGAGAGGCACAGTGGAGAACTTCTCGTGTCTCTTCTGGTCCCTCCTTCTGACTCGAGTGGAGGCTGAGGCCTGGCTCTCTCTGCTAGGCAGTGGCACCACAGCTGATTTGTGTTTGCTATCCTGACTCTACAGAACTGGACTGCTGATATATCTGTGAAGTATTTGTGAGTGGATTGAGCTGCTGCTGCTAACCCGTGAACTGAACTGCCTATTTCCAGAGAACATAGATGGACGTTGTTCCAAAGAACCATTCTATACAAGACCACTCCCCATATCCTTTCTTTTCCACTACTTCTAGTGAGTGGTGGGCTACAAGGGAGGTTAAAGCATTTAAGAACCATAATTAAAAATAGGCGTTTGAGAAACTTAAAGTTATTTACAAAAAACATAACTAAAAAAGTTATTTGGGAGTATAACTCAGTCATACAGCAACTGACTACTTTGGACAAAGTCCTGGAGTCAATCTTCAGTACCATAGTACATTTTGAAAAATTGCCCTTGCTATTCACTAATAAGATATTCCTCTGTCTTGTGTAGGGTGACCAGTTTTCCTGGTTTTCTTGGTAATTAGGGTTTCCTGGAACATAGAATTTTCAGTACTAAAATAAAAAACAAAGTGGAAGTGAATGAAAATGTGTTGTTTACCCACTAGTGGAGCACTGTAAACTCTTTGAGACTCTGTACAGCAGCATAGGATGGCTGCCAGTCCCTCTTCTGGAATCCAGCTTTTGGTTTATGTCTGCTTGCCATTCTGAGCTCATCAAAGATCCCTCTATTTAAAGATATGGGTTCTCAGACCCCGGCTCAATCTCTTTTTCCTTCTCCATTATCAAATTACTATAAAAGGGATTTTTTTTAATAGTCTAAAGCCTTTGAACCTTTATAATTAGAAAACATCTCTTGTTAATTTTCAATTGTGCTTGAGTACTTCACATGGAGGTTGACCTTACTAAACCTTGTGCATAAGGTGGGACAAATATTTATTAAGTGCTATATGCTGACATGTATGACCTCATCCTATTCTCAGATCCATCTAATGAAGTTGGCACTATTGCTTCCATTTCATTCTGAGATAAGAAAACTGAAGTTCAAAAAGGTTAAGTAATGCATCAGGATCATACTCCGGGCTATTTGACTGTAATTCCATGGTTTTTCTCATACTGTTTTCCCTTTCAGTGTTTTATGCAGACAAGTTAAACAGAAAAATTATAAATTTCTGGAGACTTTGAAGAGATAATGGAAAGAGAAATTAGCAATTACTTCACTCTTTATGGAGGAACTCTTTAGTCTGCTCTGTGGTAGGAGAATGCATTGAACGTTACCATGGTGAATTTTTAATAATCCATGATGGGTATAGAAAGGGACAGCCATCTAGATGCTCTTGATTCAGACATTTGTCTCTGTTAAGTTGAATAGCATTGGGAAAATATGATGTTGCTTGTTAATATGTCAAAGAAAACTGCTGGGTAATATACAGAAATATGATGCCCAGTGTTGTAGCTGAGAAAGCAAAGGGTTAAGGCCTTAAGAGCTTTTGTTTGTTTGTTTTTGGGTTTTGTTTGTATTTTTTGTTTTGTTTCTTTTCATTTTTGATTTACACACTCCTAATGTTTCTTGTACAGGAGTCTTGAGTCATGAACATATGACTGGGTGACAGTGATAGATTGAGCAATTGTCATAGCTGTAGTTAGATGAGAAATATTCATCTGTGAAATGGTAGGAGGTAATGCATGTCCATTGTGTCTATAAATATTCTTAAATAAATTATTTTATTAATGGCATCTGTTGTAATTTTAAATAGAATTAATTTTGGTAAGTGTTGATAACAATCTCTTTTAAAAGAGACTATTAATTATCTGTTCCTCTTAATTTTGACCAAACACTCTGGTTAAGATACCATGGTTTTAATGCAGATGCAGATACTTGGAGCCAATGATCTGACTGAACTCAAGGAACTTGGCCAGGGAGGACTGGAGGAGCAGAGGGGAATTGCAACCCATTGGAAGAACAACATAGGCTGGCCTTACCACCTAGTTCTCCAGAGTCTAGACCACCAACTAAGGATTGTACCTGCAGGATACATGCTCCAGATACATATGTAGTATTGGGTGGCCTTGCCTGACAACAACAGGAGGGGGCACCCTTGCTCCTGGGGAGGTTTGATGCCCCAGAGTAGGGGGATGCTGGAGCAGTGGGGTGGAGCAGTGTGGGTGGGTGGGGAGCACTTCATATAGGAAAAGGGGAGGGGGGATGGCAGATGTGGGATGGGGGTTTGGTGGAGGGCGGGGTAGATGCGGGTAGAAGTGGTATACCGTTTGAGATGTAAAGGAATGAAATGATTAATTTATATATGTATATGTATAGATATATATATATAATAGTTTTAATTTAAGCCTACTCTTTCTTAAAGATTATTTATTTATTTATTTATTTATTTATTTATTCATTTATTTAGTATGTATGGATATATATGTGTGTGAGTGTATATGCACATATATGGGCCAGTGTGCATCTCTAAAGACCAGAAGGGAGTGTTGGGTGACTTCCTCTACCAAACTCTCCCTATTTCTATGAGGCAAATGACCTCTCTTTGAAGCTGGGCTCATGTTTTCTGAGATATGTTGGAATACAGACAAGTTGGATAGATAAATTGGAAATTTCCTAGGAGTTTGGGAGGACAATGTAAGGATAAATGAGGAATCATTATCCATTACCCTATTTGGAAAGTAGGGTGCTTGTATTTTTTGGTTACAGAAAAAAACCAAAACTCATAACTTATTACAGTGGGGTTATTCCCAGTAAAGGAAGATCTTGGTTAGCACAGGAGCTTATAAGTAATAATCCAGGGAAGACTTGAGAGTGATTTGTGCTTGGAAATCTGAAATCTGAGTGGGGAAAAAGGTACTTGGAACCATGGTGAACCTAAGCCTAAGTAGAGAGTACTGCATGGAGAGAAAACAATGTACAGGTCAAAACAGATATTTTGGGAATTAAAACATGTTCAGTGTATATTCTCTCTCTGTGTCTGTCTGTCTGTCTGTCTGTCTGTCTGTCTGTCTGTCTCTCTCTCTCTCTCTTTCTCTCTCTCTCTCTGTACATGTATTTGAGCAGATAGAAGTAAGAATGGTAGGAGATAATGGTGTGGAAGTCATATCAAGCCACAGGATACATAAAACTCTGAAGTTTATTGTAAGAGTCATGAGGAATCGTTGATGGACAAAAAGAAATAGAAGGATCAAATTAATCACCCTGACTACAGAATCAGACTGCACGGAACAGAGGAAAGAGGCAGTCAGGAAACTAACTGGAAGGTAACTGTGAATTATAGCAGAGATGTGATGATCCAGCTGGAGTGGTGACTATGAGACTGAAGAGAAGCGAATGGCCTCAGGAGATATTCAGGGATAAAACAGAGAATACTTGACATGAGCTTAGCAAAGCAGAGAAGAACAACATTGGTATTTGATCATTTTCACAGATGATGGAGTAGGGGATGAAGATGAGATGAGATTATCTGGGTTTTCTTTTCTTTAAGGAACCTAACTTCCTTGAAATTCTTAGTTTTACCTTTTGAAAGTTACTTATTTTGAGAACCTTCTCTGCAGTTCTACTTTGAGAGTAATCATTCAATATAAGTAGCAGTGTGCTTCATGCAAATAAAACAGCCTAGCACTGTGGACCAGGGTCGCCTTTTAAGTCCCATCAGTTTAGAGTGGCATCTTCCCACACACTTTACCACCTGAGCTGAGTAACAGGGAAGATTACATTTTCCTGTTTCTATGCTCTGAGAAGTGTTTGATAGTGATGATGTTTCTAGATTCAAGGAAAATATTTTATATCATTGAGTAAAACCATAAATGTACATGTACTAAATTTTAAAAAATGTGGGAAAGGCACAAAAGAGTCAGTAAATGGATCTAGAAAAAAATGAAAAGTGACTGCAGAAAATGCCTAATGATGTGGCCAAGTGCTTGCCTATTATACAAAAAGCTCGTGATTCCCTAGCACAAAATAAACAAGCGAAAATACCCCAGAAAAGTATGCTGTCATGAAATACAAGATAAGAATAAATTTTGAGAAGGAAGAAATAGTCATAAGTGTAAGTCAACCAGGAGATCAAGCAAACAAGCACCAAAGAGTGGGTGTGGCAATAAGCAGGAGGAATTTCTTGATCATGCTGAAGTAAATTTAGAGATGGGGAAAATAGGTTCATGACAGTAGGCTGGAATATCCATGGAGAGACAATGCAATACAGCTAGCATGCACTTCTAATTTGGCTATGATAAAAAGAGCAAAAGCCATGGGCTTGTGCTACAAAGGGAGATTTTGCTGTGGTGATTGTTTGAATAGTATGTACTTTATACCTGATTAAAAGGAATCTAATAGAAAAGGAGAAAGGCTATGGAGCTAGAGAGGGACGGAATCATTGATCAAGAGAGGTCAAAGTGAAGGTAGAATGTACAGGTATCCATTTGGACACGAGGGCCTGTGAAGGGAGAAGAGATAAGGCCACCAGGGAGTTTGGAAGCAGGAAGGTTACAGAAGATAAGATCTACTTTCTCTTATGTAGGAAGTGAGATAAGATTAGTTTTCAAAGAAGATGACATAGCAGAATGGAGAAAAGTCCATAAAAGTAAAAAAAAAAAAAGCAAGTGGGTTCTCTTTATTATTTTTTCCAATAATCTTTATGTTTATTTTTAGAATTCTGTCCTTGAAACCCAAAGTCCACGGAGAACATTGTACAGTGTTCCATGAAAACAAATCTTCTTGAGTAGTAGAAGTGGCTGCATCACATAATGACTTGGGACTTAAGAATAGACTAGCCTTGGGAACACATTGGTTCCTTAACCAAACAGGAATCAAACCTTCTGCATGGAAGAGAGTACAGGAGCTAAACTTTTATATCAGATTTCTAAGGAAGAGACTGCTCCCTTTCAGAATGGAGGAAGCAGAGACACTAAAGGGAGGGAGTTCATTTCCATTTATTGCTAAGGGGCAGAGCCAGTAACTGCACTAGAAGCAGAATGTTCCCATTAGAAAGATTCACCTAGTGCATTTGTTATGAAAAAGGGAAAAAAAATCCCTGCTTTCTGTCCCTATTTTCCCCATAATATAAACTAGATCTTTCTGTATGTCTAATGAGCCATTTTGTGTTTATAATTCTCAAGTTGATTAAGCATGGGTAGATTTTAATGTGTTGATGTAAGACATTTTTAATTCTTAAAAATTGTCTTGGGAAATATTTACTCAACCAAGAAAAGATGGACTGTTCAAGAATGACACTGGGACAACCAGTTGTCCATATGGAAGATAATCAAATTAGAGACTAAACAATGCCATGCATCAAACTGAGTTCCAGGGGAGCTTGAGTGCTAAATGTATAAAATAGAACCATAAAAGTTATAGAAGAAAATGAAAGAGGATTATTTATAACCTGGAGAGCAAGAATCCTTCCCATATGAGATGGAAACTCAGAAGCTATAAAGGAAAAGACTGATAGACTTGATTCCATGTAGAAAGATGCTAATTATAGCCTTGTTTATAATGGAGAAAAATGAGAACAATCTAAAGTCTCTGTAGTAGGGAGCTGTTTAAATACTTCACCAAATATGTACATCATTAAGAAGTAGGGAAGCCTAGGAATGAAAAAACCTGTTTTAGTGTGGAAGTTATCTGAGTTTGAAGTCATTGCCCTCATGTGAGCAAAATTACCCAACTTTCTTCATCTGTGGGAAAAATCTAATGATTTTATTTGTCTTAGAATGTAACTGTAAAAGCTAAGGGAATTGATAACACAAAGTGTTTTTGGATAGATTCTTAACATAGTGTCATTGTTATAGGTATTGTTGTAGTTATAATACAGTAATTCAAAAGATGACGTAAGGCTGGGAGTGTAGCTCAGTGGTAGAGTGCTTGCCTTTCATGTGTGAGGCTCTACATTAGATTCCCAGTGCCACAGCAAAAGAGAATTAGGTAACTTGATGAACAATGATTCAGTGCATTCTCAGATGTGTTATTGAGAAAAGAGGTTTTAGTAGAATGTATAGAGCATGGTATTACCTTAATAAAAATATATATTCATATTTCCATATACATATATGAAAATACAATAGACTGTAGAATCAGAACAATCCACCAGACTGTGAATGCTTGTTACCTCTAAGGGCAGCAGAAATATTAAAGGCAATATTTACAGTTTACAATCTATAATTTTATATTCCTTGAGTCTCTCATAAAGAGAATGAGATTACATGCTCTTTGTTAACAACAAATAAAAAGAATGTTAGGAAGAAAAAATATCCTTAATTGTCCCTGTCAACATAGGATGAAATTCACTCACTTTCATAAAAGCACAGACACATGTTGGGTGGGGCACTGATCATTTTCTTCTAGATGTACAATATTTGTTTTTTTGGAGACTCAGTTGTGTCATGTGATTGTAAACTGTCTTATGAGAGTATGTTTTTGCTGAAGCAGACACGTGAGAGGGTGTTTTGCTGAGAACAGACACGTGGTGTTTTTTCTGGAAGACGATGCTGTGTGGCATTGGTTTGCCTTGCCACACTTTGCTGGTCTTCACTGGGCTTTGCTGATGCTGGTCTTATACTGATGATGCTGTGGCATTGGTTTGCCTTGACTTTTTTGCTATGTCATTGTTTGTCATGACTCTGTAGAGAGAAAAGCATCAATGAAACTTCTGGTGTGTTCCTGTGGCTTCTTGCAGCTTCCACTGACTTGAGCAATTGGCAGAACCTCTCAGTTTCTTCTGGATTGAACTGCCATTGCTGGTTAATGAATAGTGTTTGTGAGTGGATTGAGCTACCACTACTGATTCATATGAACTGAACTGCTGATATCCTGACCATGAAGATTGGAATCACCCCCCAAAAAACTATTTTTAAACAGGTCCACATCCTCCATTGCCATATTAACCTTTTCTTTCCACTACCTCTGGTGGGTGGTGGGCTAGAATGGAGTTTAAAGCATTTAAGAACCCTTATTAAAGTAGGTTTTGAAAAATCTAAGCCTATACCTAATCCTATAACCATAGCATAGGATCTACAGAAAGCACCAAGTAAGGGAAGGCTGATAGCTCCAAATGAACTTTAGGATAAATAGAAAAATCACAACCCAGGCCTGTGACACAAAAACCAATTATTCACTTAAAGCAGATTCTCAACCTGTGGAGGTTGCATATTAGTTATTTGTATTATAATTCATAACAGTAGCAAAATTACAGTAATGAAATGATTTTCTGGTTGGAGGGGTCACTACAACACGAGTAACTGTATTAAAGGGTTGGAGCATTAGGAACATTGAGAACCATTACCTTACATTTTGAATCAACAATCAATCCTCTTTTCTCAATCAGACCATTAGTGTCTTTTTTCCAGAGCTGTCTATGCCTTAAACAAGGAGAGCAGCAGGCTCATTAAAGGAAAACATTTATGTGTGTGTGTGTGTGCTATTGTTTACTTACCTGATCATCTACCTTGCTTTACATTTGTCTTCAGGTTGTCATGAAAGAGGCAAAACTTAGACAAATTGCTCTGGAAAGATCCCAGACTCAAGGAGTTACCTGAGGACTCCTGACAGCAACACTTAGACATGTGTCCTTGCATTTATTGCTTAGTCTTTTAGCTATAATAAGCAGAATTGGAAGAACTTTTATCTGTTAATTTTCATATCTCTAAGCAACAAAACTCCAGTATTTTGGGGATATTTTTGTTCTGAAACACACAGATGGATCACCTGGAATGTCTGAAACAGCAAATCGAGTTGCTTCTTATCTAATTGAATATTAGACTTTAATGTCATTAGAATGTATGGTTTAAGTCACGTTTCTCAATCCATGATGACCTTTTCACATGGGTTCCTAAGACCATCACAAAACACATATTATTTACATTAAAATTCATACCGTAGCAAAAATTTAGTTATGAAGTAGCAACAGAAATAATATCTTATGGTTGGGGGGTCATCACAACATAAGGAACTGTACTAATGGGCTAAAGCATTAGGAAGGTTCAAAGCCATTGGTAAAGAAAGGAGGTGTTTTCAGCCTTTTATCTGTTGGACTAATCTGTTCAGGTCAGGCATTATACTTTGAAAGGAACACTCAGAAACTGAAATGCTATGTTCAGGACTTAAAATGGGACTTAAAATTTGTAGAAGAATCTGAAATGCAAGCCTACAGTGCATGCTACATGTGGGTGTTGTATCAGCAAACATATCCCACCTGGTGCAAAAAGCACAAGAAGAAAAATGACTATAAGCCCGAAATAAAGAAGATAAAACTCTTAGGGCCGTGGCAAAGCAAAGGTGGAAATGTTTTGCAAGGAAACTTCACAGTAGCCCTGGAGTACTTATGCTTATGATTAGAACATCAAAAAGTACAAAAGACAATTAGTCATCACAAAAGGGGTCATTAGATATTGCTCCAAGGAAAAGATTATACAATGAAAATGTTAGAAGTATTTATGAAATAGATGGAGGAAGGGAGATAAAGGAGGGAGTGGGGTGAATAATCAAAGCACATTATATGCAGGTATGAAAATGTCACAGTGAACCTCATTAAGAAGAAATAAATGAAGAGAGCATGAATTGCTAGGAGAATGAGTTACTATGCATCCTTTTTAAAACTGTAACTTTACTTTTGATCCTAATTCAGCTGATAGATAAGAACAGATTAGTCACAGCTGATGAGATAGAATCAGTGAACTGGAGGTATTTATGAGGAGGTTATTTTGAATGTAATACAGGGAGATAAAGACATTGAAGATATGAGAAAAAGAATTTCTTTTAAAGAAGTTCCAGTGTTCATCTACCAGGGATTCTACAAGGAATGAGCAAGGCACTGAACAAGTAAAAAAAAAAAAAATAATAGATATTGTAAACATTCCAAATTAAATAACAGTCTAATTAACTATTTTATATCACTACTTATAATTTACACAGTCCACATAATCTAAGTGCATGTTTTTGTGCAAACATATAAAACTTAGGGCAAGTGTCCACGATTGAATTTCTTGATCATTAATTATAGTATTTGCTTTTGAGGCAGGGTCTCATTGTGTGGCCCAGATTAGGTTAAAACTTGTGATTCTCCTCCAAAGCATTATGATTACAGGTGTGCATCACCATACCCTGCTGTGTATATTCTTAATTTTATAAAAGAGGCACAAGCCATTTTCCAAAGTGATTGTATCATTTATCAAACCATCAGGAACATGTGAGAGTCCAGAGTTCTGTGTATTCGCCAACAGCTGCTATTATTTTTAATTTAGCTGCTCTTACACCATGGAGGACATCTAATCCTGTTTTAAAGTTTTATCTTCCTAATGATGGAATGTTCCATAGCCTTCTGCTAAGATAAACTCACATAATACGATATTTTCTCTTTCTTAGTATATAATGCAGTGGTTTGAAGGTAAAGGTATAATCATAAATTTTTAGCTACCATCACTAATTCCAAAATGTCTTCATGACACTAATAAACCATATAATCATTTTCCTCTCAGCTGAGCCCCTGGCAATTACTAATTTACTTTCTGTCATCATGGTTTCCAAGTTTGGACATTTTATTAAAATGGAATCATACAGTGGTGAAAAATAGCATAGTTAGTGCAGGGCTTACCCATACAACCATGAGGACCTTTCTTTATATCCCTGTCCTCAACAATGTTTTATCATTTTAGGACATAAATTTTTCATTTCTTTCATTATATTTATTACTAAGCATTTCATTCTTTTTAATGACGTTTCCAAATAGAGTTGTTAAAATTTATTTTTGCATTGCACATCACAGAAATGATTTCATTTCATCATTTCAATTGTGTAGAATATTTTTTTTTGTACATTTGTTTCATATTCCAGAACTTCACTGGAGTCATTTATCTATCATAGTATGCTTTTGTGTCTGCATTTATGTAGATTTTATAATTTCTATTTATACACTATTGTGTCATTTGCAGGTAGAAATGGCTTTATTTCTTCCCTTTCAGCCTAGATGCCTTCCATGTCTTTATCTTGATCATTTGCCCTAGAAGCTATGATACAATAATGAGTAGAAATGGCAGCATGGATACGTTTGCCTTTCTCCTGCTCCAGCCTTTCCTAATTGAGTTTGATGCTAGATACCAAGTTTTGTTTTATTTTCATAGATGTCCTTCATACCTGAGTGTGTGCACATCCATATGTGAATTGTTTATTTTTAATTAAAATTCTAAAAGTTGCCCCTAAAACGTGGGAAGATAATTGAAATTTTGTTAATATTTTATATGCTATAATGATATTATCATTGCTTATTAGATTTGAGAGTTGTGAGTCTTTTGTCTTTTGACTGTTTGACTTAGCACAATTATGCCACATGAGAATTAGGACAGGTTTGTTTCTTCTATGCTAATATGTATATATTTCATTATTGTTTCTTGTCTTATTTCATTAGCTAGGAATTTCAGGATGATCTTGAGTACTGTCTGTGGTTAAAACTATGATGCTGAATTTTAATCAACTTGATATAGTAAGAAGCTTAGGTATGAGTGGAGAACACTTTTGGATCTGCCTATAAGGGTATTTCCAGATTAGATCAACTGAAATGGGAAGACCCATCTTGAATGTGTGGAGGCAAGAAATTATAGATTGGGGTTCTAGGTTTGAATAAAAGGTAGAAGGGCAAAAAAGAATCTGAATAATACCATTCCTTTCTGTTTCCTGTAAGCCACCTAACATTCTTACTACAATAGATATAAGTTACCCACACAGCTATGCCTTTCTTGTTAGAGACAGTACTCTCAAACCATGACCCTAAACAAACCCTTCTCTTAAGGTGATTCTTGTTGGATTTTTTTTTTTTAATAGAAAAGTAACTAATATAAAAACTGGGCACTGAGAGGTGGGGTCTGTGCTGTGATAACTGACCTCGTTAATAGACCTTTGGAAATGGTTTGCAGTAAGAACATGGAGCTGTTTAGAGCTGTAAGCTAGAGAGAGAGGCTGTTTAAAGCTGTAAGTAGAGCTTGAGGGAGCATTCTGGTATGCAGTTGGAAGACCAGAACAGCATTTAAAAAAAACGCAGACAGTGGGAGCCATCTTCATGAGGTTTTAGAGATAAATAAAGCCAATTGTCTAATATTTTGACTAGAAAGTTGCTATGCCTGTCTGTTTCCTAAAGTCTTAAATTAGGCTAAATTAAAAAATAATGGACTAACTCTTTTGGCAAATGAAATTTCAAGTCAGTACCATATGTTGTGTGACAAAATTTTTCCTGGATAGATGCAACACACATGTCTACTCATCCCAGAGAGAGATCCCAGTGTGGATACCAACAAAATACAACTTGCTGAGTCATGAGTTTAATTGGGGTTACGCACAGGAATGTGTGTGAAGGATTACTTACAGGAGCAGAAATGATTTAAAGGTAGCTCACCAAAGCTCACTCAAACATGGGTGACAGCTCACAAAAGCCGGGAACAGGGAGCACATTGCACAGCCTGCCAGCAGCTTTACAGATTAGAGAGTGCCCTTTTGGGTTGCCTCAGTTGATCTAAATCTCTTCAACATAGCTCAGATAGTCTTTGCTTTTTCTTCCAGGTAATTGGCCTAGTATCAGAGTCTTCTTGGTAGCTTGGATTGTAATTTGTAGTTCAGTTAAAGTAGTCTGAAAGGGATTCTCAGCTTTTATAGTTTTATCTGTCAGGAAGGGGTCTAGTGAATCTGGTAAGTTTCAAGGACTTCCTGAAGCTATTTTGAGTTGTTTATCTTTCTGTAGGACGGAAGGTAAAGGTTGAATTTTCCTGTAGAATGGGATGTTCTGGTCTCTGAGGAGATTGTTACACAATACCATATTGAGGCTATGTAAAGTTATTTCTCACTGTTCCTACCAAAGTTACAGTAGGATTGAGAGGAGAGAGAGAGAGAGAGAGAGAGAGAGAGAGAGAGAGAGAGAGAGAGAGAGAGAGAGAGGAAGCAGAAGAGAAAAAAATGAGAAAAGTGGGCATCTTGGCAGGAAAAGGAGCACATATCAGTTTAAAACTGTGGACACAGTAGATATAATTGTTAGAGACTGGGGTAAGTAAAGGTAAACTTATGCTCTGTTTTATGATAATAGGATATCTCCTAGAGGACAAGATGTCATCTATTGATGGCTTTAAACTCATCTGAAGAGTTTCTTTTTGTAAAAACTATGTCTGAGCAGAGCCTTTGCAGCATCCTGCTAGATTACAGGCACTTTAGGCAAGTGCTTTCTTCTAGGTCTTGGCTGTCCTATATCCTCATGCAGTTCCCCTCCAGTGGAGATCTGTTTTCTCCCTATTGTCTGTTGGTTTTGTGGGCTGTGATTTCTATCACAGCAGCCCCAGTTATTTGGATAATGTTGCAATAGCAGAAAGCTGTCAAGTCCTTGTGAGCAGACAGATAAAGAGATAATCAAACTGCCAAGGATAACAAGAAAGATATGAGGCAGAGTGGCACTAACTTTACATACTGACCACTGGTGTGTGGGGATCTGTCACTGTAAAGAATGGAGGTGGAGTAAGGACATCTGCAATTGTGTTGGGCAAAAATAAGAGCTTTGAGGAATGAGGTCCATTGTTCCTCTCTTGATTCCGTTTCCTCATCTATAAAATGGTGCTGGTAGGAAGGAGCTAGATGACTCTATATTTAGAGTATTCCAAGATCTCCTGGTCTGTGGTTGCGTTGTTTGAGATTTGTATCCATGTGCTCTAGACATCATTTGAAGTCTATCTGCAAGATTGCATCTTTTGCTAAAATAGTTACAAAGGTTTTGATTTCTACTATGCTTGTGAAAATGGAAATGCAGTGTTTAAAGATGCATCTGATGGATCTTTCAATGCCATAATAGTATGTGGTTTTCTTCATTCATGCAAAAAATACTATTTGGGAAGGAAGAACTACATGAAGATAGCAGGGAAAAACATGGAGGGCAGGGAGGAGAAAGGTAACAAATAACAACAGACTATACTGACATGCGTGTGTGAAAAAGTCATAACGAAACCTATTACTTATATGCTAACTTAAAAGGTCATAAAATCCAGCAAGATGGACCAGAGGGCCAAGTGTGTTAACTTGAGCTAAGTCCTCATACTCCAAGCTGGAAGGTAGGGGGAAACTCATTTTTTAAAAAGAGTTTTCTTTATATGTTTTCTTTTCTCCTTGTAATTAGAATATAATTAAATCACTTCCTCTTTCCTTTTTCTCACTCCAAGCCCTCCTTTCTGTCTTTCAAATTGATGGCTTCTTTTTAAATTGTTATTACATGTGTATATATGTATATACATACATATTTGTAAATATAACCCTCTCCATCTGTATAATGTCATTTGTATGTATGTTTTCAAGGCTGACCATTTGGTATTGAATAACCAACTGGTATATTCTTCTCTGAGTACAACTATTTCTCCACCCCTACCATTACTTAGTTGCCTATAGTTCTTTGTTGAGTCCTTGGGGCTTTTCCCCCACCCACTTTGCTGTTCCTATTGTTCTCCTTGTTCAGCTCACATTTGGGCAGTCATGTGGATGAGACTTTATGCGTCTAGCTTCTGACATGAATTAGCAGATATAGTCTCACCACATAATTCTCTAGGCCCTGTGAAGTGCATGGTATTTTCAGTAATAATAACTTACATTCCATCTCTAGAGGACAAGCAAGAGCAATAGTCTGTGATGTTTTGGGAATCTAAACAAACCTCATCAAACAACTCAAATGAGGGATTCTCATGACTGATGTTGGTTTTTTGTTAGGTAGTTTTGGGCTTTTGCAGGGAGCATTGTCAGCCCAGATGAGAAAATGTCATTAAACTACATATGTATATTTATACAGATACTTACATGTATTATAGAGTATTTTTTTAGTGTATAGTTAATAACATGATTTGTTGACTTTTTCAAACTTCCTTACTGCAGAAGTTAGGTCTGGTTATTTCTCTCAGACCCATGTTCCCAGAAATAAGACTCAGACTCAAAACATATTTACAAATATGTTGGCCATGTAGCTAGGCTCTTCTCTGACTACTAGATCATAACTTAAAATAACCTATTTATTCCAATCTATATTCTGCCATGTGGCTGGTTACATGTGCTCAGGTACCATGTGTCTGTTTTGTCATATCTTCTGGGGCAAATCTCTTACTTACACTCAGAATCCTCTCTGCCTCCCAGATGTCCCACCTTCTATTTCCAATAAGCCATGGACTATCAGATTCATTATTGACAGACACCACATCCATACAGACATAAGATATTCTCTCTATACCTTACTGTTATTACAATGCAGATGAACTGATTTTTAAAAGTTGTTCTTTGACATTAACACGACTGTGGACATAAGTACCCAAACATACACACACACACAATGATGCTGATAATGATGATGATGATTTTAAAGGGTTAATGAATAGTGTTCTCCACTAAATTATAATTGTAACTCTTAGTACATAATTGTTAAAAAAAATAACACTAAAATCTCATCAATATTAAGTGATTTTATCAGAAGTAAGAACAATAAAGCTTTTCTTTAATCATTTACTATAACTCTATGACTATCATCATAGCTCAATTGTTCTACAATATTCTTCTTTTTATATTCATAAGCACAAAAGTATGTAGAAATGAAGTTTGCTTTGTCAATGTCACTAGTGTCTTTGAACTTTCTGAGTTATTCACTAAAACGTACACAGAGATTTATTATCAAAATTATGTTAATGTTGTTAAAAGCAAGGAACTGGGAACCACCTGGGTTGGGAAATGAATTGTTATTCATTTTGTAAAGAGCTCTACAGTTTTTTAATTAGTGGGAACCGTATAAAAACTTTATAATATTGCTAACTATCCATTAATAAACTTACAAAGCCAGGCATGTTTTGAAAACCCAGGGAAATCTAATTCACCTTCTGCATAGACACTTCTGCTATTAACTTTCTTCTCATCATGTGCTTTGAATATATTTTCAGCCAAACCTTGGAACTATAAATCTAGTTTATTAAATATATATGACACCTACTGTATAATCTAATTGCAGATTCAGTCTCCCCCTTAATATCATTCATACATGTCACTCTTACTTTCTGTTAAGATAAAATTCTAACATTGTTTTATTTTTCCATCTCAACCAAACATGCTAATAAGCATTTCAAGGACTCTTGTAAATGCCACTGAAGAAAAAATTATGGAAGCCATCATGTGGGATAGATAATAAAATCAGTCAAGTTAAGATTAAAATGATGCAGCACTAATGTAATTTATCCACTTTATAATGTTATAAAAATAAGGTCATAAATCAACATGCAGTTTCTCTTTAGTGAATTCATAATAGAGCAATGTGGTATGTATGCAAAAAGGACAGCTATCAAATAAATCCAGCAAGTGCCGATGTAGGCACATATCAAACATTGTTTTTCTCTTTGGGAGAATAATTAAATGCGTGAAATATAAAGATGAGAGATAACTCTATTAATTTTATGACATGAGATGATCAAGCTTTCTTATAGAATCTACCCTCAGTGCCCACTAGAAACCCATCTGTCTGGAAGTTCATTTTCTCTTTCACTATTAATTAGGAGGTGAGCAATATTAGGTATGTAATTGTGTGGGTTCTCCAGCTGTTATTGTTACAACTTTTCTGGGTAGGGGTGATGGAGACACTTGTCTGGTGCACCATGCACGGATCAGATATAGAGCTGGACTTAGTGCCTCTTAGGGGATGACTCTTCTCAGTGTATATGTGAGAATGGCTTTGAGTAAGGCATCAGGGCTTCCCGGGTGGAAACAGAGAGGCCGTGGGAGGATTCTCCTCTTGAAAAACCAACAGCCCACTTCTCATATTTTTCTTTCTTCTTAATTATCCACTGAATATTTTCATTTCATAAAAATGACTTTAATTTTTCTGCCTCATCTGACCCTCTTCATGCAATCCTTACTGAGTTTAGTCTTGAGTTTTTCTACCCACCCTGAAGCTTCAGTGGCGGTCGGCTTCCCATGAGCTTGGCCTAAGGCCCAGAATCCTTTCTTCCTTTCTTTCTCAAGCCCTATAGTCTAGGCCTGGCTTCACCTTAATTACCAGGTCATCTCCTGGGGAATTTGGTCTTGGAGGCCTCTCCACACCACCATTCTCCAGAAACACAAGTTTTTCCCTGTCGCTCTGGGATCTTCTCTGCTGCAGATTCTGCAGCAGACTCCCTTTTAGCTCTCCCTGATGACGCAAACAGGTACATGTCTAGGATTTCCTCTTGAGGTGGGAATTTGGTTAAGAACAAGAAGCTCTCTTTGTACTCCCTATCTCCTGAGCTACAACAGACTTTTTCCAAATCATTGGGGTAGATTCTAAGATACTAAACCACTGACACCCAGCTAGCAATCTCAGAAGACATTTTTAGTGACCCTTTGGGCCCTTTGTGTGGTGGAAATGCTAAATGATTTCTGTCAGATCACAGTCCCTATTCCTGAACCCCAGGGCTGATGGTCTTGACTCTCTGGGGTTATGTGACTCTTAGTTACTATAGTTTCTTCAATACTCATTCTTCTAGTGATCTTCCCTCACACAGGATGGCTCAGGCAAACCAACACTCCCATGAGTCATAGACCCCATTCTTGGGGCAACCCATTTAACTCTTGCCTCTAAAAGGTATAAACTCATTATGCAAAAGCTTTCTTGGTGCCATGTTTCCATGTAAGAATTGGTATGTCCCTTAGATATAACCATCTCTATATCTGGAGCTTTAAATGGATTCTATAATACCTCATAGTAAGGGCTATGGAACTTAGTGGGAAAGAGCAAATTTTAGAGAAGTTAGCTGAGCAGAGGTCCAGGGGAGTTCCTTGACCTCTGTTAGCCTATGGAAAGATGGTGTCAGTTACTCCTTCTCTCGATAGGGAGGGTTGCATATTTCTGAGATCCCAGGGACTAGACACTTTGTGGGCCCAACAAACCTCTCTGGATAGTGGGTGCCTCAGATTCAAATTACCTAGCTCCAAGCAATGTTCACTTTTAGTAGTTAACATTTGCTTCCTTATGGGGCTTTGTAAAATGATCTGTACCAGGAAGAAATTCTAGTGCAAATATGCTGTGTGGCTGCAGGTAGCTGTGGGCTCAGGCACTATTTTCTCAGGCTTACTAGGGCTTTTGTGATTTTCTTTTCCCACAAAACTGGCTGCTTATACCTGCCATGCAACTCTGCAGTGTGTGCACAGGCAAGGCTTGACAGCGAGAGTTATAGCCACAAGCCAGTCACCTTGCAGAACAGTTGCTTCTGATCAAGTATGTAGAAGAAGTAGCCTTGAACATCCAGTCTCCATCCTTTTGTGTGCTTTGCTCTCACAATCTTCTCACAGGACAGTCTATGCTTTCACAGCAGCCTGGAGATAGAGGGGGTAACATTGTTACGACAAACTTAACAGTTATCCAAGGATTCCTTTCCATTTTACATCTAATTCACAACATCCAATACAAGGCAGATTCCCACTTTTCTGTCTCCAGCAGAACATGAGAGTAGGAAAACCAGGAAAGCCTAAGGTCTTTGGTACTCTTGACAGACTGTGGGACCTGTCTTCTGGGTGTTCTGGGGCTTCTACAACCTCAGCATTGCTACAAGGAAAGAGTGGGGTAGAGAGATGCCACTTTTGTCAGGTAGACCTGGGTTGGTGAGTAGAGGGGCTCTGAACATAGTATGCACAGGCTGAGCACCAGATGGGGATTTATCCATCTTCATCTATCCTTTGTTTACATCCAGGAGTCCTTAGTCTCTGCTTACTACTCCCTGCCTAAAGTCACTGAATGGGTTGGGAACCTAAAATGTTGTGATATCAGCATCCACCTAGAATACCCAGCATTCCTCCTGGAAGGACTATATCTTTGGAACAGTTGCTAGAAAAGGCTGCTTACAGATGCAGTAATGGCTTGTCTGAGGAACACAGATCTGAATACACAGCCATGTAAGGAGATTGATGTTGAAATAAGAGTTAGCTCACAGTACATAGTAAGATAAGAAGAGACCATAGTGAAAACTAAGTTGTCTATATATGCTCCAGTGGAAATGGACATTAAGGCAAAAAGGGAATGTAAGAGTTAATACAGATAAGCTGCAGAGCTCCAGGGATGACTTCTGGCAGGTCAGGGGATGCAGCTTTTGTGAGGAGTCACCCATCCTGAGAATGGGCTTTTTGGTGATACATCTGTCCTTGAGCCAAACATGCTTCTCTAAGTAATTTCAGGAAAGTTATTAGTTTTATCAAGCTAGATGTGGTAGAACCATTTCTTTGGTGTATTGTTGATGCCCTATCTGGGGTGAATAGACACTTTTCATATCTTCCTAGGAAAAGTAACAGGACAGCAGCTTTCAATAAATGTTGGTTGAAAGAGTGAGAGAACAGACCTATTTGACTGAGAAAACAAACTTAGCATTCAAGGATGGAGCCTACCCATATCATCTACCCCAGAACACAGAGCCTCAGAGTACCAAGTTACAACTGAGTGGCTGGGTTTTCTTCCTCTTCCTCCTCTTCTTCTTTCTTCTTTCTTTTCTTTTCTCCTTGTTACTCCTATTCTGCTTTTCCTTCTGTTTATTCATCACACAGCACACACAACTCTGATTGGCCAGTTTATTTTCAAATCTGATCATTACATAAACCCTGTAAACTAGAGACCACTAGGCAATAATTGACTTATAGATACGCTTTTATAAGTCCTCAAAATATATTCTCTCTTAGTGCTTAATATAATTTAAAAAATTATTAATCTTTGACAATATGAAGATTTCATATTGAATCCTAAATTCCTGTCCTCTGAAATATTCATCTTTTGCTAACATTGGTTGTATCTCTAGTTAGCAGGAGCTGAGTTATGGCTGTCCCTTTACATGGAAATACCATCTCCCTGCTCCTACTATAATCCTGATGCTCACAACAAGCATGCTAACACCAAGATTTGCAACCCCAAGGCTCCTCCCATAGCTCCCTTCACTCTGATCATGTGCCTAATCTCTATAGGCATTGAGTTTACACCTCTTGATTCTAGAAGCAACAGAGAGATGTCAATAATTTATTCTGCAGTCTTGGACCCTTCTAGTCTTTCTGTTTGGGGTACTCATCTTTCTTTTTATTAGACCATAATTTATTGTCAGTGTTGGAGTGAGTACTCTCTCCCAAATTCTCTCAGCTATTGGGAAGCTGCACAAGCCATTTTGTGCTATGATCTCTTGTTTTCTTTCCCAGTATCTAGAGATAATTTAAGGTAACCACATTGAAATGTGGCTGTGAATGCACAATTATCATTCTTAATGGTTTCCTGTTTTTTGAAGACTGTTTTAAAAAGTAATAAAATATTATGCAAGTGTAACCATAGAGCCTAAAATGTTCACTATCTAGATCTTTACAAATAAAAGATCATTGATCCATGCTCCATCATTTGGCATAGAAATGAATTGGAAGTGAAAGATACATATTGCCTTGGCTTGCCATTCTGAGCAACACATCTCTCCTGTAGAGTCCAAATTCAGGAGAGATATCAAGCTTGCCAGTTTGTGATTATTTAACCTAATCTTATACATGCCCTGAGCATGATCCACAGTACCACCCCTTTATGCTACAGTGCTGTTTTATTTTTTCCCCTATTTTCAGATACTCAAACCTTCCTACTTGGTTCTAGGCCCAGAGCCACACACTTCCCATCCCCTCTACTAGAAGCACTTTTTGTTTGTTTGTTTCCTGAACAGCTGATTTCTTTGGTGTTCAGGTTACAACTCAAACGTTGGTCTTTAGAAACAGGCCTCCATACCCCATCAAATCATCCTGTTTTATCATCCTCATAGACTAATAGTTAACTTTCTTATTTCCATCTAAAGTTATGAGTGGTGTTTATTTCTGTAGAGAATGTAAGCTCTTTGAAGGCAGCCACATGTCTTTTCTTTCCTACTATGCCCCACTCTTAGAACCATGTTTGGTGAATGGCAGATTCTTTTTTTTTTTTTTCTTTTCAAGACAGGGTTTCTCTGTGTAGTCCTGGCTGTCCTGGAACTCACTCTGTTGACCAGGCTGGCCTCGAACTCAGAAATCCACCTGCCTCTGCCCCCAAGTGCTGGATTAAAGGCGTGCATCACCACAGCCCGGCATCGAATGGCAGATTCTTAAAATGTATTTCTAATAAGCGTGGTTACAAAGAAACAGTGGTAAATATTCACATTCGTGTTCTTTCTGTGCAGCTATTCAGTTCAATAACTAAATCTGTGAGTTAAGCCTCTGACTCCAGTCAAAAAGGAAACTGTAATGTTAAAATTGAAACAAGAACTTCATCATGTAATAACAAATATGAGACTAGCAAAAGCAAAACACTTCTTGATATATCATTCTGCAGAAAGAATAGAGAAAGAACAAAAATGGCTAGCATGTCATTTTGGCATGAGATAGTGTTTTGTTTTTAAAGTTCCTAATAGCATGAAATTGCTGCCCCCCTTTTCCACAGGCTGGTACAGAGTTATAACCTTTGTGTTCTTTACCATAGCCCCTTTCCCAAATTCCTCACCCTGTTGGTTAGGAGAGATATCTTAGGCTTCAATTGTTCCCTTTTCTGATCATGGACTCAGTTATACAGCAGAGTGCTTGTGACTTTCAGTGTTCTGAGACAAGCCAATGCCACTTCCAGCTATAGGAGAGACACACCTAGCTCCTCTTGCTTCTCCATAATACTTTGGTGGGTCATAAGCACACCTCATATTGACAATGAGTCATAATGATTTATTTTTATCTGGCTGCAGAGGGCCAGAATACTTTGCCATGATCTCTTAGCTGGTGAGTATACATCAGAGGGGTTATCGGGTTCCTGTTCCATACTCCATTTCTTGCCTCCTATTGGAATTCAGGCTTGTACTGAGAAACCTCCCATCACCAGAAAAGCATAAAAATATACCTCCGTGTTTGCCATGTGTGCTCTGTTTCCTCTACAAAGAGTCTCCACCATAACATCTGTCTCTAGTACTAGAGCTACTGCCTCTGTCTGCCCAAGCATAGCATTAACATCTTTTCCACTAAACTTCTTACTGTATTCCAGTAATGTTTCAGTATTTATCTCGAACTATGCCCTACTCAACCAGAAACCCAACAACAACAACCACTTTTCACCTCTGACTCAAGGGGGGAAACATCTTTAAGTGGTCAAAATCTATTGTGGTAAGAATGGGATGATTGTTTGAAGTGTGAGACATCACAGGGGAAAAACACTTCTGAGAATAAGCCATCACATGCTGATGTGAGGATAAGGCCTCTTGACCTAAAATCCTGCCAAAGAGTAGCAGCAATGAACCTTGGGAGTGGGGTTGAGGGGTGGAGAGTGGTCTAATGAATGAGTTGCTCTGGCTGGCTTGTTATCAACAGAAACAGCGAACTCACATTCAGCAGGCAAACAGCTTTAAGAGAGAAAAAGGAGCGTGGTTGCTTCTTGTCAGCAAAGGTTTGAAGTCCTTGAAGGTGTCTCAAGGCAAGGGTATAGGCTGATTTGAAAGCTAAGTCTATGTTGAAAAAAGCTTGAAAATGCTGGAAGAAGTGAGTTAGGCTTTAAGCAGAAGCAAGAGGGTAGCAGGATTGATTATTGCTGGTATAACAGCTTTAATTCTATTAATTGCTAGTACCACTGCTTCTGCAATAGCATTGACACCAGGAGTTAAGACAACTATTTTTGTTAACTGTTGGGACTCCTAGCAGAAAGTGGCTATCATCTTTGCAGCAATCTCAGGCCATATACCCTGACAAGAGACTTGTTTTCAACAGCCTACAACAGTAGAGCACACTCTGATAAACATCATATTTTTCATCCCATATCTTGTTTTGTTGTTTAATGCCCCCAGCTGCAAGGGCATGTGGTAAAGTGTCTTCAGCTGTCACTTCCCCTGCTTATGCTTATATATACCATGATTTCCTTTCATAAACGGGACTTGATCATACCCTGTCTTGTCTCCATTCTTTGTGTCTCTTGGACCTCCATCTCCACTCTCTCTTTGCTAGACCCTGACCCGTGGACTAGAGCAGCAGTGTGGGCTGGGACAAAGTGGCCCCCAAACGTGGGGCAGAACGGTCATTACATAGTGGAGCCTCAATATTGGGGCTCCAGTGAAGGACACTGTGGAAATTGGAAGTGCCACATCCTCACTCCTGCCTACAGAACCTGTTGACTGATGGAGCGGGCCCAGACAGTTAACCATCTAGCAAAAAAATGTTACTAATGTGTTGAGTATACAAAAGGATTTATGTAGGTATCTGGAACAACGGATGATGCTCTATAACCCATTCAAATTACCTGAAGTAGGTTCGGGTTCAAGAGTTAAGAGCCATCCCAAGTGTCATGACAAATATCATGGGAGTAGCGTTACTTTTTGACATAATCCTAACACTTCTCTGGGTGTGTTAACTTTACATAGTGAGATTATGAATTTAAAGAATGCTGCTCTGTTGAGCTTTGATGCTGCAGATAATGTTGATAAAATCATCCATGGCCTGAGGTCAGTATTTCCATTTTGGTCAAACCTCAGGAATGGCATATATAGCTTGATCAGGCTAGTCCCTTCTGTCCTGGGAATACTTTTATTCCTGCCTATTGTGTTAAAGCTTATCTTTAACAACATCAACATTTTGGCAGTCAAAGTACATGGCTTGAACCTGAAAATGAATCCCCAGAAAAGAGTTATTAAATTAACAGGCTGGCAAGCCAAGGAAGGGTAAGATTCTGCACAGAGCCTTACCAAAGACATAAGTGCATTGCTTTTGATAATGCATATTCCATGATGGGTAAGGAAGGCATTCTTGTCAGAACGAACTAAGACAGGCTCAGTCTTGTTAATGAAATAAAAAGGGAAGAGGTGGAGAGTCTTTGGGGCTGCTTGGCAAGAAGCTGACATGGGCCAAGGACAAGGAAATGGGCTACTTCACAGGAATATGACATTGGCCAAGGACAAGGAATAGGCTTCAAGCAGGAATCTGACATTAGACTAGAACAAAGAAGTAATTTCAGATAGGAATCTAAATCTTAGGCTAGAACAAAGAAGTAATCTCGGGCAGGAATCTAAATATTAGGCTAGAACAAAGAAGTAATTTCAGACAGGAATTTAAATTTTAGGCTAGAACAAGGAAGTAGGCTTCAGACATGAAAATGATCTTGGGCTAGGACAGGGAAGTAGGCTCAGATACTTTGGTCATCCTGATAAGCCTTTAGAAACAGTGATCACGGGAGTGTTCATGTAATTGGGTTTAATGCCTTGCTTTTTCTTTGACTATTTGTGTTTTTGTATTGCTTGTTCCTTGACTATTTGCATCTATTGTTTACTAGACCCTCAACCTAGAGCTGACCTTAATACATGCATGCAATCAAAATGGTATAAAAGCATAAAGAGCGAGTATAGGATAGGGGGTTCTAGGGAGGGGAAATGGGGAAAGGGGATGACATATGTATGGTAAATAAATAAAATATCCAATTTTTTTTTAAAAAAAGAAAGCTGAGTCTGATTTAAACCTTGAGCTTCTTTGTTGAGATTTGGAGATTTGATTCTTCATAACTAAAACGCTCTGTTATCTTAGGGTTCTCCAGGAACAAATTTTGGAGAAAAACAATTTCCCAACATAAAACAAACAAACAAACAAACAAACAACATGAAGATGGATTAAAATATACAGAATCTGATTCCAAGGAATAGTTACAGATAATGATATTAATTGACTACCTCTTTGATGCTTAATGACAAAGTGTAGATTTAAGAAAATACTCTTTTCCACTCCCCCTTTAAGGTCATTTTGCTGTGGCTTTTATCTGTCTCATGTATGCCTTAATAAATTAGCAATTGTTCTCTGGAGCACTTAGCTAAAAGGTTGCCAACTCAGCATGGAAACTGGAGGTAGAAAGAAACATTAACCTTTCTTGATGTAGTCATGGGATTTGACATAATGATATGTTGACCTCAGATACAGAAGTGTCAAGCAACATTTTGTGGATGGAAATTGAGCAAGAATTGGTTGGTAGTTATCTTTCATGCAGGGCAGGCACTCAAATGGCATCCTGTACTATCATTATAGGCAAGGTGTCTGAGATCATGATCTATGAGCAGCTGACACCACTGTCACCAAGACCATTCCTGTCAGACATGACCTAAAACCAGATGTCATTTGATGCTCTGTGAGAATCAGTCTGTTCCTCTTAGGATACAGGAACTATTCACTCCATTAATTTTTATATGGCTTACTATGAGAAAAGTTCTATGTTTACTAAAAGTATGTAGAGTTAGAATTAAAAGGATCCATGCATGTTAAAAGCTGGCTTGTCTCTAGAGGGTGTTTCAGGCTAACCTGGAATACAGAGTTAAATTATGTATTAATTAACCAAAAAACCTAGAAAAAAATAATTACAAGTGGAAAAATGAGCTATCGGAAACTATGAGCGGCATAATCCAAAACCAATTAAAATGTCAGAGAGTTAATCAGATGTAAATTATAGCTTGTAAAATAAATAACACATGCATGTAAAAATGAGCACATATGAAGATACATGACTCTAAATAAAGATGGTAAAACTGAGAGATTTCATCTCAATGTCACTTTGAGTTTTGATAATGTATTATACTTTCTGAAGGGGACCAATAAAGGAAGTTATGTGATGGTCCAAGTATCCTTTCTGTACTAATACTGCTTGCTGAAGGTGGAGGAAATACAAACTATGTACTAAAGAAAGTGGTTATAAACAGTAGCTAAGGCTGATGTGACCAGTTTCAAAATCATGGATTATAACTGACATGAGTGCTTCTGCCCTACTTGGTTAAGAATGTGTTTGTGGTCGTTTGGTTGTTTTGGCTGGGGCAGACACCTAGTTGGTCTGCTTCTGTGAAGACACCATATTCTGAGCCATCCTAGAGGAGCCACTGTACTCAGGGCAACAGGTAAGAACCTCTCCCACTTCCCTATATCCAAGAGCTACAACTGGGAGCCTGGGGTGCTCAGGACCCATCAGCCACCCAAACCCCACCACTCCGAATACCATGCCCCTTCTGCCCCTCGCTTGGTCCTTTTGGCTGGGGAAGACACCTAGCTGGTCTGCTCCCGTGAAGACACCATATCCTGAGCCATCCTAGAGGAGACCACTGTACTCAAAACAGCAGGATTTCAGGATCCCAGAGGCAGCCTGAATCCCAGGAGTTCTTCCACCCAGGAGCTCAGGATCATAGGATCTAAAGAGACATCCAGACTCTGAGGAGTTCTGACACAAGCAAGATAACTGGAAAGATAGGCTCCAGTCAGAGACAGTGGGTGCAGGTAGCATTAGAGTTAACCAGATGGCAAAAGGCAAGTGCAAGAACATAAGCAACAGAAACCAAAGTTACCTGGCATCATCAGAACCCAGTTCTCCCACTATAACAAGCCCTGAACACCCCATCACACTGGAAAAGCAGGATTCAGAATTAAAATCACTTCTCATGATGATGATAGAGGACTTTAAGGAGGACATAAATAACTCCCTTAAAGAAATACAGGAGAACAAGGTAAATAGGTAGAAGCCCTTAAAGAGGCAACACAAAAAATCTCTTAAAGAATTGCAAGACAACCAAAAGGTGAACAAATTAAACAAAACCATCCAGGGTCTAAAAGTGGAGTAAACCAATAAATAAATTTCAAAGGGATACTACCCTGGAGATAGAAAACCTAGGAAAGCGATTAGGAGTCATAGATGCAAGATCACCAACAGAATACAAAAGATAGAAGAGAGAATCTCATGTATGGAAGATATCATGGAAAGCATTGACACAACTGTCAAAGAAAATGCAAAATGCAAAAGCTCCTAACCGCAAAAAATCCAGGAAATCCAGGACACAATGAGAAGATCAAACCTAAGGATAATAATTATAGATGAGAGTGAAGATTCCCAACTTAAAGAGGTAATATCTTCAACAAAATTATAGAGGAAAACATTCCCTAACCTAAAGAAAGAGATGTCCATGAACATACAAGAAGCCTACAGAACTCCAAATAGATTGACCAGAAAAGAAATTCCTCCTTCACAATAATAATCAAAACATCAAATGCACAAAACAAAGAAAAATACTAAAAGCAGTAAAGGAAAAAGGTAAACTAACATAAAGGTAGACCTATAAGAATTACATGAGACTTCTCACCAAAACTATAAAAGCCAGAAGATCCTGGACTGATATCATACAGACCCTAAGAGAACACAAATACCAGCCCAGACTACTATACCAGAAAAACTCTCAATTACTGTAGATGGAGAAACCAAGATATTCCATGACAAAACCAAATTTTCACAATATCTTCCCACAAACCAGCACTTCAAAGGATAATTGATGGAAAAACTCCAACACAAAGAGGGAAACTACAACCTAGAAAAAGCATGGCAAGTAATCTTCCAACACCCCAAAAGAAGATAAGCTACACAAACATAATTCCACCTCTAATAACAAAAGTAATAGGAAACAACAATCATTTTTCTTAATATCTCTTAACATCAATGGACTCAGTTCTCCAATAAAAAGACGTAGACTATCAGACTGGATACATAAACAGGACCCAGAATTTTGCTGCATACAAGAAAGCACCTCAGTGACAAAGACAGACACTACCTCAGAGTAAAAGGCTGGAAAACAATTTCCAAGCAAATGGTCCCAAGAAACAAGCTGGAGTAGCTATTCTAGTATCAAAAAAATCGAACTTTCAATCAAAAGTAATCAAAAAAGATAAGGAAGGACACTTCATACTCATCAAAGGAAAAATCTACCAAGATGAACTCTCAATTCTGAACATTTTATGCTCCAAATGAAAGAACTCCACATACATAAAAGAAACTTTACTAAAGCTCAAAGCACACATTGCACCTCACACTATAATATGGGGGATTTCAACACCCTAATCTCAGCAATGGACAGATCATTGAAACAGAAACTAAACAGAGACACAATGAAATCAACAGAAGTTAAGAATCAATGGATTTAACGACATCTACAGAATACTTCATTCTAAAACAAAAGAGTATACCTTTTCTCAGTACCTCATGGTACCTTCTCCAAAATAGACCATATAATTGGTCACAAAACAGGCCTCAACAGATAAAAAAGTTTGAAATAATCCCTTGCATGCTATCAGATCACCATGGACTAAGGCTGGTCTTCAATAATGATAAAAACAATGGAAAGCCCACATACACATGGAAACTGAACAATACTCTACTCAATGATGATTTGGTCATGGAAGAAATAAAGAAATTGAAGGGACTTTTTAGAATTTAATGAAAATGAAGCCACAACATCACAAAACTTGTGGGACTCCATGAAAGCAGTGCTAAGAGGAAAATCATAGCTCTAAGTGCCTACAAAAAGAAATTGGAGAAAGCATACACTAACAACTTGACAGCACACCTGAAAGCTCTAGAATAAAAAGAAGCAAATACACCCAAGAGGAGTAGACACAGAATAATCAAACTCAGGGCTGAAATCAACCGAGTAGAAACAGAAAGCACTACACAAAATGTCAACAAAACCAGGAGTTGGTTCTTTGAGAAAATCAACAAGATAGATAAAACCTTAGCCAGACTAACCAGAGGGCACAGAAAGAGTATCCAAATTAATAAAATCAGAACTGAAAAGGGAGACATAACAACAGAAACTGAGGAAATTCAAAAAATCATCAGCTATACTCAACAAAACTGGAAAATCTGGATAAATGGACAATTTTCTAGACAGATACCAGGTACCAAAGTTAAATCAGGAGCAGATAAACCATCTAAATAGTCCCATAACCCCTAAAGAAATAGCAGCAGTCAGTAACAGTCTCTTCCAACCAAAAAAAGCCCAGGAAGAGATGGTTTAGTATAGAATTCTATCAGATCTTCCAAGAAGACCTAATACCAATCTCTTAAAACTATTCCACAAAATAGAAACAGAAGAGAACACTACCCAATTAATTCTATGAAACCACAATTACTCTCATACCTAAACCACACGAAGACCCAACAAAGAAAGAAAACTTCAGACCAATCTCCCTTATGAATATCAATGCAAAAATACTCAATACAATTCTGGCAAACTGAATCCAAAAACACATCAAAACAGTCATCTATCATGATCAAGTAGGCTTTATCCCAGGAATGCAGGGATGGTTCAATATTGGAAATCCATCAATGTAATCTACTATATAAACAAACTCAAAGAAAAAAAACCACATGATCATCTCACTAGATGCTGAGAAAGCATTTGACAAAACTCAAATTCCTTCATGGTAAAAGTCTTGGAAAGATCAGGAATTCAAGGCCCATACCTAAACATAGTAAAAGCAATATACAGCAAACCAGTAGCCAATATCAAACTAAATGGAGAAGAAACTTGAAACAATCCCAGTAAAATCAGGGAGTAGACAAGGCTGCCCACTCTCTCCCTACTATTCAATATAGCATTGGAATCTTAGCCAGAGCAATTAGACAACAAAGAGAAGTCAAAGGATACAAATAGGAAAGGAAGAAGTCAAATATCACTATTTGCAGATGATAAGACTGTATACTTAAGTTACCCTAAAACTTCCACCCAAGAACTCCTAAACCTGATAAACAACTTCAGCAAAGTGGCTGGATATAAAACAACTCAAATAAATCAGTAGCCTTCCTCTACTCAAAGGATAAACAGGCTGAGAAAGAAATTAAGGAAATGACACTCTTCATAATATTACAAATAATATAAAATACCTCAGTGTGAATCTAACCAAGCAAGTGAAAGATCTGTATGACAAGAACTTCAAGTCTTGAAGAAAGAAATTGAAGAAGATTTCAGAAGATGGAAAGATCTTCCATGCTCATGGATTTGCGGGATTAATATAGTAAAAACGGCCATCTTGCCAAAAGCAATCCACAGATTCAACGCAATTCCCCATTAAAATTCCAACTCAATTCTTCATAGAGATAGAGCAATTTGCAAATTCATTTGGAATAACAAAAAAACCCAGGATAGCAAGAACTATTCTCAACAACAACAAAAAAAGAACTTCTGAGGGAATCACCATCCCTGACCTCAAACTGTACTACAGAGCAATAGTGATAAAAACTGCATGGTATTGGTACAGAGACAGGCAGGAAGATCAATGGAATAGAATTGACAAAAGAGCTAAAACTGTCCAGTGGAAAAAGTACAGCATTTTCAACAAATGGTGCTGGTTCAACTGGAGATCAGCATGTAGAAGAATGCAAATCAATCCATTCTTATCTCATTGTACAAGCTCAAGTCTAAGTGGATAAAGGACCTCCACATAAAACAGATACTCTGAAACTAATAGAAGAGAAGGTGGGGAAGACCCTCAAATACTTGGGCACAGGGGAAAAGTTCCTGAACAGAACACCAATGGCTTATGCTCTAAGATCAAGAATTGACAAATGGGACTACATAAAATTGCAACACTTCTGTAAGGCAAAGGACACTGTCAATAGGACAAAATGGCAACCAACAGATTGGGAAAAGATCTTTATCAATCCTCATCTGATAGAGGACTAATATCCAATATATACAAAGAAACTCAAGAAATGAGACTCCAGACAACCAAATAACCCTATTAAAAATGGGGTACAGAGCTAAACAAAGAATTCTCAACTGAGGAAACTCAAATGGCGAGAAGACACCTAAAGAAATGTTCAGCATCCTTAGTCATCATGGAAATGCAAATCAAAACAACCCTGAGATTCTACCTGACACCAGTCAGAATGGCTAAGATCAAAAACTCAGGTGATAGTAGATACTGCAAGGATGTGGAGAAAAAAAATCCTTGATAGAATTGTAAGCTGGTACAACCACTCTGGAAATCAATCTGGCTGTTCCTCAGAAAATTGGACATAGCATTACCTGAGAACTATACCACTATACCAGCTATATCACTCCTGGGCACATACCCAGAAGATGCTCCAACATATAACAAGGACAAATGCTCCACTATGTTCTTTAGCAGCCTTATTTATAATAGCCAGAAGCTGGAAAGAACAAAGATGTCCTTCAACAGAGGAATGGATACAGAAAATGTGGTACATTTACACAATGGATACTACTCAGCTATTAAAAACAATGAATTCAAGAAATTCTTAGGCAAATGGATGGAACTAGAAAATATCATTCTGAGTGAAGTAATCGAATCACAAAAGAACACATATGGATGTCACTCGTTGATAATTGGATATTAGCCCAAAACTTGAATATTCAAGATATAACTCACAGACCACATGAAACTCATGAAGAAGGAAATCCAAAGTTGGGTGCTTCGGTCCTTCTTAGAAGGAGTAACAAAATACTCATGGGAGCAAATATGGAGACAAAGCATGGGACAGAAACTGAAGGAGGGGCTGTTCTGAAGACTGTCTCACCGGGTATCCATCCCATGTGCAGTCACTAAAGGAAGATCACTGATGTGGATGCCAGAAAGTGCATGCTGACAGAGCCTGATATAGCTGTCTCCTTAGGTCTGCCAGAGCTGACATATACAGAGGGGTGCTCACAGCTAACCATTGAACTGATCAAGGGGTTCCCAATGGAGGAGTGAGAGAGAAGACTGAAGGAGCTGAAAGGGTTTGTGGCCCCATGGGGAGAGCAGCAATACCAACCAAGCAGAGCTCCCAGGGTCTAAACCACCAGCTGGGCACACATAGGGAAGGACCCATGGCTCCAGTTGTATATGTAGGGGAGGAGGCATTGTGCGGCATAGGTGGGAGAGGAAGTCCTTGGTCTAGTGGAGGCTGGATGCCCCCATTCGTGTGTGGGGAGGTGGGAGTGGGTGGGTGGGGGCACATCCTCATAGAAGCAGGAGGATGGGAGATAGTATAGGGGGTTCCTGGGCTGGAGGGAAATAAGGAAAGGGGATCCAATCTGAAATGTAAATAAAATATCCAATAAAACAAAAAAAAGAAAAATCTGTATTTCCAGCCTGTGACCGCATGGGGGACTTGTGTCAGTCATGCAGCTGCAAGTGCCACATTCTGGCTGACATACCTCTGTTAGGAAGAACAGTTAGTGAGAAGTGAAATTTTATAAGCCAAAATTGAGGATAGTACATTTAGGGACTTTACTGGATCCTGAAGACTGGAACCATAGGTATTTGATGGATTAGCATTTTGTTCCATGTTGGCAGGTTTTTTGGCCTATGTGCTGTGTTCTAAGGTTAGAATGGTGTCTCTAACATGCCATCCATTGTGCTAAGGTCATGGTGATTATTCCAAGACAACCAGGTGAATACAGACTTGGTACCAGGGTTGTTCTAGAAGAAACAGGATTGTGAGAATGACTTTGTTAGATTTCTAGAACAGGCTTTGCAAAATTCATTGACACCTGCAGATACTAAAGATTCCCCAGGTAGCATGAAAAGCACTGAAAGCCCATGGAAATATTTGAAGAGCTTGTTGCAATAACAAGGAATTTAGTGACTCTGTATATAAAACTTTTGACAACTGGTAGAAATAATATGGAACAGTAATGATGTTGGTTGTTCTTCGTTGCATCTCAAGGTAATATGAAAAAGGAACAAGACAGAGCTGCGTGATAACATGCAGAAGCAGAATGGCAGCAAGGAGAAGGCAGAGCAGCAGAGAGGCAGAGAGGCAGAGAGGCAGAGAGGCAGAGAGCAGGCAGAGAGCAGGAGGCAGAGAGGCAGAGAGGCAGAGAGGCAGAGAGGCAGAGAGGCAGAGAGGCAGAGAGAGGCAGGAGGCAGGAGGCAGAGAGGCAGAGAGGCAGAGAGGCAGAGAGGCAGAGAGGCAGAGAGGCAGAGAGGCAAGAGGCAGAGCAGAGGCAGAGAGGCAGAGGCAGAGAGAGGCAAGAGGCAGAGGCAGAGGCAGAGGGCAGAGGCAGAGAGGCAGAAGGCAGAGGCAGAGGCAGGGGAGGCAGAGAGCAGAGAGAGGCAGAGGCAGAGGCAGACGAGGCAGAGGCAGAGGCAGAGGCAGAGGCAGAGGCACATAGATCTCCATGAGTTTGAGGCCAGAATGGTCTACATAATGAATACTGAACAGCCAGGGTTAGTAGAGAAACAATAAATAAATAAATAAATAAATAAATAAATAAAAAAGATTTTTTGAATTATAGAAAAATTTCAATTCCTGAAGGTGTTAGCAGTTAAAGGATGCTTATTGTTAAGAAACAGGACCCTGTAACTTGGGATTGAGAAGAAGCTCAAAAGCAGTCTTTACCTCTTCTTTCTCAGTAGAGGTTGCATCCCAATCCACCACTTCCTGAAATATTGCCCACTGTGCCATGTGGTTGTCTCAAGACATGAGCTTCTAGCTACTGCTCCAGTTCCAAAGCTGTGTGCTCCCAACCATCAACCCTCTGAAACTGTAAGCTCAAGTAAACTCATCTATAAGTTTCTTTAGTCTTGATGTCTTATCACTGCAAAAGAAACGTAAGACCAATGGAGGAAGCTGGGTGGTACAAAATCCTTTCTGGACTGTTTTTGAAAGAAAATTAATCTATAAGTATTTCAATATTGAAAAGTTAAAAATGACAATCATTCCCTTATTTTTTCCATGTGATTATTATATTCCAGCATAACCATATGGTAGAAGCTCAGGCATGGTACTGCTTAGGAACTCATGAGAAGTATATGCCCTACAACAAAACATCTGCCAAGTGACTTCATGAAAATTAAGGCCTTTCCCTTTGCTCTTTCTCCGCAATAACATGTGTCTTGGTGCCTTCACATCTCCTGTTTCCATTCCCATGTTTAACATGGCAGGAAGCGCAGCCCAGACATAACTGAGTGCTTTTTACTCTCTGGTTCAGACAATGTGGCAGATAATTGAAATACAGTTAATTCCACTAAGCTCTGTTTGTAACCCCTATGCTGCTTCAAAAATCCACATTTATACTCAAGATATAACTTCACAGGTCGAGAGAAGTTGAGGAGCACACATTTGATATTCTAAAATAAAATCAGACCCAGGAAAGGCACTGACAAGAAGCACTGACAGTCAGACCGCACATGAGTGCTATAAGTTCCCAAAGTTTCACAAAGGAATGAGGTGGAAGGAAAGGACAGAGTGACAGAAGCTGAGGTTAGACACTTGAGCAGGGTTAGCTGAGAAGATGGGTCTATGGAAAAAGGCTACAGAGTTTGGTGTTGTTCTGAAGAAAGACAGACAATGCTGTGCTCTTACCAGAGTTGAGGACATAACACTGACTGCAAGATGGTAAAGGACTAGACTTGTTGGATGAGACTAGTGGGACTCGAGACCAGCAGGCTGTCTTAGTTCTGTTGTTACCATGCAGCATGTGCCCTCAAATATAGCTGTTTATACATGAACAGCCTCTTCTCCTCATTTGCTGTGGGACAGAGATTGGGGTGAGCTGGAAGGTCTAAGGAGGCTTCATTCTGCTGTCGGGCATGCAGGGTTCTTTTGCATGGCCCCTCTCTCTTTGGTGAGGAAGGGTTTGCTTGGAATTCTTTCCAGAATGGTGTTTTCATGGTAGCTAAAGTTCTTAATGGATGTAGGCATCCAGGAAAGAGCATTTTGTTTGACAAAGGCTGTCTCTCCTCCTCCCCTCCTCCTCCTCCTCCCTCCTCCCTCCCTCCCTCCCTCCCCTCTTCCTCCCTCCCTCCCTCCCCCTTCCCTCCTCCCTCCCTCCCTCCCTCCTCTCTCTCTCTCCTTCCTCCTCCCTCCCTCCCTTGTCTTTCTCCTCTCTTTCTGTCTATCTTCTATCTTCTTTGCCTTTTGGGGTGTGTGGTGAAAGAGTACTGGGAATTGAACCAAGACTTTATGCATGCTGAGAAAATACTCTCACACAAAAGCATACCATCAGCCATCCATCAGTTGTATAGATTTCTTAAGACCCAATGTTGTCAATTAGTTCCCAGCTGCAGAATTTCGCATTCACTGGTGAATATGTTACAAGATTAGCTCAGATTTAAGAGGGTAAATAGAGCTTCTCACCACCAAGTGGAGATATAACCAAACCTGAAATCATTACTGGAGTTTGTAAGGGTCACAGCCTGGGTCCTGGCAGCCCTATCAAACTAGGCTGTGCTCTTCTGGGCTACTTGTTCTCAATAGGTCAATTCAAGGACAAGTAATAGTAAAAGGTTGAAAAAGATATTTGTTCAATGACACCACTTTTGGAAGAGTCACAGATAAAAAAATCCCAGAAATCTTCAAGTCCATCTTCAGGGTCCTGACATGATACTTTGCTTTAAACAGTGATCTGACTCATTACCACTTTTTGTTTGTTTGTTTGTTTTTTTGAGACAGGGTTTCTCTGTGTAGTCCTGGCTGTCCTGGAACTCACTCTGTAGACCAGGCTGGACCTCAAACTCAGAAATCTGCCTGCCTCTGCCTCCCAAGTGCTGGGATTAAAGGCATATGCCACCACTATCCATCTGTGACTCATCATCATTAACTCATTGTTGTCTGGGCTTCATTCTCTGCTGCAAGGTGAGCCAGCAAGTTGTTAGTATTGTGTGAAATTGCTAGAAGACAAGTTCTCATGCTACTGGGTACCAGAGCTTCAAATATTTCTTTTTTGTCAGCATTTAATTCCTGGGGGAGTTTCTATTCTTTGGGTACCATTATTTCCATAATTTAATGACCAAAGGGCACTTTGTCACAAAGGACACTAAGTGTTTCCATTCAAAATAACTTCACTACTACTATGAAGGTTACAAGAGAAGTCTAATGTATAAGAGCATGAGAGTGGAGACACAGATTAATTTGCCTTGGTAAACATTACCTATGAAGACACCAATTGGGATATTGTGACCTGACAGAATAAGGAGGTGTGTGGCACGGAAGCAAGAACAGTGAAAGAAACACATAGCATTGGGAGATGGTTTAGATGGCTCTTTGATGAGCGCCCTTGAGTCAGCAAACGTGGGAGGGAGGGTCTAGAAGGATGTCTACTGATGGTGCCGTGACTGAGAAAATGAGGGATATGGGCAACTCTGTGAGTATGCATATAACAAAGGTCAAAGGTGACAGGTTGAGTGTGAGACAACTTTAAATGAAGGAGTCGAGTGGGCACTGAAGCTTGGGACACTGATCTAGCTTAAAGATACAGTGTACTGGAGTTGAAGTTCAGATGTTGTGATTTGAATGTGTTCCCTTAAAGATTCACGAGATGCTATGGTTAAGAGATGAGGTCTTTAAGAGTGATTAGATTTCAAGGGCTTATCACTCATTACTAAGATTTGGTACCCTTCTAAAGAGCCTTGATGTAAGTGGTTCCCCTGCCCTTCCACTTTCCGAATGTGAGGAAGTGGCAAGAAGATCCACATCAAAGACTATGTTCATGGGTTGGAGAGATGGCTCAGCCATTAAGAATACCAGCTGCTCCTGCAGAGAATCCAAGGTTGGTTCTGAGCACTCACATCAGGGAACTCTCAACTTCCTATATAACTCCAGCTCCAGGGTATTCTATGGCTCTGGACTCTGTGGGCACCTGTACTCATATGTGCAACACACACACACAACACACACACACACACACACACACCACACTACACACACACACACACAATGATAAGAAGAACTTTTTTAAAAGGCACATTCCCTGACTTAGACTTCTAAACCTCAGAACTATGACAGAATGCATTTCTATTCCTTATAAACTTGCCAATATTTGTTCTTCTGTCATAGTAACACAAACCATATTAAGACAATGAGTTATCTATCATCAACATCAGACTTTTTTGGGGTCAGTCTCTTCTTATATGTGATTTCTGGGGATTGTCCACAGGTCATCAGGCTTCCTCAGCAAGTGCTTTTTGCCCACGAAGCCATCTTGTTATTGTAATCTCCCCACCCTGAGAAAAGTGATTGCTTTAATTAGTAGCTGAGAAGAAACATAATAGCAACAACCTGCTAAGAAATTCTCAAAGGAAACAGTCTATGATGAGAAAGAAGAGTGTAGAAAGGTAAAACTACTGTATCATATAATTACTAGCAAAATAAGAGTGATCAAGGATTAGAATAAACAATTTAAAAATTGGAGAATTTTTAATTCTAATTTAATTTTATTTTGAGTGAATACAGAGACAAAACCAGTGATTAAAGCAATTCAAGAGAGTGAATAGATGTAAATATAAATAGAAACAATGGCACACGTGATGATCAGAATACAGATGTTCAGTTTATGATGCGGTTATATACTTATAACCCATGTAACATGAAAACGCCCATAAGCAATGTGCACTTAGTATGTTTCTGGCCATCCTTGCTGATTAAAATAACGCTGTGTTAATTGCTAACTGTCACGGTGGTCAGAAGGGGTAATATATGATACCAAGTGTCTTAGCTAGGGTTTATTGCTGTGAAGAGACACCAAGATCAAGACTGTTCTTATAAAGGAATTGGGACTGACTTACAGATTCAGAGGTTTAGTCTATTATCATGATGGCAGGAAGCATGGCAGCATGCAGGGAAACATGGTGCTGAAGGAGACAAGAGTTCTACATCTTGAAACTGACAACCGAAGGAGACTGTGTGTCAAACTGGGCCTTGCTTGAGCATATATGAAACCTCAAAGCTTGCCTCCACAGGACAAACTTCCTCCAAAAGGCCACAACCCTTAATGATGCCACTCCCTATGGGCCAAGCATTCAAACATACAAATCTATGGTGCATAACTTTTCAACCACCACACCAAGTATTGGTAATTCTTGAAAATACTAAAATTCAAAGTGACAGTGAATGTTATCACTGTTATTATCATAAAGTTGAATACTAGAAGTCAAGCCATCATAAGTTGCTGGCTATAGAATAAATAACAGGTAATAAAAAAAATCTTGAAATGAATAGATGACTTGGTTTTGGTAGAAATTGACATAGAATTATCAAACTGAATTTGCTGAATACAACTTAGTAATTTATGAACTTTATAGAAAAGAAAAATAAATAATGATATTTTTAAGTAGCTAGACACAGAAAATAAGATATCTCTGAAAGAAAAAAATATGCTTGCCTCAGATTCAACATTCAGTACCAGAGTCAATGAAAACCTATCTGAGGTTTAAGATTTTTTTTTTTAAAATCAATATACTAGTTTTACACAAGCCAAATAATTCTTAATATATGATGCCATATGTTGGGAATTCTCATATGAGAAATATAGAATATTCTAGCTTTCCTTGGGGGGGCATCAATAAGATAAAAAACTCATCTACTATCAAGGCAGTCATTTCTAAAGGAAACCTTAATAAAAAAGATGAGATTGTTTAGAGATAGAACCTAATAAAATACTAATCACAGTTAGGGGCTAAAGAAAATATGATGTATTACAGGTGTTTGGCTTCTGAGTACCAGAACAAAGGTCTTTCACTGCTGTATGTGAATGGATTAATATTATAAAAATACAAAAACTTAAATGACAACAAATTCTAGGCAACTGAAACAATTAAGAGAATGTATAAAGAATGGAAAACTGAAATAAAAAATAATCTAGGTAGAATGCTACTTACTTTCATAACAGTAACAAAATTACAGTTATGAAGTAGTAACAAAAATAACTTTATGGTGTGTCAAACTGGGCATAACGTGGCCATAGGAGTACTGCGATTACATGTGTGTTACCATGCCTGACTGTACATGTTCTTTGGGGGATTTGAACACAGGTTTTACTGTTTGCACAAGAGCTTTAACCACTGAGTCATCATCCCGATGAGGAACACATTAAAGGGTCACAGCATTGGGAAGGTTGAGAACCACTGTGAAGATTTCTACGTTTTATAAAAGTAACATTATACTTGACAAAAATCTAAATTTTGAGTTGGGGAAGAAGAAAGAGAACTGAGAAGCGTTAATGTGTCATAGTTTGTGTCTTCATTCCTAGTTCTGTTCCTAATGCAAAAAAAATAAAGCCCCCATGCAGGTTCCCAGATCTTTTCTTTTACACCTGCAAACTTACATTGTAGACATGATAGAAGTGCTCTTTGTGTGCGTCTATGTGTGTGTGCACATATGCATGCGTGTGAGTGTACATGTGTACACATGCATGTGTGATGTTTCAAGCAGGGACACATGCCACAGCCTGTATGTGGATTAGTCCTCATCTTCCACCTTGTTTGGGACAAGAACTCTTTTTTTGATGCTGCTGCTTATGTGTCTTTTGTATCGGTTTCCATAGATTCTCCTGTTTATGCCTCTTTCATGGACATAGGAGCTCTGGAATTACATGTGTGTGCTAGCATGCCTGACTGTACATGCTCTTTTGGGGATCTGAACACAGGTCTTCATGTTTGCACAAGAGCTTTAGCCACTGACTCATCATCCTAATTTCTTGTTTCATAAAATCCATCAATATTATTTTTCTTTGCTCAGAATGTTTCACTTTTTTGAGACTTGTTACTGCTAACACTGAGATGAAGAACCAGAAAGAATGTGTCCTAGCTAGCTATGCCTGGATAATACAGACTTTAACATACTACTGCTTGGCCCTAGCTAGGAAGAAGGCTTAGAAAATATTGATAGAACATCAAGGTCCCAAGCAAAAGTCAACCCAGACATTCAAAGAAACTTGCAAATTTTGGATTTTCTTGATCAAATTCTCCAGTGACACCATTGAGAGTCAGCTAAAATGTGCAGGGCCCAGAAAATGTTGAGCTGTCTGTCAGTGTTTACCATCTAGAAAGCAATACTTGTTGTAGCACAGATGTGGTGGCTGTGACAATTAGATGAAGTATTGATGACTTCTAAAGACCAGCTGAGAGTCACTATTTCTTTTGATTGGGAGGCTGATGATTCTGCTGTAATTTCTCAATGAATTTGCCTCAAGGCCATGCATATTCATTTCACGTACAATCTTTAAGAACTTCTGCTGAGAGGGATCTCATTGTTGAACCAGTTGTTAAGAGGATCACATGCACCTGCACTGTATCTCCAAATCCCTACGTCCTCTTTTCTTCACCAGCTAAGAATGTGACTCTTCTGCAGTGTCTAGGAAGCTGGTTGTGACTAGGCAGAAGATCTGGTAACAGAGTTGTATTTGAACTTCACCACAAATGGAAGTGGACAGTAACTCCATTTGGGACTAGTGGCCTGACATCAGGGAATTGGAGTCAGAATAAAGATGTGAATGTGTAGAATTAGGGTTGGACAGGGACCCAAGTGGAAGGATATGTAGGGACATTGGATGCCCATGTCCCTCTGCCAGCACAGGGTGTGTATGCATACCCTCTAAGCTCCAGAGACTTTTGGTGGAGTCAGCACTGTTTGGTAATTTCCTATATCAAGAAACAGACTGACAGAACACTCTGGTCCAAGGAGGCATAAGATTAAGATGACCCTCGACTCAAATGTCAGAAGCAATTCCTCCACTCACTGTGTTGAACAGTGTAAACAAAGGCAAAGGAGAACACTGACAGGAATTCACTCTCATCCTAATACTAAGTGAACAGCAGAAAGCATCTCCTCCCTTCATCTATTCCACAAGGAGAAATTATTGGCTTGCTTTTCTCATCCTTTCTTTTTTCTGCTTTTTTCCCTTTCTACTTTCTTGTCAAGTTGTTTATTTTCTTTGCTTCCCCTCACCATGATTTCTTTTGCCTTTATTTCACATCCCATAGATGTTTTCCTTTTGGTATTTTGTTTCTTCTCTTTTGTTTCCTCAACTCCTTTTAAATTACTTATTATATTTAACCTTGACTAATTTTTAAATTCCTAGAACATCCTAGAAGGATTTTAGCAATTTTTTCTATCATTTTTGATGGTATAGTTGTTCCCAATTGTTTATTATTGTTATATTTAACTATCTGGTTTGTTTTTGAAGTTGTGGTTGTTAGTGTGATCTTCCTTTTATATGGTAGTGGGGACTGAGAGTGCAAGCAAAGTGTGCTCATTAAGCACAGTTTCAGGGCCGGGAGAGGTGACTTATCACTTAAGAGTACTTGATGTTCTTGTAGAGGACCAGGATTTAGTTCCCAGCATTCTGGCTACAACCATCTATAACTTCAATTCTTGGGGATCGGGCTTTGTCTTTCAGTGTTTGGGGTCTGAGACTTCAAGTGATGTCCATACATGTATAAAAGGTAAAATACTCATGTGCATAAAATGAATCAAAATAAAATAAAATAAAAATTTAAATATTAAAAAGGAATTCCCCTATAAAACCATAAGAGAGTTACATTCCAACACATGCACTAGAAATATAAAGAAGCATGGCCATAGGACCGATCCAAATGTTCACAACTTTTTAATGGCTAAATCAAAAGACAACAATAATTTTCACATGTCAGACAAAGAATCTGGAAGTGTAATTTGAAAAGAATCAATGAACTCAATCGGAGAACAAATGAACAGGTGAATGAGGTAGAGAAGTCAGTTTGTGCCACGTAGTTTAGCTTTTGTTGTTGTTCTTCTTTACAGAGCATAGTTGTTTATAACTAGGCAGAAAATTTACTAAAGAGATTGATGTCTCAAGGAAAGGAAATCTTAGAAATAAAGAGCTCAATAAATCAAATATAAATTCAGAGTAAAGCATCACTCTTAGCCTCACAAATAGATCAAACAAAGAAAATATATCAGGCATTGAAGATAGAGTTGAAGAGTTATCACATCCAGACAACAGTAAAGGAACAAAAATAAGCAACTGGGACCATGTCTTTCAGAAGTCTACCACCGGAATAAGAGGCCAGTCCTACGAACCTTACACATACACAAATACCCTATTTTATAAACTAGAAACAGCAAGTCTATCTAGTGAAATGATGGCAGAAATCATCCAACTTTAGAGTAAGGTATGGTGGACATTTAATTACAGGTGACATTTAGAACCCCAAATGGATATAAACAGAAAATAAGTTTTCACATCATATTAGAGTCAAAACGCTGAGCACAAAACACAAAATTCTGTAAGCTGCAAAACAGAATTGAAAAATTACTTAACAAGGCAAGTTTATTATAACCACAGAGCCTCTCATCAGAGTCCCTAAAAATCAAAAAAATGTAGGATGGTGTATTTCAAATACTGAGAGTAAGTAACTGCCAGCAAGATTGCTATAGTCACCAAAAAATCCTATAAAATTGAAGAAGAAATAAAAGTCTTCAATGATAAGCACAAACTAAAGTAATTCATGGCCATTGCACCAGAATCTCAGAAAATAATTCAAGGAGTTCTGCATACTGCAGAGGAAAAACATGTTCACAGTCATATGAGCTTGGGAAAAAAAATGGAGAGAAACTTGAAGCAAACTCACTAAAATCAGGGACTACACAAGGCTGCCCACTCTCCCCCTACTGGGGAGAAAACTGGAATTCTGGAATATAATACTGGAAGTCCTAGCCAGAGCATTTATAAAACAAAAGGAAGTCACAGGGATACAAATAGGAAAGGAAGAAGTTCAAAATATCACTATTTGCAGATGAGTAGATGGTACACTTAAGTGACCCCAAAACTTCTACCACAGAACTCCTAAACCTGATAAACAACTTCAGCAAAGTGGCTGGATATAAAATCAGCTCAAACAAATCAGTAGCTTTCCTCTACTCAAAGGATAAACAGGCTGAGAATAAAATTAGGGAAATGACACCCTTCACAATAGTCACAAATATTATAAAATACCTTGGTGTGAATCTAACCAAAAAAGTGAAAGATCTGAATGACAAGAACTTCAAGTCTCTGAAGAAAGAAATTGAAGAAGATTTCAGAAGATGGAAAGATCTCCCATGCTCACAGATTGGCAGGATTAATAAAGTAAAAATGGCCATGTTGCCAAAAGCAAGAGGAGCACTCCTCCATTATTGGTGGGATTGCAAGATGGTACAACCATTCTGGAAATCAATGTGGCAGTTCCTCAGAAAATTGGACATAGCATTACCTGAGGATTCAGCTATACCACTCCTGGGCATATACCCAGAAGATGCTCCAACATATAACAAGGACACATGCCCACTATGTTCATAGCAGCCTTATTTATAATAGCCAGAAGTTGGAAAGAACACAGATGTCCTTCAACAGAGGAATGATACAGAAAATGTGGTACATTTACACAATGGAGTACTACTCAGCTATTAAAAACAATGAATTCAAGAAATTCTTAGGCAAATGGATGGAACTAGAAAATATCATCCTGAGTGAGGTGACCCAATCACAAAAGAACACATATGGTATGTACTCGCTGATAATTGGACATTAGCCCAAAAGCTTGCAATATCTAAGATATAACTCACAGACCACATGAAGCTCATGAATAAGGAAGACCAAGTGTGGGTGCTTCGGTCCTTCTTAGAAGGAGTAACAAAATACTCATGGGAACAAATATGAAGACAAAGCGTGGGACAGAAACTGAAGGAGGGGTTCGTCTGGAGACTGCTCCACTTGGGTATCCATCCCATGTGCAGTCACCAAAGACAGATGCTGATATGGATGCCAGGATGTTATCATGATAAACAAAGTATTTCAGAATCACAAATAAAAGTATCACATATTTTCTCATGTGTTGAATATAAAACACTAAAGTTCATGAAATTGAAGGTGTCTATCAGTGCTTTAGGAGTGAAAGGGGGATGATAGGAGGCCAATATGGGGGTTAAATGGCCAAAGTAAGTTATGCACATTCATGAGGGTGTCATAATGAAACCTGTTATTTTGTTTGGATAATAATATATAATATTACATGTTCATGGAGTTAAAAAACAAGTTTTCCTGCTCCTGGAGTCTACAAGTCCTTTGGTCATCATAGTAAGTTTAGAAATCAGCCTGGCTTTATACTAAACTACCTATCCTTAAATCCAACTTAACCAGATTTTTCTTTGCATATTTTTTTTCAAATTGTCAAAAAGCATATGCATGAAGCTCATGATGGAGGATTTCCTACACAGATTATGGTTTTTCTAGCACAGCATCCTATAATTCTGCAATGTGTTGGTGGATTGACCCTTTTTGTTTGAACTCTGCTCCCATGATTCTCTCCATGTGGAACGTTCTCTTGGCCCTCTTCTAGTTTCCTTCCATCCCTCGAAACTCAGCTCATAAGCTCCACATTTTGGTGGAAATGTCACCACGTAAAATGTATTGATTTTCCCTTGTACCTATTAGAATTTGGAATATATGACCGAAATGACTTCTACTAATTTGACCTGCTAAGAATATCTGCCTCCTAAACTCCAAACTCATTTCTTATTATAAATATCTGTTCCCATTACAATGCCCCTCCCTCTGATGTCCAGGGCATTGCCTTAAAAAAAAGAAAAGAAGAAACCACAACTGTTTATTGTGCTTTTTGTGTAATTTCAATATATGCAAAAGCTCATATAAAATAGCTCGCAAACTAACTAAAGGGAATAGATGGCATTTTTATCTCCAGTTTGCACACCCCTTGAATCAGCAGCTTTTAATTGTAAGAATTTATCATGAATGTTGTATTCTTGTGCATATGAAGTGGCCCATCATGAGGTTGTTCATTTCAGCAGTAATTGTGATAAGGAGCAGAAACTTAGCTAGGATTGGCTACCAAAATTTAATTTTTTTCTAAAAGACAGAGTCTTTCTATGTAGCCCTGCCTGACCTAAAACTCTCTATGTAGACCAGGCTGGCCTTGAACTCACAGAGATCTATCTACTGCCTCTGTCTAGAGACTAAAATGTACAACTGCACTCTGCCTCAAACTATGGGTGTTTAAACAACTCAGCATCATTCCTGCATCTGTTAGAATGAATGGCTTTCTGTAAAGTGGTTTGGAAGAGTCTCTGAGATATATCATATTCCATGCAAAAGGACAAGGTAAACAAATTGTAGTAGATGAATGTACTCTGTGGATGGACCAATATCTGCATGCAGATATTTGCTTATCTGTGCAAAGATTAGTTCTGGAACAAAGTTCAATAAGTTGATAACACTTGTTTCCTCTAAAAAGAGGAATCTGGAGACAAGCTGCCACTTTAGCCTAAAGTAGCCTGCACTTTGTTGCAGTAATCTTCCAACCCCAGTAAGCCCATGCAAAAATACCTAACTCAATTATTATATTTATAAGCTGCGCACCTTGGATGGGCAGATATACCACTCCATTACTCTATTTCCCAGCTATTTCCTTGCTACTTGCCACTTCTCCAGACCATGTGGCTCTGTTCCATCTTCCTTCCACCTCCTCTTCCTCCGTCTTTCTCCTCCATCATCCTCTACCCTCCTCTACTCTCTAAAACCTCCAGCCCCACCTTTCCCTTCCATTGTCCAGTCACAGGCTCCAGCCTTTATTTTACCAGTTAAAATGGGGAGAAAGTTCACATGAAGTCACTTGAGTACTTGGTCCACTCTGGTTGAGGCAGCCCTTCTTAAGGAAGCAGAATTAGCATCAGAATACAAACAGCACCAGAGTAATCCACAACATTTCCCACTTTTTTGTCCAATTAAAAGACTCTTTTGTCTCAGACATAAATTGAGCACAACCATTACAATTATGCAAACTATAAAGTATAAGATATACTTAATACCCAGTCCATCATATTTATCAATTTCGATCAAGCACTCTACTATCTATCCTAACTTAAGGAGCTTACAATTCTATGCCTGACTTATGTCCTGGTTTTAGCTTGGATTACCGTCTGAAAACCATCCTTTCAAATCTACAACATCTCTCTCAATGCTAAATAACTTGAGCTGACTTTGAGACTATGATTACTCTTCCACCCTGACAGAATCAGATAATGACTGTCGTTTATCTCAGCCCCTTAAGGTGGCTGCATACAGTCTCAACCAATATTCTATTGTTAAAAGACACTATAACCACAAAAACTATTTTAATGGAAAGAATTTAATTGGGGGCTTGCTTACAGTTTCAGGGGTTTAGTCCGTTTTCATCATGATGAGGAGTGTGACAGCATGCGGGCAGACATGATGCTGGAGAAGTAGTTGAGAGTTCTACATCCTGATCCTCAGGCCACAGGTGGAGAGAGTAACACTGGGTCCGGCTTGGGCCCCTGAAACCTCAAAGCCTACCCCTGTTGGCACACTTCTTTTAATAAAGCCATATCGATTCCAATAAGACCACACCTCTTAATACTTTCAAATATGGCACTCCCTGGTGACCAAGTATTCAAATTTATGGGCCTATGTGGACCATTTTCTTTCAAACCACCACACATACTGTCATTGAAGGTAACAACTTTGTTTTTAAATGTAACAGACATTGGACTGGGGGAGTAGGTTTGAAAGAATCGTTCTATAATGATAAAATTTTTTCTTTTAATTAAAAATTCCGAAAGGCCTAGGCTGCGGCTTAGTGTAGTGTTTTTGTCTACTATTCTCAAGGGCCAGGATTTCATCCTCAATGCTACTACAAACTACTCAAACACCAAGACTATGCAGCGGCATATTAAACCATAAAACTAACAGCGTTTTCCATATAGAGAGATATTTCTAAAGTTCATCATATTGCAAATATTTTTGAGAAACTGATGTTTAGTAGTGAACCTTCATTGTTAAAGTAGAAAACATTTCTGTTGGCCATGATGAGAGAGACCTTACGTTGTCAATATAATTTATTGAAATGTAATCTCACTATTAAAAACCATTTAAAGACTTAAACATAGTTTTGATCTACAAAGGCTAGGAGTCTTTCAGACATTCATTGATAGAAAAGGTGATCTGTGAAGCCATTGAACTCTTCTTCTTATCCCCATGCTTATTCATTCCCTTCCCAGTGTGTATTCATGACTTTTTCTCTAAAGGTGTTCCAGCTGAGCTGTCAGCCTCCATGGCTTTCATGACCACTGATTGCTGCTATTTTTGTTATTCTCCATCTTTTTGATGCTATTCTATCGTCCCTCCTGTGGTTAGCCCTGGTCTGATCTTTAGTATTTTAATTAATGTTGCTTAATTATACTTGGCTCCCTGAGGCTTTTTAAAGGGTGAACTCAATGGAGGGGACTCAATGAATTCTCCAACCTCCTGCACACTTATCAAGAACTTTATATCCAGAGACATGCCTAGTCATTTCTGAGATATCAGTCATGCCACAGATAAGTATGATGGGACATTTGTGAGGTGAAGGACCAGACAAATGACTATTTTATTCTAGCCTTCAAGGTGAGATTATATTTTTAGTATGAAGGAGGCAAAATTTTATTCATTCCCTCTTGCTTATATTGGAGGAGTGGTGCTTGGGACCACTTAAATTGATATAACAGGTCAGAATAATAAAGACATTCAAATGTATTTAATAAGTCTCACATGCCACAGTGACCTTTATAAGGAAATAAATGCCCAGAGAGCCAGTTAAAAGGAGAATACTTGTATTCTGCATAGAAAGGTGGGCTTTGTCAAGAGTAGTTAACCATGTGAAGAAGGTGACTGGAAAGTTATGGCTTGGTAACAAGTTTTGTTTGTGAATTCTTCCTTTGGCTACAACTTTCTATCTTTGATGATTAGAATAGCACCTTCCTTGTGCTTTGGAGAAGAATATTTCACATGGAAATTTTATCTTTTTTTCTGAAGAAAAGGAAGAACAAGGAGGAAGCAGGGGGCGGGAAGAAGTAGGAGAAGGTGAAGGAGAAAAAGGAAGAAGAAGAAAAGAGGAAAAGGAGTAGAGAAGTAGGAGGAGGAGGAGGAAGAGGAAGGGAGAAGAGAAGGAGAAGGAGATTTCTTGTTGTGCTTGCTGCCTGCCTTTTAAATGCATTATCTTAAAATAACCAACATATCAATGTGGCACATTTAGGGTGACATGTTCTTAATTCTCTCAATATTAAATCAATTTCATTACATCTCATTGGGTGATATCCATGGGGCACTTTGAACTAAATAGAGCCTAGAAGCAGCTGAAATATTCTGGGAAGGGTCACATCCAACTGTATCAATTGATGCCATATCTTTAATCTTTTAAAAAAATATTTATCACTTTCTGTGTGTATGTGTACACGTGTGCCAAGGTGCACGTGTGGCAGTCAGAGAACAACTTTTCAGGGTCATTGTCTCCTTTCACCTCTAGATGAGTTCCAGGATAAGTGCCTTTACCCATTAATCAATCTCTCCATCCTCCTTTGTGTCATCTTTATTCCCTTTAAAAGTGACGTATATGATACAGTGTCCCACACTATGTCCTTCAGCTGTTCTTCATGTTAAAGCATCTTCAGTTTAATTCTTTCATGCAGTAGAACTTGCTCCCTGTTCTGACTTCTTAAGGTTGCAATTTGATCTTTCTGGGGCCATGGGTCTGACCAGGTTTGAAATCTTTGGATCCCCTTGCTGTTCTCATCCTGACTGGCCTCTTTATCTGTTTTGATTTTTACCACAGAGGTTTCTGCTTTTTTTTTCTTTTTTTCTTTAGATGTTGCCTGTATTCACACTTTCGTAATCTCTCCACAACTATATCTCAGATCAAGTTCAAGTGGTCTTGCTGCTGTAGTGTTATGATCAGTTGTTTCTTTCTCTTAACGTCTCCCAGTCCAATGCCCTAAGTTGTTCCTATTATCCAGAAGATAATTTTGCTGAGTAATGCATGCTGCTGTGTGGAGTATACCATGTGAAATCACTCATTCTCTGAAAATAGTAAAGATGGATCAACGAGAAGGAGCTAAGGCTATCCATCCTGAGCAGTCTAGCACAAAGTCAGCCGTTATCACTTGCATTTGGCAGGCTCAACACAGAAACAGCGGTGGCAAAGCTTTATAGAGGGAAGAGGCAAACATGTCCAGTGTCCCCTGCTAGAGGTGCAGTGGGCGGAGAAGCAGACTCTCCAAGGAGAAGCAAAGTGTCTCATAATGGGTGAGGATGGAGCTGTGCTCCCTGATTCTTCCTAAGTTAGAAGCAGGTTGGGAGTTTTGGAAGATGTTGGTCATCAACAAGACTTGACAATGAGGTAGGAGTATAGTCGCATGGGTGATGGTCTGCTTTACTGTTCTGTAAGCTCTACAAGCTGTTCTATTTTAGTGTGTGGCCTAGTTATTGTCTACTTTTATATTGAGCCTCACAATTCTAAAATGCATATTTCCTGAATCTAATGCTTAAACACACTTGAAATTAGATTACACCTTATATTTATGTCTTATATTTTCATTGGCAGGGGGTTATTCTTTCTTTGTAGTTAACAAACAATTCTTCACTTAAAACTTTCTGGCATCTTTTTTTTTTTTTTAATTTTTATTTTCAGCAAATCAAAAAAATTTAAAAAGCATTCAAACAGAATAAGATGAAAATAAACAAACAAGCAAAATCCAGGGTAGATATACTTATACAAGAATTCTATAGAGCCTTCAAAAAGAAACTTTTGAGTTATGTTTAAAAAAATTCAGAACACATAAGTCCTTCACAAAGCAAATATATGAATAGGAAATCAAGTGTAAACCCAACAAAATATATAAATTATAGTCCAGTATCCTCATGATATACATACAAATTTCAATGACTTTCGGGCATTTAGATTTGGTTAAAAAATAATGTGGTAAAAATTCCTTCTTAAGATTTGATATCATATGAGGATATTCATTAAGTATTTCATATGTATCTTTTTTTTGTTTGTTTTGTTTTTGTTTTTTTGTTTTTTTTTGTTTTTCGAGACAGGTTTCTCTGTGTAGCCCGGCTGTCCTGAACTCACTCTGTAGACAGGCTGCTCGAACTCAGAATCGCCTGCTCTGCTCCATGCTGGATAAAGGCGTGCGCACACCGCCCGGCTTCATATGTATCTTAAGCTAGCTTCTGTGCCATGCCTGTAAACTGAAACTCCCTGAGGAAACACAAGCTGTTCTTAATGATTTTGAAGGCTGATAAAAGATTTGAACTTCTGTGATTGTAGATAGCTTTGATGTTTCAGGTTAAGAGCTATATTATCCTGGGTTACCTTTAGCCCCCTCAATAATACCTCTGTGTTTGACCTAATATCCATCCCTGTGACTATTGGGAAATTATTGTTTTGAAATGCAATAACATATCATCTAACTTCCATTAACTGCATCAACAGACCTAATTTCCATCAACTGACAGAGCTATCTTCCCCAGCCCCATCTTTTTCTTTCTTTTAAATGAATGGAATTCAGACTGAGCACAGCATGCATGCCTTTAACATTAGCACTTGGGGGACAGAGACACATGGATCTCTGTGAGTTTAAGGTCATTATGGCCTATGTAGTAAGTATCAGGACAGCCAGGGCTTCATAGTGGGACCCTGGAAAGAAGCAGGGGGTGGGCTAAAATGAATACATGAGTCTATTTTTTTAATGACAGTTCAATTGTCACAGATTTATTAAGACCGTAAAGGAAGGATGCTGCTTAAAAGTTTTTATACTTTCAATCAGTTATTGTGCTAAACCTCATGACCAAAAGTTCCTTAGGGGGGAAACCTGTTTATTTCTACTTACAGATTATAGTCAATCATTGAAGGATGTTGAGGCAGGGACTCACATAGGAGCTTGAAGCAGAACCATGAAGGAACACTACTTGCTGGCTTGTGTGTAGGACTATGCTGAGCTAGCATTCTTTGCTTTTGTTTGTTTGATTTTGTTTTTTGAGACAGGGTTTCTCTGTATAGCCCTGGCTGTTCTAGAACTCACTCGGTAGACCAGGCTGGCCTCGAACTCAGAAATCTGCCTGCCTCTGCCTCCCAAGTGCTGGAATTAAAGGCCTGCGCCACCACTGCCCGGCTGAGCGAGCATTCTTACATGTCCTGGAATCATCTACCTAAAAATGCTGCTGCACACAGTAGCCTGGACCAGTTACATACATTTACATGCTCATCCAATCTAGTCATTTCCTCAATTGAGGCTTCTTTCAAGATGGTGCTATACTGTGCCAAGTAGACAATTAAGGCTAACCAAAATAGCAGTATATAGTAAGAGGCAGAAAATTATTTGTGGGACCAATAGAGCTGTCCACTTGTTTTCTTTTGAGACAGGGTCTTATATCCCAGGTTGGCTTCAGACTTGCTATGTTGCTAACAATAACCTTGAATTTCTTATTGTCCAGCCCTACCCCTAGATAGTTGAGTATAGGATTATAGGCATGGTCCTCCATGCCTAGTTTTATATGATGTTGGGGATTAAACCCAAGGCTTGGTGCACAGCAAGCAACCATTGTACCAACTGAGTTATGTCTCTAACCTGTCTCTACTTGATTTTGTGAATAAAATTTTATTGGAAGGCATACTTACTTGTTTATAGTTTTGTGCAGGGCTGGTTTTGTCCTACAGGCATGATTCTAACAAAAGACTTTATGGAATCAGGGAGATGAGTCAGCGGTTTAAACAATTACTGTACTAGTGTGAGGATCAGTTAGAATCTCTAGAACCCAAGTACCAGGTGGGTGTGGCTGCCTGCTTGAAATTCCTGTACATAGAATGTAGAGGCAGAGTATCCCTTGAATAAATTGACTAGCTAGAGTAGCTATATTGATGAGCTCTTGGTTCAACTGACAGACTGCCTCAATGGATAAGATGGGAATTAATGTCAGCCTCAGCTCTCCATATGCGCACACAGGTGCAAGTCTATGCGTGAACATACTTGTGACCACACATATTTGAACACTCATATGCACATGTGCAATCCACACACAGAAAAAAGAAGACCTTATGATTCACCAACACTTAAAATACTTGCTATATATCCTTTTACAGTCAAAGCTTTTTGATGCATGTAGTAGAACATTATTAGGCTAGTGCCAGCACATCTGGCTTCAAATCCTGTCTCTGGCACTTAGGAGATGTGCTGTTGATGGAACCATTCTGGACTTTCCTTTCCTTGTGATTGGAGCGGGGATAGTACCTCCTCTGCACATAACTCATGAAAGTCTTAATGGCTAGTAAATGTGGAAGCTTTTATAAACCATAGACTGCTGCATAAACATTAGGAACTAAATTTCCTTTCTTTGAACTTTTTGATTGCTCCAGCTCCTTAATTTAATTCTCTTCGGTTATTTCTGTGGTGTGACTAGTGCTATTAAAACCCGCAATTTGCTGGCAATGCTAATGCTAATTTTCTAGTCAGCGAGATACCTTTCTATAGGCTGTTCAAATGAAGATGATATTTAAAATAAGCATGGATTATGTAAATAATTGGCTCATGAATGAAACCTACAATCATATGTTTGACTCCAAGTGGTTTTTTTTTTGTTTTGTTTGTTTGTTTGTTTGTTTTTAATGGTTTATATAGTCTACATTCAGTGATGAAACTGCAGTTGACTGGTAGCTATATTTAGTTTTGCTATCCAACTTTCTCTGGCCAAATATTCTATTTAGATGTAGAAGAAGTTCTGTGCATGCATTTAGGAAAAGAGACTCCAGGGATCTGTGAGGAGGGCATGCTGACCTGGGTCTCTATTAAAATACAAGGCATGTTGTCTTCTGGGTAGCTAAGCTGATGAGTGAAGAAAACAGAATCTGATATGGTAGTGGGCAGTCCTAAGCTTCCCTGGGAGTTAAAAACAACAAATAGTCCAGATTATGGGGTACAACAGACTGTCAGGAATATTGGCCTAATTTAGGGCATAGTTTCTCCCACAGAACAGCAAATTATAAAGGTAGCAGGAATTGCTGGAGGTTGCAAACTGGTACCCCCTGGGGCCAAATACAGGTTGAATACATGCTTTGTTAGGTTTATTTTATGGTGTGTGTGTGTGTGTGTGTGCGCGCGCGCGCGCGCGTGTGTGTGGTTTTTAAAACATATTATTTGAGTGGTTTTAGGTACAGATGTTTGTTCCACTTCAGTTCCTGTCCTGGTAACTTTCTAATGTTATAGATTGCTGCCTTACCTCCTGAAAAATTAGGATTTGCATCATTTCATCAGATAATGATTGTGTATGCTACCACATCAAATGCAACAGCATGGCCTCTTCAGTACTAATGAGCTCTTTCATATCTCACCAGATAATTTAGTTCTTCTCTACCCTTGTTTGGAGAAGAGAGTTTATTAGGGCCAGATGAGGAATAAGAGCTCCAAATAAATAGATGCAGATTCAGGCAGGGCTGTTATATCATATATAGTAGAATGTACCTAGAATCCTCAGGAAACTCCAACCATCTGGAAGCAAGCACAGGATCATAGGAAATGCTGGTGCCTTTTTGCTGGGTTCACAGCCAGCACATATGATATACTGGACACTGGACACTGATCGTGGAGCTAGGGTAGTCCCTCTCTTCTAATTCCCTTCTACTGCTGGCTCGGGCCTACTACCCCTTTCCAGGGTTGGCCTGTGTTATTTTGGGAACTGGACAAAGTTGAAGCTGTAGTCTCAGTTGAGAGGTCTGGAGATTTAAAGATGTTTGGAGAAGATGGATCACATTAGATTGATTCTTTTTCCTTTTCTGGACTTCATCTTACTGTCTGTGAATAAGGAGATACTAAGGCATGGCAACATTTAATAGGTTTGATTATCATTTGCAGCTTATTCAGCTTCTGACCTCAATCTTTGCACCACTTGAGTGAATATCTTAGTTGCTGATATTATTGGTAAAATGATGAATTCAACATTCCATAATGATTTTTGTATGTATGAGATGCTTCTGGCAGTTGAAGTTTATGAATCTCTCATATGAATAGAGGTTTCAAATGCACTATGAGATACATGGGATGGTATACCCACACCCACCCTCCCCAGAACCTCACCTCCCCACCCTCGAATATCACCCCCCACGATGTCCAGAGGCAGGAGGAGGGGAGAAGGGATAGGGAGTTCCTGGGAGGGAGGGGGGGAAAGGGGTACACCTGAAATGTAAATAAAACTTCCAATAAAAAAAAAAGAAAGAAAGAAGAAATCTTAACTTACAGGCAATTCAGTGATATTACTGTATCAACCACTGCTTAACTGATAGTCATTGCTCACTTTAAAATAAAAGATCACTTATCAAAAAAAAAAAGAAAGAGATACATGGGATTATAAGGGAAACCAAGGAATAGTTATTAAAATACATGTACACTCTAAGTAGAAAGATATAGGGGCAGTTCTCATAAACGCATGAATTTCAAAACCATATGTGGTATAAACAACATACTGAAATACACGCAAAACTGCAATGTGGTGTTAAAAATAAGCCTAATTTTTATTAGTCAAAGTGATAAGTAGAGGCAGGCGGATTTCTGAGTTCGAGGCCAGCCTGGTCTACAGAGTGAGTTCCAGGACAGCCCAGGCTACACAGAGAAACCCTGTCTCGAAAAACCAAAAAAAAAAAAAAGTGATAAGTAATTCTACTATTCCTGTGGTTTCTTGGTAATTTTACAAAAACCTAAATTCCTGTTGGAGGTTAATGGAAATAGAAATGTAGCTTTTTAGCCTACTTAATAGAAGAATTACAGAATATGGTTAAAAATTCTTGCCAGTGATTTCTCGTTAAATAAGACACCAGTTTGGAGCTGTGTTGTATGTGTTACTTTGTGATCATAATATGTTGCTCAGTTCTTATTTTGTTGATTGGATTGAAGATAGATAATAGACCTCTTTCCATTATCTATGAAGATGGTTTTTTCATTAACTCTATTAACATGATGAATTATATTAGTGAGTTTCCTTCCTAAGACTTGTTTCCTGGTTCTCTTACTTAGCAATATTTAATCTCCTTACCTTTTACTCTAAGCATTTTTGGCCTAGTCAGTTTGTGCTCTTTTCCTGCAGAATGGCAAGTAATAAAGACCATAAAACAATTGTTGAATGAACAGTCTTCTTTTCCTTTGTTATCATTCTGTGCTTCCCGGATTTGGGGACATAAAGCTCCCATTTTGTGGCATACCAAATTCATTGGCACCCCTACCCCCAAAATCATTAATGCTTCTTCAATAAGACATCAAGCATAGATAAAAGGGTCAGACATGTGTGTTCTCTCAGCAGAGGATTCTCTCCTGTGTGAACTGCTCCTTCCAATTTTGACAAATTTAATAATACTTCTTGCTAAGAACATATTATTAAATGTCCCAGGGGCCAGCATATCCCTCTGAATTCCAACTTTATTCTGTTGCAGCATTAGCATTAACACATTGTATTGTGACCTCACAATTTTGTGTTTCTTTCTTCCTCTAGTTGCAAAGTCCTGGAGGAAAAGAACTATGTCTTGGTAGGCATATTCTTGTAAACTTGTTTTTCTGAGAGCGTTATAACGTATGGAGGAATACAATGGCATCTTGTTTGAATGCAGAGTGACTGGGGAGATGCTGCTCATGGTGGGTACAGATGCTGCTGATCTTACCCAAGGACCACATTATGGTTAATTAAGTCCTAATACCTCATAGTTCCCAGCCTGCAGTAGATGTCAAAAGAATAAATGGTGTAGAATCAGGAAGAATATCACAGATCAAAGCACTCTTAGTATAAAACATTTATGAATAGATTAGGAACAGAGCTAACTTCTGTATTTTTAATAGCTATGCTATTATTCTTTCAGCTCCTAGAAGAGCCAGTTGAAAAGTAAAAGTTGAGACAAGTTACTTACATGGATTTATAAACAAAACTTTAGCAGATATCTAAGCAATCCCAAATCAGTCATGTAGGAAACAGAAAACAAAATGTTCTTGGTAAACCTTTGATTTCCATTAGCTGATTAAATTGGTTTTATACTTTGTCCCTGAAGACTGGTATTTATTAACTAAATTAGCAGATTTTAGAGACTTGTATTTTTGTCTCTGTTTAGTTTTGAAAATGTATTCCTCTTTAAAACTAATCACAGTCAACATACTTCAAGCAAGAGGTGAATCTTTATTGTGCTTACAACTTAAGTATTATTTGCACTCCCTACTCTTGCTACTCCACCAAATTTACAGCTATGCTCACTTGTATACCAGCATCACAGAATAAGGTCCATACAGAAGGTTGACCAACTGCTTCCTTTCCAGGCCCTATCTTATTTTGATGTCAAAGGCTAGATATACTCAAGGTCCCTGGGGCTGGCTCAAAGCTCACCCAAGACTGCCAGATCCACCAGTTTTTTTTGTTGGAAAGTTGGCATTTGCCTTTGACTGGTATTTCAGAATGGGTTGGCACCTCCCCAGGTGTTGAATTTCTGAACATCATTCCAGCTATTAAAATACTAGTGACAAAATTCAGCAACACATTTCTTTTTTTGTTTGTTTCTTAAAATTAATTTATTTACTCACTTTGCACCACGATCACTGCCCCTCATCCCTCCTTTCTCCCCTTCTCCCAGTCCCATCTTTACAAGTCCCTCCCCCATTTCCTCGTCTCCTTTTACTCAGAGAAGGAGATGCTTTCCCTTGGGTACCACCCCACTCTGGGACAAACAGTTTTAGTAAAACTAAGGGCAACCTCTCCTGCTGAGACCCAACCAGCCTGTCCAGTTAGGGAAAGGGAATCCAATGACAGGCAACGGAGTAAGAGACAGTACCCCCTCCAATTGTTAGGGAGTCCACATGAAGACCATGTTAAACATCTTCCATAAATGTGGAGGAGCCCAAGGTCCAGTCCCTGCATACTCTTTGGTTAACACCACATTTCTTATAGAAATGTGGTTTGTTTGAATGCCATTGGACTTCAACAGGCTACAACTTGTTCGGATCAGTAGTTAATAGCGCAAGTGTTAAAGTCAGATCCCTTGCATTTTAATCCTGGCATTTAGAGCCACTTGTTTTGGTAGAGACACACAATGCTCTTTTCCTGAGTTTCTTTATCTATTAATGTGGACCCCTGTTAGGATGGCTGTGGAGAATACTTGAAATAATCAATATTGAGCACTTAGCACAGTGCCTGTCATAGAAACACAGTAAGAGATAACTGTGTTGATTGCTGTTTGAATTTTGGCTGCTTAAGTGTACATCTAGATGTGCTGTAGCAGCTACTGCCAAGGTCTGAATCAATCAGGGTGCTTTTGGTAACAAAACTTGACTCTGTGACTTATGCAATAAAGGCACTTATTGCTTCACATAATGAGAAATCCAACTTAGAATACACTCTTAGTTTGGTTGGTTTGGTGTCCAGAGTTGTCAAGAGCACAGACTCTCTGCCTTGCTTTTCTACCAACAGCAGGACAGGAGTGGCTTGATCTTTAGGCCTACGGCTCATGGATACAAGATGTTAGCCAGTTGCTTGCAGGACAGCATGGACTTTTCCTTACTCACATCAAGCATTTGAAGCTAAGATAGCACTCCCCTAAACCATGGATGCCCATACTTTCTTCCATGTGATGACATCACCAAGGCAGGTGTTGCTTAAACCAACTTCTTAAGCCAGACACATCGATTTACTTGGAAGACCCAAAGTTGCATGACTATAAGAACTAAGTGAAGGCTTTCTAAAATTCAGTTTCCTGTCAGTCTTCTGGTCACATGCTTAGGATTATTGTACATGCTAGTGAATAGTCTAAATTTTACTTTAGTTTCTTTAATTAGTCTACCAGTTTTTCATTAGGCTTCTTCATTTATCTTAATTTCAGATGACCCACCATCCCTATTCCTCCTCTCCCAAAATTTCCTACCTCCTTCCTTGTTAAATCTTTCCACTACTCTGTGTGTTACCTTCTATTTTAATATCACTGATGTTCTAGATCCAAGAGGAACACTAGGCTTGGACAATCCAGAATCTGAGCAACAGATTGACCTTCAAGCACAGGTCAGTGCTTAGCAGAGTTAAGTCAGGTTCTACCAGGAAGGAAGAAAGCAGAGATGTCAAAAGCAGTACCCTCCATAGAAGCATAGGACAGGCCAACAACCAAGGACCCTATGAATAATTCAGTGATGCCAAAAAACTGTCTCTTAAACTCACTCCTTGATTGTTTTGTTTTTTGGTTTATTCCACTTATTTAGTATCATTTATTGAACACTTCCTAAGGCTTGGGACTGTCCTGTCATGGAAAGACTCTCTCAAGCTGTATACAATATGATGGGGCCAGGAGACAAGTAAAACCTAGAGTGGGATGTGCATAGTTCTGGTGCTTTTAAGATGCCACACAACTGTGTATGGCTTTGGAGGAAGTAAGAGAAAGCCACCTGCAAAGATTTTCTTCCCTCATTGCTAAGGAGCTTGCGGAGTGCAAAGAGTCAATAAACTCAGCTGAATCCTCAGCTGTTCTGTCTTCTTCTTTCTAAAGATGGATAACTCAGAGCAGCCGAGAGAGCAGAGTTCTCATGTTGGAGCAGCAGAAAGGCCAACACTCCTGTCCTCGCCCTCGGAGAGAAGACTCTTGGTGTGATTGCTTGCTCAGCTGTTCCTGAAGCTGCTCATTCTTAACATCTGACTCTGGCTAGTGGGGGGTGGGTAGCTGATGTGAAATGAGGGCATAAAAATGCTTTGCAAAGTCTGAATTGCTGTGGCATGTGCTGACTAGCTTACTATTAATACAGAGCATAGAGCATTATTAACATAGAGTGTTGGTCTTCCCTGGTTTCCCATTCTGACTCGTGGAGCTGAAGATGACAAATACAGGAAAAAAGAGGTCAATCATAAACTAAAGACAATTCTCATTCCCCTTGGTCTGAAAGTGTCCTTCCAAAGGTGGACACCCAGCACAACTGATTAAGTAACAATAGCAGTAATAATTACGGCACTGGATGGCTCCTGAATGCTTTAGACCTCAAGATGATTGTAGACAAATGATGTCATCTGATGTCTGGAATCTGTCTATGACTGATGGTCTGCTCAGAACCCTTCAATGTGAATAACTTCTGACACCTCCTCCTCCTTGTGATGCATTTGCACCCTGCCGTTAGAAAATGTCACACCTCTTTCTGGTTGCCCCCTTCCTCAGACACCTATTGCCCATCTCCTTTACAGCTTCTGTTCTGTTGTAAAATAACTTTTTCAAGCTATCAGCACAGACAATCTGTTTCTAACATTGTCTCTGCCCCTGATTTCCCTTGACAATTTCAATACCGTGTCAAATGCATCCCAAGATACAAGTATATAAGCCAGGAATATATTTAATATGAAAAGAGGCTTTGGGTATAAAATATCTGCTTTTGTTAAAATTCAGGAGTTAGGAAATAATGTTTGACAAGAGGAAAAAACTGAATGCCATACATTCTTTAAAGATTGGCTAGCCCTTCCCAGAGGACACTTGGATCTGCTTCCGTTATGACTTCAAGGGTCCTGAGAGACAACCAGACAGACATTACTTACGTTGGGGTTCAGGAATTGCCCTCGAACCATACAAGCACTGATCTCAGTTAAGCAAGAATAATTGGACGCACACCTTAATACTGGATGTCCAGAACTGGAAAGAGGACTCGGGAGCCTAATTGTATTCGTACTCTGCTCTCAGAGTAGACTTTTTATAGGAAAAACCAGGTTCAAAGGTTCAAAGGGCAAGGAGGGGAGCAGTTGGCTTACTAGACAAAGTATTACCAGCTAGCCTTTAAGCTGATTGGTCCTGAGTAAGGTAAGGGGGTGGTAGATGGGTAGTGAACAGGAAATTTCAGAACACTGAGATATCAGAGCATGGATATTATAATCATAACTTTTTGGCTTATTAGTAGCATTCTTCAGAGTCAGTCACAAAAACCACAGTGAGCTATGTAGGTGCAGGAAGGACTGCCAGGTGGTAAGCTCTGACTCAAGACATTTTAGATATATTAGTTTATATTGACCTCTGATTTGATAGGTCCTACATAAAGCTTTGTAGAATTTCTTAAGATTAGCAAACCTCATATAGAGCATTCAGAATATACAGAACAAAATAGGGTATGTGGTCAGCATGTCCTTGAGCTATGTCACTTCTCTGTGTCAATGACTGACAGGCATGTTACAGCAACAATATGAAATAGCTGGCAGGCATAGAGCAAAATGGCTACAACTACTCTGGGTGCGGATGCGGTGTCAGATTATAACACCAGAACCCATCTTCTTGAAGATTTCCAGGATAAGACTTCACTCAACAACTGCTGGTACCAACTAAATAATAAATGGATGCATTTGTCAGGTAAGTTGGCCTGAGTGACACACAGAGGTTTAGATCTTACCATCCCAGGAAGCCAAGAGATTTGGAGGAATAAAGGTCAGTCAGTCATGGGTTGAATTCCAGCCTTCTATTAATGAACTGTGTGGTTCTAGGTAACTTACAGAGCTTATAAAAACTGTGTAAAATTCTGATAATTACCTAGCCTCTCTTCAGGAGTGTAGGTCTAGACTTCCTGGAGAAATAGAAGGGTTATCGGAGCAATTCAGGCAGCAAGGTATCTAGCAAGTCTCCTAAGCTAGAACACTCATACAGGGCACAAGAGAAATGAAACCTGTCTGTTTTCTGCTTTAGGTTTCTTCTTGTAATGATACTGTTCACAGGGAGCCGGATGTCTTAGTTAGTGAAGTGTTTGCTAAGGAAGCACAGGGACCTGGCATTGGATCACTGCTGTACATGGAAATGACCAGGACTTGACTTTGGATCACTTCAGTGAAGTGTTGCTATGAAAGAACAAGGAGCTGCCTTTGGATCATGGCTGTACATGTAATAGGCCAGGAGCAATGGCATGCATCTGTCATCTTGGCACTGAGGAAGCTGAGGCAGGAGAGTTTTGGGGTTTAGTAGCCAGCCAGTCTAGCCAATCATAAGTTTGAGGTTCACTAGGAGACACACAACACACACACACACACATATATATATATATTATAGTGGAAAAGTGATGGAGGGAGACACCTGACATTGTCATCTGGCCTTCACATGCACACAGGATGCAATATGCATACACACACAGATACATACATATGTACACATTATTTCAAAATTAAATAAAGAAAAACAACAGTAGCAATAACAAAATTCATTTAAAAGTGATGTTGCTTAGTAGATGGGAAGGCAACCTGGGTGTATGCACACATGTTTATGATTCTTTATTTTATTTTATTTTTTATTTTTATTTTTTTATTTGTTTTTTTGAGACAGGGTTTCTCTGTGTAGCCCTGGCTGTCCTGGAACTCACTCTGTAGACCAGGCTGGCCTCGAACTCAGAAATCCCCTGCCTCTGCCTCCCAAGTGCTGGGATTAAAGGCATGTGCCACCACTACCCGGCATGTTTATGATTCATAATTACCCTGCAGTACCTGTAATTTCTTAGGCAGTAGGATTATTGGTATTTGTATATACAATCATAATTTGTCTTTCCTTTGTTCTTTATAATGATGACCTCTCATTCCTTCTTGGGTGTCCTTTATGGGGAGTCTCACAGTGCTGGGGCTTAAAATTTATCTCTGTTTCCTCTATCTATAATGTGGAGATGGTCTTGTTCTAGACCTTGTCCTGCCTTGCTTTCATGGTAGCTAACCATACTTCACTGTGAAAGCAATGCCAGATATCTACAACCTTGAAGAAACTGGCTAATATGTGCAGCTTACATGTGTACTTTCCAGTCTGTGATTTAGCTGAATACTATTTCCTGAGTTTAATCTACATAGTTCTAAAATATAAACTGCCTTTATTTGTTTATTCTATGAATTGATTTTCTATGTGGTCCAAGCTGGCTTCACATTCCCAAGGTAGTCTAGATTGGCCTCAAACACATGGTCCTCTACCTTAAAATCCTGATATTTGGGATTGCAAGAATGAACCATCAGGTCTGGCACTAATAACTTTCATTATTCATTTAATTATTCCTAAATATTCATATCATTAACTTTTAAGTTTCGAATATATGAGAGCCAAGGAGATATATATAATTAGCATAGTACAGATCACAGAATGCACATAAGACTGCTGCTGTCTTAGGGTTTCTCTTGCTGTCATAAAACACTATGACTAAAAGCAACTTGGGGAGGAGAGGAATTATTTCATCTTACAGCTCCTGAGTATAGTCCATATCTAGGGAAGTCGCGCAGGAGATTCAGGCAGGAACCTCATGGAAAGAATGAAGCAGAGACCAATGAGGAGTGCTGCTTAATGGCTTATTCTTGCTCAGTTTTCTCATTCGTCCCAGAGGTGTCACTTCCTATAGTGACTTGGGACTTCCCACATCAATCATCAATCATGACAGTGCCCCACAGGCTTACCTACAGGCAGTATGCATTTTTAAACTGGGTTCCTTCTTTCCAAATAACTCTTGCTTGTATCAAGTTGACATAAAGCTAAGCAGCATAGCTGCTGGCACCAATATTATTGGATGACCTCATGGAGGGTTTTTTTTTCTCTAAACAATGAGAAGGTCATCCATTTCCATCTGCTAGCTGGGAGATTTCAACAGTTTATTTCTGAATAGACATGCTCCAAACTAAATTCATTTTTCACTTTTTCTTAGATTCCTTAGATTTTTACAATCTCAAACATTTGAATTTGCAAATATGTGGTTCATAGAATTAGTCTAAAAGATGTTCCTTAAAAACTGGACTGTTGAACATAGCATGGCGGTACAGGCTTGCAATCATAGCTGCTTGTGGGGTTAACACAGGAAACTATCAAGTCTAAGTCCAAAACTTGACCTGGTTTCAAATTAAAAGTGTCTGGGGTTCTCATCTATTAAAGTCAGTATTTTTTCAAGTTTTCTTTAAGTTTTGTTTGTTTGTTTATTGGAAAATGGTTTAGAAATGCCGGAACCCCAATGGTGATCACTAGTCTTGTTTGGTCTAGTTTTCACTGTACACAGGATATGTCTCCTCCAGTTGGCTATAGTTATCTATCACTCAGTGCTCTGTTCTTGATGTTGAGCCCAAGTATGAGATTCCATATGAAACAAGCAAAGGAGCTTAGATGATTAGAAGACAGAGGTACAAAATTGTTAGTGAAATTATGAAAAAAATGTTAACAAAAAGCATGATGGAATAGAGAGCAGAAAATGGAGAACTAAGTTTATGATTCAGAGGATGAGCCTGAGGAATGTCTCCTGAAAATAGCAGAGAGCAAGAGGCAGTCACAGAGAGAATTACACTGGAAGCAGACATTTCTGTTCTGAAAAGAGACATGTTTAATGCAACAGAGAATGCAAAGATATCACAAAAGAAAATGCACTCAAGTCTGTATATTAAAAATTCTATATATTATTTATAAAAGATACAAATGTACATGCATATCCTTGTGAAACAATGAAATTTCAGTCATAACAAAAGAATCTTATTTATCTAGAAAAAAATGGCTTCCAGAAAAAGAAAAAGTAGGAGGCTGGTGGTATAATCTTTCTCTCTAGCACTGAATAAACTGTGACTTAATTGTTCAGGTGTTATGGCAGAATGCCATGAAAATGGGTAGCTAAAACAGAAGCAATTTATTCTTCACAATTCTGAACACTAATATATCCAAGATTAAAGTGCCTACCAGCTCAGTTCTTATTGGGATTCCTTTTCTTGGTATGCAGATGGACCTTCTTGCTGTGTCTATATGTGGCATAGCATTTCTCATGTCTTTTCTTAGGAAATTGATTCCATCTACCAGTGCTCCATCCTCATGTCTTAAATTCCTCCCCAGAGTTCAAGAACCAAGTATCATTTATTGGGATTAGTGCTCTCCTATAAGGATTGGTTTTAGGAGGACACATTCATTTGATAGCATCACATGATGTTTCCATGGACACAATTTGGTAGAAAAAGATTCCATTTGTAACAAGCCACCACACATATTTGAAGGGTAGAGCAAACGTGAATGAGCAAGGATTGCTGTAGTAGAATACAGGGTCTTGTGTGTGTATGTACTGGGGAGGTATAGGTGGGTCAGTTGGTAATTCTATTTCTGATTTCCACTGTAGCAGCACAAGTTTGCACTTCCACTAACAATGCATAAAGATTTCTCTTTCTCTACATCTTCACCAGAATTTGCTGTCATATGCTTTCTTGATGGTAGCCATTCTGATTGGGGTAAAATGGAATCTCAAAGCATTTTTAATTTGCATTTTCCTGTTGGCTAATGATACTGGGCACTTAAAAAATGTTTATTAGCTACTTGTTCCTCTTTTGAGTATCCGAAGTTGTTGACTTTATTTCTTGAATGACTCGAATCCTATTTAGAAAGTATATTTTGTTAGATGTTAGAATAGTAAAGCCTGCTTGTTTCCTAGTTCCATTTGCTTGTAATACTTTTTCTATCCTTTTACTCTAAGATAGTATCTGTCCTAGACAGTGGAGTGTTTCTTGTGAACAACAAAATTACGCATCCTGTTATGTGTCTATTAAGAGTTAGTACTGAAAGATGTACAGAAAATGCTGCCATTTTGTTGGTTCTTATGATGTTTATTTTTTTAAACTCCTATACATCCTCTAGTCTAGTATCATTTCTTCTCCCAACCCACTTAGTTTCTTGAGTGTACTTATCCTTTTCTTTACTCCAAAATACTTCATCTAGTATTCTATATAGGGTTAGTTTGGTGGTCATGAAGTCATTTAACCAGTTTTTATCATGGAAGATATTCCTTTAAATTTCAATTATAACAGACAAATTTGCTAGGTAAAGTAACCTAGGTTGGTATTTGTGTTCTTTCAGACTTTGAAGTACATTGCTCTAGGCCCTTCTGCCTTTTAAATTTCCAGTGAGAAAGAACTCTGCTGTTATTCTGATGAACTTGTCCTGCATTTTAACTATAATATGGTATGGGCAGTTTCTCTTCTGGCCCTGTCTATGCAGTGTTCTGTGTGCCTCTTGTATGTGAATGTGCATCTCCTTCCCAAGAGCTGGAAATTTTTCTTCTATGATTTTATATGAGATATGTTTTTATGTCTCTGACTTGGTCTTTTATTTGTCTAGAGCTCATCAATTCTGATAGACTGGTATGTCAGTAAGGTCTATGGATCCTCCTGTCTACGCCTCCTGTCAATTATAAGTGTGTACCACTACATCTGGCTGTTACAGTACAGCAGCCTGAATTTATTGTGTGTTATTGTTGTTGTTTTGAAACCAGGTCTTCTAATGAAGTACAGGCTGGTCTGGAAGTTTCTATGTAACCAGACTTGCCTAAAACTTGTGATCATTCTCTGAACCTCTTAATAGTTGGTATTACAGGTATGTGGCATTGTGGCCTCTAGTTTGTAACTATTAATGTCTTCTAGAAGAGTATTCAGTGTAATATATTTTAAGATGACTGAGATAAGCCCTGAGAAGACCTTTAGGAAAATTCAACATTAATTCCTAATAAATATAAAAATAACCAGGCATAGTGGCACATACTTGTAATCCTAGCACTTGGGAGACAGTGACAAAAGAATCTTGGGTTCTAATCCCAAATATATTGTGAGACCTTTTCTTATTACCCACTACTCAAAAAGAAATAAGAAGGAAGGAATAATTGTGCAAATCAAAAATATGCTTTATTACCATGAGGAAAAATAACTATATTTCCAATAAAGAAAAAAGAAACCAACTTCAGAAACAGTAATGAAAGATTAAAGATAAGAATGCCTATTGGTATTATTTATTTACTATTTTTATTCTACATATAATACTTTATTACATACAGATGTTTTGTTCCCTTCACAACAGGCTCAACATAACCACCTAGAGAACTATCAGAGTATATTCGCAGCAGTTCTTTCGCTAACTTAGCACTAATTAACAAAATATAATGAAAAACAATTCAAATTGCTTTCATAAAAGACAAAACCATATGAACCTCAAATACTTGTCATGTCAAATATTCAGGACCCACAGAAAGAATGTAGCAACTTATACCTGGGAAACATAAATTAAGGTTTTTAAATATTATCTTTATTTGCTGTGATAAAACACCATGACCATATTTGGCTTATATTTTTTTAATCTCAGTCCATCTTGAAGGAAATCAGGATAAGATTTCAAGGGAGGAACCTGGAGGTAGGAACAAAGCAAAAAACATGGAGGAATGCTGCTTACTGGCTTGTTCTCCACGGCTTGCTCAACGTGCTTTCTTATATAGCCTAGGACCAGCTTTCTAGGGCTGGCATTATCCACAGTGAAGGAGGACATCAGGTATCAATAATTAATGGAGAAAATACCCCCACAGAGTTTCCAACAGGTCAATCGGTGGGGATATTTCCTCATTTGAGGTTTGAGCTTTCCAAATGACCCTAATTTGTGTAAAGTTGATTTAAAAAAAAACTAAACTAAAAACCAACCAACAAAAATAGGTGTATTCAGCCAGGACTACACAGAGAAACCCTGTCTCGAAAAAATATATATATATATATATATATAATATATATATATATATATATATATATAAAATAAAACGTGTTCTCAAAGTAGAAATTTTTATTAAAAGATGTCAATTTCCAGCAAATTAATTTATAAATTGAATGTGCTTCTTACATAATGCTTTAAGAGTTTGAAAAAGTAGGAGGGTGCTGATTCTAAATTTAATTTAAAAAAGAAGAAAAAAAGAGAACAGGTTAAAATGTTTTGAGATAAAAATGGGAACACAAGGCTCATAGTAAATTAAAAAGTTATAATCTGTTAGTAGTATATATGTGTATATGTGTGTATATGAGCATACGAGAAGAATGCATGCATGCTACAGCATGCATTTGGAGGTGAAAGTACAACTCCTGAGGGTCAATTATCTTCTTGCATCATTAGTCCCAGGGATTGAAATCAGGTGGTTAAATTTGTATGCCAAGCAGTTTTAGCCACTGAATCCTCTCTCCAATCGTTACGTTGTAAATGTTGAAATATGTAGTTAAAAGGGTAAAGAATTATAGGATTCACTCTGTTTGCAAGGTAGCAAACTAGATTCCCAAAGTTGTATAGATACCAGTAGAAGACCCATTTTTCTGAGTCTAGAGAGATTTGTCATTTACAGTCTTAAGCATTATAAGCATTAGGCCATGACAATCTCACTTGTTTTCTAGCATCAAGGGATGATGTAGAAGGGGCAGAAGCATTCGAGTTATTAAAATGGATTTCATCCCAGCTGAAGAATCTGAAAACTATATAACCTGATATTTGCATAAAAGTAATAAAAATTGCCTGCGTTTTGCCACAAATAGAAGTTAGTCTTTATTCTATCAGAATGTATCCAAACCTTCCCATTGGAGGACAGACAGTATTATGTCTTCCATTACTTTTCACTTTGTATATAGTCTTGAGATAACCAACCACAGATATGCAAAAACATGAGGCACCCATATGGAGTTGTCTTCAACAAAACCCATCTCTCATTTTTATCTATGCTGTCTTGAATTCTGGAAATCTTCCCTATGCTATTACTTCTGCTACTTTGATGCATATGATCATTTCAGACCAGAGTAAAATATATTCAGTTGGTCTCATATAGCATTCAACTGATGGTACTCTCAACAGCATTAGGACAAAGTCAACATTTAGTATTTCATTAGCTATAGTTCTCAGAATCTGAGCTTTAGCCAACCTAACAGTCTCCATAAACTATCAGCATATACCTTACAAACTCAATTTCCCTCTGTGTAAGTTTCTGTATTGATTTTTCCATTTAGCCTGAGACACCAATTCAGCCATGGCTAGATTCCTTAATGTTTTCACACACTCTGTCCTGGCATACAAAAAGGAAGTCTAGAGAAATTCTATTATCCATGAAAACCTAGTAAGTGTTGAAGCCAAGATGATTGATCATGCCAATATCAGAAGAGAAGCCAAGGGTCTAAACAAGCATTCAATTAGAATTGAACACTCTCTGTTCTGTCACTGAGTTTCTGCTTTGAAACTAGCCTGAGATTGATCTTAGGAGAAAGAAAGTTATCTCATGCTGATACATCACGAGATAGAATCCTGAGTTTCCAAAATAGGTCTCTAAAACCCTCATTCTTTTTACTCTCACTAATATCTAGGAAATGGCTAAAATTATATGACAGATTTCAGGAGACAGTTGCAATTAGTGATCAAGTAAGCTTATTAAGGCACATAGATCAGGAGTAGATGAGGAAAGTAGTGTTCATATCTTGGCAAGTTGAATTTCAAGAGAGCTGGTATGCTTCTGAGCAAACTCAGATGTCTGTAAATTGCAACCAGTCCCAAAGGAAAGGAGATGTCAATTGTATTGGACCAGCAACACTGAAACCTAGTAGCTAACAGCAGTGAGGTACTACAAATAACTCTTGAGAGGAAATCAAAGATACAGTAAAGTTCACCTACCAGGTGTGGCCGGACCTACACCCATGCAGTGAGGCCTTCCTCACTATCAGAGAAATGGATCAACTATAAAGTCACAAATTGGGCACATCATCCTCAGTGCACCCAGAGCATCTTCTGTATCAGGTAGTGTCTGTAACTGTGAATTTGTAGCCATCTTCAGTACGATGAAGGATGCAGGTAGCAACAGTTGCCATGTGAGAAGCACATATTCCATCAACAGCTTTATCCTGGCTGAGTTCATCGGAGACTGGCCATTACTATGGTATCCACATGAGTGATCCGGAATTCTATCAACAGTGCATTTTGTTTTCACGGCTTGTGTAAGGGTCAGTTTACAGTTTTCAAACTGGCAGACCAAATAGCTACACTACTGCCAATATTCTGACAGTTTGGAAAAATACAGCAACATCTCTGAGGAGAGTACTTTCCAGACCACCCCCTCTTCTTTCTTCTTTCCTTCCTTCCCTTTACATTCATTAATTTATTTATTTACTTTACATCCTGATTGCAGCTTCCCCGCCCTCCTCTTCTCCCAGTCCCTTCTTTTCCCCTCCCCAATTCCCACTCCCTCCGTTTCTCCTCAAAAAGGTGGAGGCCTTCCATGGATATCAACCTACCTTGGTAAATAAAGTTGCAGTAGGACTAGGTGTATCTTCTCATATTGAAACTAGACAAGGCATCCCAGTTAGAGGAAAGCAATCCAAAAGCAAACAACAAAGACAGAGATAATCCCTTGTGATAGTTTGTATATGCTTGGACCAGGAAATGACACTATTAGAAGGTGTGGCCCTATTGGAGTAGGTGTGGTCTTGTTGGAGTAGGTTTGTCACTGTGGGTGAGGGCTTTAAGACCCTCATCCTAGCTGCCTGGAAGCTATATTCTGCTAGCAGCCTTCAGATGAAGAATTAAAACTCTCAGTTCCTCTTGCACATTGTCTGCCTGGATGCTGTCATGTTCTTGACTTGATGATAATGGACTGAACTTCTGAACCTGTAAGTCAGCCCCAATTAAATGTTATCCTAATAAGAGTTGCCTTGGTCATGGTGTCTGTTCACAACAGTAAAACCCTAACTAAGACACCCCTGACACTACTGTTCAGGGTCCCACATGAAGATCAAGCTGCACATCTGTTACATATGTGCAGAGGGCCTAGGTCCATCCCATGCAAGCTCTCTGGTTTGTGGTTCAGTCTTTGTGAGACACTATGGCCCCAGGTTAGTTGATTCTGTAGATTTTCTTGTGATGTCCTTGACCCCTCTGGGTCTTATAACCCTTCTTTCAGGTCTTCTGCAGGAAGAATTGACAAATAGGACCTCATAAAATTGCAAAGCTTCTGTAAGGCAAAGGACACTGTCAATAGGACAAAATGGCAACCAACAGATTGGGAAAAGATCTTTACCAATCCTACATCTGATAGAGAGTTAATATCCAAAATATATAAAGAACTCAAGAAATTAGACTCCAGACAACCAAATAACCCTATTTTAAAAAGGGGTACAGAGTTCGACAAAGAATTTTCAACTGAGGAAACTCAAATGGCCAAGAAGCACCTAAAAAAAATGTTCAACATCTTTAGTTATCAGGGAAATGAAATTGAAACAACCCTGAGATTCCACCTCACACCAGTCAGAATGGCTAAGATTAAAAACTCAGATGACAGCAGATGCTGTTAAGAATGTGGAGAAAGAGGAACACTCCTCCATTGTTGGTGGGATTGCAGGAAATGGTACAACCACTCTGGAAATCAATGTGGCAGTTCCTCAGAAAATTGTACATAGTATTACCTGTGGATCCAGTGATACCACTCCTAGGCATATACCCACAAGATCTCCAACATATAACAAGGACAATGCTCCACTATGTTCATAGTAGCCTTATTTATAATAGTCAGAAGCTGGAAAGAACCCAGATATCCTTCAACAGAGGAATGGATACAGAAAATGTGGTACATTTAACAATGGAGTACTACTCAGCTATTAAAAACAATAAATTCGATAAATTCTTATGAAATGGATGGAACTAGAAAATATCATCCTGAGTGAGGTAACCCAGTCACAAAGAAGGAACATGGTATGCACTCATTGATAAGTGAATATTAGCCCAAAATCTCACAATACCCAAGACATAACTCACAGATCACATGAAGCCCAAGAAAAAGAAAGATCAAAGTGTGGACACTTCGGTCCTTCTTAGAAGGAGTAACAAAAGACTCATGGGAGCAAATATGAGACAATGTGTGAGGCAGAAACTGGAGGAGGGACCATCCAGAGACTGCCCCACCTGGAGATCCCTCCCAGGTGCAGTCACCATATGCAAACACAGTTGTGGTTGTCCAGATGTGCATGCTGACAGGAGCCTGATATACCTGTCTTCTTAGAGGTCTGCCAGAGCCTGACATATACAGAGATGGATGTCTCTAGCTAACTATCAAACTGATCACAGGGTCCCCAGTGAAGGAGTTAGAGAGAAGACTGAAGAAGTTGAAGGGGGTTGTGGCCCCATGGAGAGAGTGACAATACCAACCAACCAGAGCTTCCAGGGTCTAAACAGCTAGCCTGGGAACACACATGGAGGGACCCATGTCTCCAGCTGTATATTTAGAGGAACAAAGAACTACTTCTAAACAGGTCCACAACCCCTTTGTCTTATTAACCATCTTTCTCCCCTACCTTTGGTAGATGGGCTAGAAGGAAGGTTAAAGTATTTAAGAACCCTAAATAATGTAGGTTCATAGAAAAATTTAAGCCACAGGGATTAGTTACAGAAACCTGTATAAGATGTTAAAATGTTTGCCTAACTCAGGCAGTTGAATCACTTTCATCCAAGCATGAAAGGTGACACATGAAGGCAGTATCTTCACCTGTAATTTCTGCCTAGCTTGCAGGCTCAGCTCTCTGATGTCTTATGTGAACAGTCCTATCTGACGTAGTAAACTGGGTATTATACACAACCTCTATCATGGGCTATTCCTCAGTGATGCCTATGCATCCTAATTCCTGATTTTTATAAGATCCTAGGCTAATATAACCATGTGGCATATCTAAGACAACCCATTAGAGAATGACTTCCATTGCATTGCCTCAGCTTATTAACTCTTTATCTCAAGGAGGCATGAGACAAGTAGTTCTTCTTCTGTGCTACTCAGACTGATCATGTTTGTCCTTTGTTCTATAGCTTTGTAAACCAGGCCACTAGAGATCCTTGCACTTCTTACTTTAAAGTCTTTCATAATTCAACAGAAGCATAGTATTTTCTGATCATCACAGTTTCCTATACTGGCCATTTAAAGGCCTCCATTGACATGTCTAAATTATAGACTTTCACTTCTTCTCTTTTACAGGTTGTTCTTTGACCATATCTACTTCTCTCTCTCTCCTTCCCCACTGCCCTGTTCATATCAAGGGTTTCAATTTTGGGGTCCCTGGCAGAGCTCTTTTACACAAAGCTAATTTGTATCCCTTTCTCTTGTGTCTTGCCCACTGTAAGAAATAGCAATCCAATACTTTCTTTCTCCCTTTTCCCCACCTTCTCTGACAAATCAGAAGCTCATGCAGAGGATAGCATCTATGTGTCTTTTTAGCATTGTAATTTCTCCCTTTCATGGTTAACTTATTTCTGGACAGTCAGGTGAACCCCATTCTTATCAACCTTAGTAAAGGCAACTCAACTACTATCACAGTCTGTTTACAGCCCTGTTCCATCCATACTAGATTCGATATTGCAGTATATTATCTCCCTCTTTTTATATTAAGATTCCTGCTTTTACATGGTAGACTCGATTCATCAATGATAAACTATGCCCAGTACCATGTAGAAAAAGGCAGCCACCTTAAGATTCTACTCCAAGAACATTTCACCCTAACAGAATCACATCATCAGTTACATGTCTTTATCTATTCATATGTTCTTTGTTAACCCTTTCTTAATTTGGTTTACTTATATTCAGTACCAACTATGATGCACAATTTTCTTGGGGAGATATGGTGATTTGAATGAAAATGGTCCCTATAGGTTCCTATATATTTGAATACTTGGTCCCCATAGTGGACTTGTTTGAGAAGGATTAGGAGGTTATGCTTGTTGTAGGAGGCATGTCACTGAGGGTAAGCTTTGATGTTTCAAAAGTCCAGGCCATTCCAGTTAGCTCTCTGCTTCCTGAAATTTTTTTCTCAAGATATGAGCTCTCAGCTACTGCTCCAGTGGCATGCCTGCCTGCCTGCTGGCTGCAAGCTCTCTGCTATGGTGGTCTCAGACTCTAACCCTCTGAAAACATGAGCACCAAATTAAATGATTTCTTTTATAAGTTACTTTGTTCATGGTGTCTTTATAACAATAGAAAAGTTACTAAGACAAGAAACTTGAACAAATGTTGTGCGCCATAGATAGAGCACTGATGGCATACCAAAGAAACAATTTCATCCACATCTAGTGAGGTGAAACAATGACTTCATTGGCGTTACAGAGCCAGTGAGTTCATTGGAGCACAGGTGAGGAGTTACAGAGATGGATGAGTTGGTCGTTGGACCATCAAGAAGTCCATCTCAGCATGAGTGATGACTAATAAAAGCTGTATCTTTGTAATCTCCTGCATAACTCTCAGGACTCTACACCCAAGAATCTCCTGAACTGTTTACTTCCCTTAAACTTTAAAGAGAAGACTCCTAAGTCTTGTAACTTTCTAAAATTCTGGAGTCTAGTAAAGCTTCCTGTGCCCCTAGGTTATGCCAGTGTCCTGATTTATACGAGCTTCCTCTCATGGCACATTGGCAAGGGCTAGAGTGGGTGGTGGAGGTGATATTTCAATCTAGAGAAACTATCTATACAAATCCTGAGTCAAAGTTAAGTGTGTTTTGTCAGTTGCATAGTAAGCAATCTGAAGTTTAAGTTTGCATTGACTCTCTTTGCCCTCAAGTTCCTCAGGGGCCATATGGTCCCAAGATTCTGTAACACCCCAAAACAGTTCTAGCAGAGAGATACAAATGTTGAAACACATGTCCCATGCGGGGCATAGTGAAAACTTTCTGATACCAAAAGGTTGATAAAGATTGTTCACTGTATACTGTATTGGCTAGCTTTGGTCAGCTTGATATAATATCTGGGAAGAGGGACATCAATGGAGAAATTACCACCATCAGATTATCCTGTAGACAAGTCTGTGGGGGCATGTACTTGATTAGTGAGTGATATGGCAGGGCCTAGCCCACTATGATTGGTACCATTTCTGTGTATGCCCTGGTTTGATTTCTATTGATGTGATAAACACCATAAGCACAGCATCTTGGGAAGGAAGAGATTTATTTTATCTTATAACACCCAGTTCTCAGTCTATCACTGAGGAAAGCCATGGCAGGAACTGAAGGCAAGAACCTGGAGAACAGAACTGAAGCAGAAACCATAAACAACATTTCTTTTTTTTTTTTTTTCCTATAAAGAGAGCTCTGAATGTCATGATGAATGGTAGCAGTCAAATTACACCCTCTTTCCCTTTTAAAGTTACTTTTTCTGAGGTATGTGGCTACAGGTACAAGAGAAGAAACTAATAAAACCTTTAAGACTACAGTAATAAAAAATAAGACAGCAATAGAGGATCAAGAATAGACAGAAACTAATAATAAGAAATTTCAATATGTTAAGGATAGAATTTCTACTAGGCAGAATAAGAAATGGAGAGTGCAAAAAGCTTTTTAAATATACATGACTAATTATTTTAGAAGAAAATTCAACTATAATCCAATTCCAAGATAAGACTGATATGGACATAAGGACAGTAACAGTTTCAAATAAAGTATAAAGATTCCCCTTCTTACAATTCTCTGAACAAATTGTAGGGTATTCTTTAAATTTTGCTTTATAAAACATTTCATGGATAGGAGACTTCCTTGCTCTACAATTTCTTTATGGTCCTAAGTGCTCAGTGGGAAAGTCTTGCCACTTGGCTTGGGTTCATGAGGTTTCTGGTACACTGACACTTTCAGCCAGTCTTTGTATAGTCAGTCCATCAGGCTGCGAAGTGCCCTTGGGATTCTCTCTAGTTGTGTACTTATGCTTCCTTTAATGTACAAGAAAATTTAAGCGTGATCTTGGTTCAAAGTAACAGTATGTTTGTTCATTTAAAAGATGGAGAATCTTCCCATATACCAGTCTTTCTCCCTAGCATTAGATTTTTAATCTTTCTGTGCTGCTCAGTGCTGCAGAGCCCTTGACTCCATTCCCCATAACACACTTGCTTTGCATAGCTAATATCTGCCAGAAGCCTTAGCTACTATCTCCAGCTACCTTACTATGTCTGCCTCTTCTTTATCTCTTTCTATATGCCATCTTCAGTGCAATACCCATCCATCAGAAACACATGTATTCTCATGTTCGATACATTCTGAATAAAGTTGGGACTTCTTATCCAAAGATTTCCCTTTCCTTTGCCTCCTCAAACCATCCGCAGGCTTGCCTAGAAGTTAACTAGTTCTACGGCACTTGAAGAGTAGGGTTTGGGGGAGATTTTAAAACTGTGTAAATGCTGGGGTAGCATACAAAATAATGATTAGTTTTAAATGTATCAGTACCTGGTAAATATTTAGATCTAACTGCTGCTTCACTTGAAGCAAACTCTACTTGTAAACAATGATTTATTGAGTGCCTGCTCCACACCAGACACTAATTCAGCTGCATTCCACCTGTAAACAACAGTGAGTCAGGTAAGTCACAACAAGGACATAAAAGACATGGAAATCAGATACCCAAGATGGGAGCTTTGCTTTTTCATTTATCAATTTTCTTTTCCTTTACTCCTTTGCATCCCATCCCTTGGCTAAAGGGCCTGATTATCACTACATTGTATAATACACAAGGCCCTAAAGAGAGAGAATATCATCATTTTGCTCTCAGATCATTGATACAATATAGGTGGCATGTGGTCATACCCACAGATAATTGAAAATAGCTTGGGCAGGTATGAGTAGTTTAGATTTCTTGTTTACTAACAATACATTTTTCAGTGTCTATATTCATTCTCTTTAGTCATATTTTATATGACATCTTTAGAAAGTCCTCTGAGATGATGTAACGTTTTTCTGATTAAAAATAAATGATGGTAAATGAACGGACAGGAAGAATCCAAGATGAATGGGATGATGGAAATGGTATTTATTAAATCTCCCTTGCCCATCATCAGCGAGCCCTCCAGTTGAGTCAACTGCCTTATAAATATTTGCTGGTGTTTTATTCACTACAACATGTCTAGGAGGCTGAGAAATAGTCCAGTTTCCATTCAAAGAAGCAATAAATGAAGTGTTGGCAAATATTACTGGACAGGCTGCTGCAGAATATGATGCATTTGGTCAGAGCCTTTTAGGGGTCCACAAATGCTATTTATAAACTATAGATCAACTATTAGGGTGACTAATAGGTACCATGGGGCATTATTGGAGGATTATTTTTCTTTTTATGGGCACATTTGGAGCATGATCTTTATTGAGCTGAGCTCCTTCTGGATGTCCATGCATTAGCCACCTGATAGAGTCAGTTAATTAAAGGAAGTGTTCGCATCATGGTTAGTGTAGAAGCAGTAGAGGACATGAAATTTATGATCGAACAGGTAAAAATTCAGAACTGGAAACATCAGAACATGTGTTTCTTCTCTCTACTTCTACCCCAAATTTTACTAAATCAAGGTTCTTTCCCCTGCTTAGTCAGGTGTGGTCTCTAGGGTCCTTCTCATACAAGTTGTGCAAACAGGCTTAATCAGTTAAAAAAAAAAGTGGAATGCTTGATGAAACACATTTGCTCTGTTCTGTCTAATCATTAAGTCACCAGACAGATCCATGCAAGTGTCCACTCTGTGCCTGGCCCCTAACCTGGCTTCTGTTATGCAGCGGAGCATTAAACAGGTTCAGCTCCATGTAACCCTCATGATGGACAATGGAAGATAAGCAGACAATATGCAGTTATGTGCTTCATCATGCTCATAAGAAGGGCTGCAAAGGAGCAATCAGAGGTGCCAGACAGTCAGGATTCTTGTCTATGGAAATGGACACCTTGAAGGTGTCAGTGAGAAACAACGGAGACTGTATGTGAATGGTCTGCGAGACACTACCCAGTGCCCAGTAAGGAAAAAAAGAAAAACCCCTGGGGATCCATCCCTTATACAGACACCAAACCCAGACACCATTGCAGATGCCAAGAAGTGCTTACATACAGGAGCCTGATATAGTTGTCTCCTGAGAGGCTCTGCCAACACAAATACAGAGGCCGATGCTTGCAGCCAATCATTGGACTGAGCACAGGGTCCCCAACAGAGGAGTTAGAGAAAGGACTGAAGGAGCTGAAGGGTTTGAAACCCATAGGAAGAACAACAACATCAACCAACCAGACCCCCCAGAGCTCCCAGGGACTCAACTACCAACCAAAAAGTACTCATGGGGTGACCCACAGCTCCATCTGCATATATAGCAGAGGGTGGCCTTTTCTAGTATCAGTGGGAGGAGAGGTCTTTGGTCATGTGAAGGCTGGATGCTCCAGTGTAGGGGAATGCCAGGGTGGGGAGGCGGGAGTGGGTGGGTGGGTGAGCATCCTCATAAAGCAGGGGGAGGGGGATGGGACAGGGGGTTTCCAGAGGGGAAACCAAGAAAGGGGATAACATTTGAAATGTAAACAAATTAAAATATCCAATACAAAAAGTAAAAGTGCAATGCAGCTGTGTGTTAAAAGAAACCACCAGGTAGAAATTGTAGAAAGCTTTTCAATGAGGAACAAATGTGTTGACATCTTGATGCCCTTTTCTTTTGTGTATTGTGAGTAGAACAACTGGAGTAGGTGTCCCTTATGGTGAGTAAAAATCAAAACCCAAGACACACATACAGCAATCGCTGCCCTTCCAGAACTGCCACTCCAAGGCCAGAAGTTCAGCACTAAACATTGTATGTGGAAAACAACTTCTCATTTGGTCAATACACAACCCTATAGGTTTTCTGTAGCCTAATATAAACCCAACAGGACATGCCTAGTGAGTTTACATGAGTTCCAGCTTTCTACACATCTACTACTAACTAAAAAGTCAATGATGCTGCATCTATGTATTCCTTATACATTGTGGAACTTCCTGAAATAAAATAAAACTTATGAGTAAACACTTATTGTTAAATTTCACAGAATTAGCAAAAGAACTCTTCAAAATCCATGTACTATTTTATGAAATTATCATAATGTGTACAGAAGTGTTGTCCTGTAGAGACAAAAAAGAAAAGAAAAAGAAAGAGAAAGAGAAAAGAAAAAGAATAAAGAAGCAGGAGTGAAACTTCAGAGTATTAGTAGTCATATTTCAAAATTAAAGATAAACATATATAATTGGATTTAATAGTTTACTCTCACCAAATATATGTAAAACATCACCATCCTCAGCTAATAAACATAATTAATATGAACAAGACATTTTCCATTCTGTTGTCCTTGAATATTCAAAGCGGATAGATGCTTTACACTCTCAGCACATTTCAGTTCAGGACAGCCATACCTACTAATGATGCTCAGGAGTCTGCAACTCATAAATGCTTTATTGAACAGTGAAGTCATGTAGTAGATAGTTAAGGTTCATGGAGGAATTTAAGAGCCAACATTGACTGGGAGGATAATAAAAATATTCTAAAAGGTCTCGGTGTTTGTTTACTTAATACACAAACCAATTTTTATCTCTTATACATTTACTATTTCCATCATAGTGACTCGCTCTTAAAAAGTAAGAAAAAATTTTCTTTACTAAGATAATACATCTATTCTAAATTACAACATAATTAAGAACAATCTCAAGACTCCATAGGAGCAATAAGAAGGTTGTTTATGTATTTTTTCTGCTTATATCTTTTCCATTTTTACCATCCCTATCACTACTAATCTAAACTCAAGTAATCATAATCCTAACCTGTTCTTCCAATATTTCTCCCATGCTACTGAAGGTCCTATTTTACTAGCTCAGTTAATTAGCCCAGAAAACTTCCCCATGTCTCCCACTGATCCTGCAGCAGCCCTTCCCACTGCTCTTGCATCTCACTTAGCTTCATCTCCATCATAGTCTACAGCACAAGCCCTGCCATTGTAGACCCATACCACTCAGTGTGTGGTCCTGGGTCCTTGGCTCTGCCCCTCTGACTCTCATGGCGCCACAACAGCAACCTTTTCAGAACACACTGTATTGTAATAGTCCCAAGTGTGATAGCCCCACATTTGATATCTTTCAGTGAATCATTAATATAAACAGTAGAGGATGCATTCCTATAAGCTAGGATAGGAACAGCCCAACCTCACCCCTGCCTGCCTGTCTGTTCTATCTTCTCCACTTGCTTACTGGACTCTGGCTCTTTTGGCTTGATTTTCTCTCTCAGAATCCCACTGTATTTGGTTCCAACTGTAGGCTTCCACTAAGAACCTTTCTCACACATATTCCTAAGTGACTCCTCATCATTCAGGCAATTCACTCGGTCAATTTCATTGTCTAAACTGCTACCCCAATTCTCACTGTAATTACCTGTCCCACCAACATATTTGTTTTCCTCAAAGCACTTACCAGCATCTAGAACTTTCTGCCCTTTGAGTATGTGAACTTGTTATTATCCTCCCTTCTTCCCTTTCTCTGGGTCTGCCTGATAGGCATTTGTATACAGGGATTGATATAGGAATCTTATCTGTGTTTTGTGATCAATATGAGGTCAAGGTCACAGAAGAACCTTATGTGGCAGGAGGGAAAAGAAAATATGAAAATATCCAGGGAATGGAGAGTTATGGTGTGGGAAGAGGAGATGGAAGAACAGTCACAGAAGTTGTCAGCAGCAGAGAAGAAAGTGCTTTGAAGCCAAGAGGAAGGTGATAACTCCCAGCCCTGCCTCTGGGAGTCCAGTAACCCCTCCCATTCTGCTTTGTTATTGACTTTCTTCCACTTCTCTTTCCCTATTCTTGCTCCAGTGGAGCACTTGTATTTATAGCCTTCTAGCTGCCAAAAATGTTGGGCCAATTCTTCCTATGCCTATCTGACTCCTTCTTCCAAGTCCTCGAATGTTGTCTCTTCTGCTGCCTCTTTCACTGATACCCTGGGACATCCCCTCCTCAGACCTTTTCTCACCATCACATGTTTTCTCACAGACTGTCTGGTTGTTCCAAGCTAGCAACCCATTTCCTGTCCCCCTCACTTACAAACTTATCTGCATCCCACTCCTTACTGCTTGTTGGTTTTGTCAAGATCCACATCCTCTTAGTCAAATATTTTCTCTGTCTGTACCATAGATCTCATTCCCTTTCCCTGATGCTATACTTAGGATCCACACTTGCCTGCTACTAACTCAACTACCCACCTTCCATCAGCCCCTTTATTCACTCTACTTTAGCATAGAGACCTACTTTCTTCTTCTAGAACCAAAACCCACTTCATACCTTAGTTTCCAATTCTCTCTTTACTATTTGCTACTATGTTTCTGATTTTCACTTCCTTCTTAAAAGGTGATCCTCTCTCTTAGTCCTTGACACTGTTCTTTTCTCCTGAGCCTTATCTTAGCTTGAGAGGAAGCCCTTCAAAAGGTAGTTTGGAAAAGGATTCCAATGAACATGGGTGAGAGAGCAAAATGGAACTAAAATAGGTGGCTGAGATGACATTAACAGAAAGATGAAGGGCCATATTGGTCACCACAGCAGAACTAAAGTTTTACCCCAATGGAGACCTTTAGCGGAGCAGGTAAATTCATCTCATAATTGTCTATCACTGAATCAGGTATGTTAAAAAATGATTTAACCTTTAACCATTATCTGAGGCTTGTCCATGGAGTATAACCTCTTTTATGTGTTACCTTCAGACTGTACGTATGCAGATCTGAGCAGCTCCCAAAGACCTTTCATACCTTAGCAGAGGAGTCAAATGCTGAAAGCAGATACACAGCACAGGTGGAGGTAAGGCACCATTATCGCACTGAGTGAATGTGTGCAGGTACCGAGGATACACGATGAGCATCACTCATGTCTGCTCGTTTTCTTCTTTAATCTCAATCTGTGGCTGTGGTTTTATTATTTTTTTTTGTATGTGGAAAAACAATTTATTTAAATATGAACATCTGCACATTTAGTCGTGGAGAGTAACAGGTCTGATGGTGAGACAGGTCAACTCAAATGGAAATGCTATTAAACCACAGTGGTCGAGGGCTAACACCTAAAAGCGGCAACTCTTATCAAGGGTTAATTTAATTTTAAAAACAAAACTAGTGATTCAATCTTTTCAACTTGACAGTTTACCTTTATTGAAAGAGCGTTTTTAAGCCTAAGGTAAACAGCCATAAAAGCATCACTTAGCAATCTCTTGAGTGCTGGTACTAGCAGAAATAATATAGGCAAAGGAAGTAAGTTCAAATCCAGATAAGATGAACAACTGTACTCCTGACATGGGAAAAAATCAATACAGTTAGCACCAAGTGTTTGGTTTCCTTGGAGACTCATACTGTATATATCAAGGTTTCTGTGCCTGGGAAGGAAGTATGTACTGATTGATACTATCTGGATAATTTTGATGACACTAAGTCCACAGCTCATGAATAGCCATTCTCTTTACTATGATAAAGCCCAACATCAATTTAGACCACTATTGCATAAGCCTAGCAATAGTGTCCAAAGATGAAATCTGACTGAGTTTCATTGAGTGAGTCATCTTGTCTACTTGAATTGCACATAAGCAATGTTTTCCATTGTTCCTTTTTTTTGGTATATCCTGCACTAATATGGTAGGGTTGGATATGTCTTGACTGAATGTAGATTTACTGACATGAAAACCATTGACTCAGGACTTAATGACCTAGAAATAAGCTACTGGAATGGTCTAAATAGCTTCTCGGATGGCTCCTAGAAACCTGACCCAGTCAATTAGGTGGAGATTTAAGAAATTGCCTGGGAAGATATTGGGGCAAGGATCAAAAGATACAGAAAGGTGATCCTATTAAAGCAGAGCTGCTGTAGAAGATAGTCTTCAACTTGATGTGTCCTGGGAGCCTTAGAGGACATACCTTTCATTAAGCCAATAAAAATACACTTTAACAATAACTCTAATAGTAGAGATTATTTGAGACACTTTAATGACTGCCCTTGAAGGTTTCATGAAGCTGGTTCCATCATTCCAACAAGAATGACAAGATTACTTCTAAAGCAGCAAGTATTGAGTAGTGGCTTTGCCAACCAAGTAAGGAAGGTAAATTTCTGTTGTGGATGTCAGGGTCGTGAAGAAGCAGCTTGACTGATGGTATTGCTGTGTCCTGCTGGGTAAGGTGGGCACGTAGTCAAGGAGTGGCTTAACTTTCTTTTTTCTAAATCAAAACAAAACTAAGATCCCAGCAGAAGAAGGCTGATGTCAGCTATTGTGATGAAAGGTCAAGGTCTGCCATCTAGCTTCCAGATCCAAGACAGAATTCAGTGACTGAAGGTGAGATGAGGTCCCCTTCAAGAAGCTACTGTAAGCATTTTCCATAGATACTTCTAATTCTACCTCAGAAGGATTCATAGGCACTTGTCACAGTAACAGCCTATAGAAATCAGATGATGAATGGTGTCCTGGCCCCTGCTGCACAGATTAGGCCCAAAGGGTCATTGTTGCTGTTGTATTTCTGGTGTTTGAGTGTATAATTGGGATGGATATATTTAGCAGGTGTAAGAGCTCTCTCCTTGATTTCCTGGCCTTGGAATAAGAACCATTGTTATCAAAAAGACCCAAATAACATCTGACCCTGTCCTCTAAACTTCTGGCAAAGTTAGTAACTGAGAAATATTACCATCTCCCTAAAGATTCTGAAAGGAACATTGTCTTTAATGAAGACCTAAATCAGTGATTTCCCTTGAGTATTAGGGTTACTTGGAAAATTCTCAAAAAGGAAATGTGAGGGCGGGAGGCTCTGTGGGTAAGAGCACTGGTTGCTCTTCCAGAGGACCATGCTTGATTCCCAGCATACACATGGTGGCTCAAAACCACCTTAAACTCCTTTCCCAGGGAAGCTGATGCCCTCTTCTGACCTCTGTAGGCACCGTGCTTGCATATGGTACATAAACATACAATCAGGCAAAACAATCATACACATAATCTAAAAATTAAAATAGTTAAAAAAAGCAATTTTGGGGGCTTCCAGAGTTCTGTATTTTAATGAGCCTTCTAAGTGATTCATATTCAACATTTGTAGCTACTGTACTAAAGGTGGAGATCTTTCTCAGTCTTGGTTATTAAAATTGTCTACTGAAGGCACTTGTTCATTTAACATTAGTCTCAGTAAACCACAAAAAAAAGCTTAACCAAGATAGCCTCAATCCACCTCCTTTGCTTGATATGGTTTCTTCATTGGAAAAGTTTTCTCAGCCTTTGATCTGGTAATGTTCTTAATTTTTCAACACTGATGAAGAGACATATTAGTTGTGCTGACATGGAAAACACAGGAGTATATGTTCACTCCTTTGTCCTGGGGCTTGGTTAACTCTCTTCCTTTTTCTCTGTAACAACAATTTAAAGAGATCCTGGTCAGCTTGATGTTCATTTCATAGCATACTAAGACACTCTACAACTAATGATGTGATAATTGCACCATGATATTACCGTAATTGACAAGAACTCTGATTCCCCTTAAATTACATCTGAGGATAGGAGAAAAGTGCCACAAACTTTTCAGGAGCCTGACAAAGGCTCTTGGGAGTCCAAAATCACGGGGCATGCTCTGACATCTTGCTTTTCTGTAAGGTCAAGTTTTTGGAATTCAATCCTCTTACCACAAGGAGACAGAATTAGTGGGTTTCTGGTTTTCAAGGCACTTGGGAATGTGTGAAGGAAGTACCCATTTATTGGGTAATTTTGAGACCTCAGGCTTCTAGTGTAGTACAGAGTAAGAACTCTGCAGCAGTTGCAGCTTGTAGGGAAGTTGCCCTTCTGGCTTAGTCAGATGATCCTGCAGATCCAGTGGTAAATTAGCCACACACAATGCTTGCACTGGCTGTGTGTGATCTCTGACAAGTTTTAATAGTGACAGAGAGAATCAGTAACTGTCAGGCCAGGGGCTACTTCTGACCCCATCTGAAAAGTTTTGTGTATTATGTTACAAAAGTACTTCCCTTATTTGCTATAGCCACTTTGGTTTTTTTCACTATTTGTTAGTCTAGACAGGCAAATTGATATAATGGATGGCCTTGGATTTAAGTAATTAAATCCAGTGTTTGTCACTAATTCAAGAGTCTGATGTAAATGTCTTCTTGTTGGAAACTTTCCTCTAAGCTGTGACATGGGAACCCAGTTTTATAGCTCTGCCCTTCAAAACAACCTCAGCTTTTCTTCTTCTGACCCAAACAAAGGGACTGAGGTTGGGAAATGATGTATAGGCAGCCTTTACTTCTGTTTGGCCAGACAGAACTTAGCTATACAAATCCACAAGGTGTAGAAGGAGCTGGGAAAGGGGGTGCCTCTGAATAGTGAAATGTGAACAGTTTGCTTAAGTAAGAGTCTACTGTGTGACTTTACTCTAAGGATGATCTTGAGGGACAAGGGTTCATTGAGGTATAGGAAAGTTCTTATACCTTCTAACAGATGACTGGTAGAGTCATGAATGAGTTCTCAAGACCCTGGATCCCTCTCTAGAGTGTCCCCATAGATTCCTAAGCTTTCTATAACGGTTCTATTCTTTGCATCATAATGAAATGAATGAAGGCTTTTAAACACTTTTGAGTCAAAAGTTGTATGCTTTAAGTTCGAGCACACAGTGTGTTTCAGTTATTATGCCTATGAATTTCCTCATTTAAGGATAACGTTCATTCTATCTCCCAAGTATAAAACAGAAACGACAAATCCATGTTTATGCAGTAATAAGTAAATAGCATGGGAGTGGCTGAAGCATTTAAATATCAACAAGTAAAAAACAAACAACAACATATTTAAACCATATTTACTAAACCATATCTGCTGCTAGGATGGTAGTTCAGTCTTAAATGCTTGCTTGAAAGCATGAGAATCGAGCTAATCTCCAATATACATGTAAAACAAACAAAACAAAGTCCATGAACAAACCACAAAATAAACAAAACACAAACAGTACGTGAATGCACTTCTAAACCAGTACAAGCTAGATAGCGCGTTCCTGAGGCTGCTTGGCCAACTAACTAGTTTCCTTGAGGAATTCTAGGTCCCAATGAGAAAACCCTCTCAAGAAACAAGGTCAACAGCTACTAAGAACAAAACTAAGATTGTTCTCTGGCCTTTACACACCCACACACACACATACACACAACACATACAGACATTGCACACAAGCATACACACACACAAAACATACAGACATGCACACATACATAAAACACACAACAAACACATACTAACATACACACAAGCATACACACACAAACACATACAGACATGCACACAAGCATACACACACACAAACACATACAGACATGCACACATACATACACACACACACAAACACATACAGACATACACACAAGCATACACACACAAACACATACAGACATGCACACATGCATACAACACACACACGTATGCACAGCTCTTTATTCCATATCTTAAAATACAGTTTCTCTATTTCAGAGTTAACAAGACACAAGTGTTCTGAAAGACAGAGCCCGGTTCTCAGCAGCCAGCCTCCTATGAAAGCCACTTCAAGCAAGATCATATTCAGCCAAAGAAGATTATCACCTGAACATCTGGCTCTGGCAACCCCAACAGCTGCACACATTTTCAGTTTAAGCAGTGTCCATATGGTCCATATGTGTGTCATTAGCCTCCAAATTGACCGCAGGATCTGGATGTGTGACAGAGTTGCCAAGGAGTATGGAAAGAATTCACAGGAGGTAAACAGAAAAAAGTCCCATCTGTCTGTGGACTGTGGGCTTCTTCGGACTCGGCTAACCATGAGTGGTTGGTTCTAAGACTGGTGTGGACAGACCAGCTGGATTCCTCGGGCTCCCTGTAGGAATCTGCAGACCCTGCAAATGCAGGGCATGCCCATCACCACCACAAAAGGCCAGACTTAAGACAGAACAAACACAGCTGGGGTAGGAAGAATCACAGGCTTTACACAAAGGACCTCAGTAAACACAGAGCATATTGTTGTATTTCAAATGCAGTAGGAATCTACCATCTGAGGTTTTCATCAATTTTTGTTTTGTGGACATGAATACATACAACTGTATTTAGCATGTTAATCATTTTTAAATTTACTATTGTTCTCTTTGATGTGTATGAATGTTTTGTTTGCACTTATGTCTGTGCACCACGTGTGCAGTATGTGTGTGCTGGGAACCAAACCCCAGTCCTTTGCTAGAGCAGTTAGTGCTCTTTGCTATGGAGCCATCTCTCCAACCCTAGAGTATTAATCACTTTAAGGTGTACAGTTCAGTAAAATTAATCACATTGACAGCAAATACAATCATTATCACTGTTTCCAGGTCCCTTTCATCACCTCAAACAGAAACTCTTCACCCATTAAGCAGCCAATCCATTAGGTCTTTTTTCTCAGACACTAGAAACTGCTAATCTGTACTATCTGTGCTCTTGACTGTTCTGGACACCATTCTATATGTGGCTTCTTGTCATTCTTGAGATGCTTGCCTTTATGAAATTCCTATGCCTAGGAATTTACTTGGGGTACATTGTGTGAGTGCTGGTAAGTATCCGAGGTTGGCATGTCCTAGAAAGAGACCATGAGAAAAGATGGGAGTGCAGGTTGTTTATTTTGGATGTGACACCCAATACAGTGGTAGGAAATTGGGATAGAAAGACAGAGTAGGGAAGGAGAGGAAGTGTAGATTTTGACAAGTAACCAGTATGGACAGATAAGTCTTAAGTATGGGAGCTGTACTCCAATACTTGAACCTCGGGATGATCCCCAAAGAAATAAGTCCTGAGCGCTGCAGTTGGGAGCATCAGGTTCTCAGGGATATGAATGTGGCCCCAACAATCTGCTACAGTCAGAAAGCACAGGGCAAGGGCCAGAAAGGAAGATATACCTCAAGTGAGTAGAGCCAAAGACTCAACTCTAGCAGGAGGCAGATGGAAGAGGAAGCAGGTGTTTAGAGGGTAGGTGGTAGAGAAGCAAAGCAGAAAAGTAGATGGGTGCCCAGGAAAATATCAAATAGATGGTGTGAAAAGACCGTTGGGAATCCAGAAGGAAGCTCAGGGGTTAGTAACATGCACATCTGATATGGACGTTGAATGGGTTCTGTATGGGCTGATCAGAAGAAGTAGAGAGGTACACATTCTCTGAGACATTAGAAATGCACCGCTTACAAGGACAGAGCCAGCCTGGAGTCAGCTTCTATCTCATTATCAAGTCGCTACTCACCCATTCTGAACACACTTGGCAACAGGGGTTAGCAAACTTCTGTAAAAAGCCAGACAGCAAATATATTAGGTTTTATGGGCTCCTCGGTCTCTGTCAGAGCTTCTCACTATAGCTATTATAATGCACAGGCAGCTTCAAAATACAGGCATGAATGATTATAGCTGTGTTCTAATAACATATTTACAAAATGGGTAGCAGGCCCAATTTGGCCCATGGGCCATGATTTCAGATTCCTGCATTTGTGAAATGAGCAAACCCCTTCCCTTCTTTACATTAAGTGGTATCTAAGTGCTGCTGAGGAACCCCACTGGCTTTGGAAGATCAATTTCAGCATCACTTTGGATATATCTATGAGCTTTTCCATATTGCCTGCTGTCAGCAATGAGGAGGGAAAAAAGGGAAGAGTGAAGACAGATGATAGTCTCAACTGTAATGAGATGCTATTACTTAAAATATTTCATATGCTTCCTAATTTAATGTTGACCAAATTCTGTAAACTATTTTGTATGTGGTATAACTGAGATGAGGCATGTTAGTTCTCCTAAGACACATAGGCAGCAATTGGTAAAGCAACTTAAATGGAAGAGAGATGGGTTCTAGTATGCTTCACACTATGCCTCTTAGCTAGTTGAACTCAGGTGAGTACAGTAATTAAGCAACTAAGCAAAATGAAACAATAGCAAGATGCCACTTTGCACTTCCTGATGCCCATGCTTCACTAGTTAGATATATTTGGTTGTTAGTCACAGGCAGACTCAGGTGGACTCAAGTATGAGGAATGTTGTTGAAATTATATGATGTAAAATTATAGACATAGAAGAGAAGACGACAGCAGGTAAAAGTAGACAGAAGAATGCCGGCAAGGACCTGTGTCTAGAAAGAAGAAAACATCAGCTATTTAGTTTCTTATCTCAAACTTTAAACCACAGACAGGGAGCATCCAACTCTTTTCCTGACATGTTCTCTGTCTCTATCTCTCTCTGTCTCTGTCTGTCTGTCTCTCTCTCTCTCTTTGTGTATGTATGTATGTATGTATGTATGTATATACATAGGTGTGCATATGCATGTGCACTGGTGAACACTAATTGCAGAACAGTCAACTTGGAAGAATAATTGTTCAAAGATATTTAAGGTCTAATGGGGAGTAGAGATGGATGATAGGTGGTTACAATGCAGTAAACAATCCCCCACACACGACAAAGATGAAATGTAAAGGATTAGGGGACTGCTATTTCCTGGCTATAGAAGGATTATCAATTAATTCTTAGAGACATTCACCAGTTCTGAATTCCAACTATTGCAGAGATGTTAAATAGAACTAAGATGCTTCCTCAGTAGTTTTACACAACAGCTCTATTAAAATGAGTCCACAATGAAAACACAAGTCAGACAATTAGGTTGTAAGCAAGTCAACACATTTTTACGAGAAGCCATGGCAACCAAGTCTAGCCTAGACTGTCCTGGTGAGCCAATTTGAGAATAAGATCAAATTTAGAGAGGGGAATATTTCAAATTTCTCTACTTCTTCCTCAGCAGGAACAGAGAGTCCATCTTCGTTTACCTGGTGTAAGACCTGGTCAAAAAGTCTGTCTATCCAAAGAACTGTGCTTTCTGAAGAGCTGGTAGCAGATGGTCTACACAGAGAACTTTAGCCCCTGAGCACCAACTTCACCTTTCCCAAAACACTGTAATTGCCAGAGTAAATCAAAATGTCTGGCTTCTCTGTAACAGGTGCAGGGATCTCCCTGGATGTCCCTTTAGCCAGACTCTCTTTCTTGCTGCTCTCATGAAGCCCAGGGAGGCTATTCACTTTATCTCTGTCCTCTAGGTTTCTTTGTATCCTGTCTCAGAATCTGGCTATGCATGTCCTAGTGTTTTCTTAATAAGAAAATTAAGCAAGCCAGCAGTATCTGTTGGACATGACCAGGAGCACTGCCTGAGATAGGGTAAGGGACTACCAATAATAATATCAGATGACATTAAGCATGAAAATCAGAAAAGCTCAGATTTCTACCTTCTAGCTTTAAGCAACAGAGTGGAATTTGGGAGTGTTTGAAGCCATGCCAAAGCTATCTCAATTCTTATTTCAGAGCTGAAATAAGCAAGTTATGCAACCAAAGAATTGACATTCAAGTTTCTCCACACCATGCCATGTAGCACACTATCTTTACTTCATGTGAGGTTCTATGGTCCCTCAACTAACCAGCATTGCTTATATTAGGTGAGTTTTCATAGGCTGGGACTATTGTATTTTGTTCTTTTACAGGGAATCAAAAATATAATTTTTATTTTATTGATTGTTTTCAGGTGCACACATGCATGGTGTGTGTGTGTGTGTGTGTGTGTGTGTGTGTGTGTGTGTATGTGTGTGTCTGCACGTGTGGGGAACAGAGAACAATTTCACTGTTGTTTTTTAGATGCTCTCTACCTTTTTGTTGGATTTTTGAGACAAGTTCTCTCACTGCAAGAACTTGCTAAGTAAGCTATGCTAGCTGGCTAGTGATCCCCTGAGACCTGTATTGGAGTTACAAGCATGTATTACTATGCACTCTTTAAAAATATGAGTTCTGGGGGTGGAGCTCAGTTACTAAGTAGTAACTCCCAGACCCCAAGGATATTTGCTTAAAAATCAAAATCCTGTTTGGCTAGCATTCAAGGAGCTGTAATCCCAGACTCTGACAAGGGTGCATTGGGGAGTAGGCATTAAACGGTGAACTGTCCTCAATATACCCACTACCAGAGCACAGGAACTTCCTGAACAGAACTTGCCATACAATCCTTGACCATGACATGGAAGAACCATATAAATGTGGCATGTCAGGAAAGAGATATTGGTTCAGACTGCATTGGTGGGGTATTTTCACATTGAGAAAATGTATAAGATAGGTCACGGGAGTCACAAAGAGCCAGATTAGGAGCTTGGATTCTGTTTTGTAATTTTAAAGGAGAAACCAATGTAATTCTCTGAGCATCAGAAAAAGAAAAGAGAGAATTAGTTATGTGAATCTCATTAGGTGCAAATTGAGTGAAATCACTGATCCATAAGTCAGTCAGATCCTTTTTCTGGAGCCTAAGCTCACTGTAGAAAGATTGGAGTCAGTGAGGAGTGCAAATGTTGAGCACTAAAAATGAGGCAATATATGCAAATATATAGTGCCTAGCCCATAGTAGGTGTCTCCAGGTGATACATTTCCTTACATTTCTTTCTAGTCATCACAAGAAGGCATTTAATTTAAATGATGTATTATGTAAAAAGTCAGAATAGTGTAGTATTGAAGAGTATCATTTTGCTTCCCAAAAGAGTCCAGAGTTTAAATATAGCTGTATAGACTACTATATATTTGACTCCCCTAATAATTGTCTCATGTTATGATTCCATATTTTCATCTGTAAAGTGAGAGCAATGCCTTCGTTAATCATATGTGGAGGCTCAAAACTGTAAATCTTAGAAAAATAGAGAAGCTTTGGGTAAGAGAAGAGATGAAGCGTGGAGACAAGTTTGTCTTGTGAGCAGGTACAAGACTCCTCACTGACTTTCAATGTCTTGCTAGTTGCCTTCTTCCCCCAAAGACTACATAATCTTAATGAGGTCTAGGGCATGGATGTGGGTCCTTTGAGTAATAAATCATTTATCTTTTCCATTTTTATTATGGTACAAACTTTAACTGTTCCTTCTTCACCAATATTGCCTCTGTTGAGAATTCTAAAGTCTAATTTGAAAGTCAAAAGCTGAGAATAGCCTCCACTCTCTTCTCTGCCTTTTAGTTTCTGTCTGGCTTGCTGAACCCATCAAGGGCAGAGTGTTCTAGCTACGCCTGACTGACAAGGGAGGGCCATGGATGGAAAGGAATGAGAAACATTCTATTAGAATATGACTATAATGTGTGCCCACTGGTCAGTGCCTGGGAAGAAAGTGAAAAAGAAATAGCCTTTGCCTTTGCGATGATGTCACCTCTATCGCTTTCTACCCCTCACCCACCAGTTTCCTTGAGAAGTCAAACTACTATTTATAGCGGGATGAATTGTGTTTCCTTCCTCCAGGAAATATATATTGAAGTCCTACTCTATAAAATGTGTTTATGTGAGTTTATTTAGAAATAGGATTAGTGCAGATGTACTTGGCTAAATTAAAATAAAGTTATATTAGAGTAGGTGGACTCTTAATCCAATATAAAGGGGTATTTGAACTGAAATGTATGAGGAAAGAGTGCCATGTGTTAAGAGAGATAGGGATGATAGCTATGCATATATAGGAATCACCAGTAACTTCAGAAACTAAGGGCACAGAACAAATCCTTCTCTATAGCCACTGAAAGCATGGGTCTACCGACAGTTTGAGTTCAGACCTCCAGAACTATGTGATAACAGGTTTCTCTCTTTTTTTTAACTATCCAGTTTGAGGTACTTTGTCACAGCAACTGGAGGAAGTAAAAGCATTCTTTGCTCCTCCTGACCCAGGGCCCTTGCTCCTATTCAGATTTTCTTCTGAACCCCATTCTCCCCGTGTCCCCCTTTTAGATGTCTTACTCTTTCAGGTGCTCTGGTTATTCAGCTTTTCTTCTCTTCCAGCTCCTGCTACTTCACACGACCATGTTCCCTCCTTCTACATATAGAAAATGTATCTGGACCGTCTTAACTTCATCCATAGCCTTTTTAAGCCTTTCTTTTAGGATAGTAACTTCAAAAAATAAGTTTGTGCTTGGATACTTTTTACTTCAGTTTGCTCACATTTTGCTCATTTGAGTTCACTTCTCCAAAATTCATCTAAAGAAAGTCCCTACTGATGTCTTCCTGAACCTCATGGATAGGGATCTTGACTTTCATTTTAACTTACATAACCTATTATTTTCTTCTACTATTTCCTTTTTGCCCATATCCATTACTTTGTGACACTTATAGATTCATAGGCTCTCTATCAGGGATCCCACAGCCAACACACTTGGCTAGGATTCAGAGTGGGAAACTGTAGGCCCCCCCCAAAAAAAATCCAACACAGATGAGACCAAATATCTACACCAAGAAGCACTTCAAAGGTCTTGACTCCAGATGCCTATTCACCAGTGCAAAACACAAACATGAGCAAACAAGAAAACAGGCCTCATCCAGAAGCCAGCAATAGACCCGAATAAAAGCATTTTGTCAGAATCACAAGAGGAAGAACTTCACATTAGTGGTTATGATTATGTTAAAGGAGATATGAATAAATGAAGACCATGAAGATACAAGCAGTTGAATGAAATAGCAGGTCAATTCAAGACATGAAAGTAAAACTTAACAAAGAAATAAAATCATTAACAAAAACCCAAACCAAAATAAGACCAGAAATAAAAAGCTCAGGATGATCAAACAAAACCATCAGGGATAAGTTTTACCAACAAATTAAAAGACATGAAAGAGAGAACTTCAGGTCTTGAAGACAAAATAGAAGAAATGGATAGATAAGTCAAAGAAAAATGCATAATATATAAAGTCTAGGCACAAACATCCAGGAAATTTGAGATGCTATGAGAAAACCAAACCTATGACTAAAAAATATAGAGAAAGAAAAAACCTAGGTCAAAAGTACAGAAAATATTTTTAACAAAGTCATAGAGGAAAAATTCCCCAATCTAAAGAAAGAGATGCCTCTCAATGTACAAGAATCATTCAGACTACCAAATAGACAGGACCAGAAAAGAAATTTCTCGCAACATATGAAAATCAAAACACTAAAACAGAGAACAAAGGAATAATATTAAAAACTAAAAGGGGAAAATCATCACATATAAAGACAAGTCCATTAGAATAACACTCAGCTTTTCAAAGGAACATTCAATACTAAATGATGTTTTTATCAAAACCCCTACCCCCATCAACACTCAGGGATCTGTAACAAAAAGGAGGTGAAAAGATTGTTAGGAGTCAGAGATGGAAGAGGACTCCAAGGAAACAGAGCTTTCCACACATAGCAGAACTGATACATATATAAACTCTCACAGACTGGGACAGTATGCACAAGACCTGTGCAGGTTTAAATCAGACAAAATTCCATCCTTAAGGAAAAACCTATTTGCTGTCAAGCTTCTGGGTATCACTTGGTGTGTTACTGGGTGTATCAACCACACTGCTGGGCAGACCTCATCCCCAGGAGTATTTGGCTAACATAAAAGGACTATGAGCTTTTTTGGTGTGTGTGTATGCTTTGTTTAATTTTGGATTGTTTTTGTTTTGTTTTTATTTTGTTTGTTTGTTTGTTTTGGTCTTATTGGTTTTTGCTTACTTTGATCTTAATTCTGGTGTGTGTGTGTGTGTGTGTGTGTGTGTGTGTGGGTGCCACACACACCAGTGTACATATATATGTGTACAACTTTAAGGCAGGGCTCAAGCTCAGGTGCCACCTACTTTGTTTCTTTGAGACAGGGTCTATAATTTGGCTTGAAACCTGCTAAATTGGCTAGACTGACTGGCCAATGAGCACAAGGTGGGGTCAGCCTTATCCTACCTCCCTAGTTCTGGGATTAGAATTATACATCACCACATCTAGTTTCTATACGTGGGTTCCAAGTATTTAACTCAAGTCCTCATATTTTCATAGCAAGGGTTTTACCCAATGAAGAGTTTCCCCAGCCCCAAGCCTCATTGACTAATTGTTCACACCTTGACTCTATCTTCATCCACATAACTCCTTTCTGCCTCTTCAAATTCAGCCCAAAGCTCTAGAAGTCTTTGCTGATGGCTGTCCAATCCTTGAGATATTTCTTTTTGAGTGTCCTTGCCACTGCTGCATGGTAATGACCACAGAACATTATTCAGTTTTACATCCAGCCAGACTTTGAACCCCAGGAGATCAGAGGGCATGTCTCAGTTACTTTGTAGCTTATATGCTAACAGTCATTGGAAGCTCAGCCAATGATAGCTGCTAATTCCTGCACTATTATATTTTGTCAATGTCTGTAGGTTGCCATTTATGTCTCTCAGACTCCTGGTTTTCTAAGGTTTACTTCACTTTAATTTTTTAATATGTATAAAACTAATGATGGAACCCTAATTCTACCACACAGTGAGAGTGGGCGTGCATTCACACTTGTTCACTAGCATTATTCATGGAGCACGTAATGACTTGAGAAACACGTTTATTTGAAATACAAATAAGGAACATGTAGTAAAAGGCCTTTAAATGCCCAACTTTCACGTTCTAGAATTTCAACTCTTTTATTATTCAGAGAGCAAATTGTAATTTTTTCTAGCCTAGAGGATGTACAATTTTTTTTTTTGCCATAATTTCACCTAAATTAAAACTCTTTTCTCTAGATCTGTATCCTCTTGCCTTTTAATTAAGAATAATGTCTATTTCTATTTACTTGACTGGGCATGTGCCCATCATTCATGGGCATTGGCAATGAACATTACACTTTTTTTTTTTTCTAAGAATCTCCCAAACTCATGCACAGTCTCCCTTTAGTTCTGCTGGAGGACTTCATTTTGGCCGATTTAGGCCAGTGAAATTGTTGATTATGACAAGTCCACCAAACCTCCTTGATACGTGTAAAGGCAAGTGCTGAATCCTGAAGAGTTTGCATTGTGATTCATGCCACTCAATAAGCTTTCCACGTAAAGGGGAAGCAGAAAATGAAAAGTCAGACAGGAAGCACAAAAGAGAGGAAGTGCAGGAGCGAAGTTCTATGAATAGAAACAACAAGGATTAAAAGTTTCTTGTTATGGTTTGAATGTGTCTTCTTAATAAATTCATGTATTAAAGTTTATAGCCATTGTAGTAATATTAAGAGATTTTTAAATGTGGTTAAAATTTATATGTTGAGGGAGCTTGGAGGTAGGACCTTTGGTGGGTAGTTAGGGTTGGATAAGATCTTGAGAGTGGGTCTCTCTGTACAGAGTGGCTCTGAAAGAATAGCAAGAAAACAACCTAGAAAGAAGGACTGGAGCCCAGGTTCTGCTCTGTCTCTTCATGTGCTGACCTCTATTGTATGATACTGCTACAGGAAGGACATTACTGAGCATGTGCAAGCTCCATGCTATCAGACTTCTCATCCACCAGAACCATGAGCCAAATAAATATCTACTTCTACTTCTAAATTACCTGAATATATCTCAGATATTTTGCTATACAACAGAAAAGCAAAATAAGATACATCTGTGTGCTATGTAGTATTACATAGGACAATAAGGGGTAAAGGGATAGATTTTTAATTTTAACTTACCTTATTTAAATCTTAAAGTCTCAGGATGTAATACAGATCTTAAGGACAGTAATGATAAGAATCTTTGTCTATGTGCTTGTTAATTCAACCTCCGTTTTGCATAGTTCCAATTTAGGAAGAAAGCACATCTTCATTTTCTGTGGTGTATAATGACTGTGGTACGTAGGAGAGGCTGAGAGCTTCAGGTTCTGAAGATACAGTGGCAGCAGCAAGTTACCCCTTGCAAGGTAGTGTAAAATACAGCTAGTATTTGATAAGACAGTGCGCCCCTCGTGCTTGCACCCAAAGACAGGAAAACCAATCCTTTCTAGCCTGTTTTCTTTTCTATTTCACAAGACAAAGTGGAATGCTGTATAAAGCAGATCTACTCCTTCCGAAATGGCTCCCAAAAGTGGTCATCAGGGAGGCTTTCTTTGAATCTTCTAGAAGATAGATTGAACTGTCAAAGTTTAGCAAGGGGAGAGCTGTGTTGGCATCCAAGTTCCACATGTAGTTCACATTAAGATGCCATCAAACCATAACATCTATGGGAGAAAGTTTAAAACATTTTCTGGTTTTCCCTATAAAGACAATTTAGTGCAGCTTTTTTGGATAAGTTCATATTTTTTTTTCAAAGCATTTTCTCTTTATTAGTTTATGTTCTGCCTTGCCTGTTCCTGATCAAAAATATATGCCAGCCTCTAGGGGGAGCTCAAGAACATTACAAGGTTGGAATTTGGAGGAAAAGCAGGCAAGTCAAAGATCATGTAATCGGATGGCATACTTAGAAGACAGAGTGTTTAGAAGAAAAAGGGAGGCTCGATTGTTTTCTGCTAGCTTCCTTGTAAAATGCTTCAATTTCATTTACTAGTGTCCAGAAATCTTGCTCACTCTCGCTTTCTCATTTGCCGTGAGATACACACAGGAGGCAGATGTCACATCCATCACCCTAGAAAAGATTCCTGCATGAAAAGGTTCACTATGTGTAGCTGAGAAAGGTCAACATTCTCTGATGTCAGTGCCAACTCTGGCAACAGAGGCTTGTTCTCTGTAACAAGCCTAAAACCCAAGGAATCCTAGAGGCAATGACATAGCAATGCCCATTTGAAATAACAGATATTACATGTGAACCAAAGCTGAATCTATAAAATGGAAACCATGGCTTATTCCTAAAGGCTTCTTAATGTCACTTTGGTGAGGAAATGAGGTATAGGAAGGCAGAGGTGGGGAGGGGAAGGAGGAGGAGGAGGAGGAAAAGGAGATAGAAAAGCCTAGCTTCTATGCTATTCACAGTACAGACTTCCAGTTGCATCAAGTCTTATATCAGCAACATCTGTTGATTCTGATCTCAGAGGAAAGTAATTAATCCTCCCCTGGAGACTGCAGTGTAGAAAAGAAGGAAGGTTGGGAGGCCATCTGTACAGCCCATCATCCTGGCTGGTGTCACCTCAAATGTCACAGAACGCTTTATGTCTCCCAAGAAGCACTGCTTGGTCTTCAAGGAGACTCCTGCTCTGCCCTCCCCCCCCTTTTTTTTTGCAGCCTGACTGCTTTCCCTATTGTGTCCCTGTGAGTCATAGCTGTTGAGGTGAGGCAGCCACCAACCTGGATACTGTTCCCAGCTGTGAAAATAGGTATTTGACACACTGCCCATCCGGTCATCTGGAAGATGATTTATAATACATATTTGAGCAGCCCGGTGATGTTTGGTTAGTCAAAATGTCAGATAATCTAATAGCAATATGTTTGCAGTGGAGTTTTATGGTTTCAGTTCTGAAAGAAACAATTGAGAACTGACTGGTGTTAGAGAATTCTACGAAACATAACGTGAGCATCCATATTAGTATCAGAGGATAATGTTAGGACTTTGTTCTGCTTTGTTTCCTTTAAATCAAGATTGCAGTTTTGATGTATGGACACATAAGAAATTCAAAGCAGATCCTATTCCATGGGGACAAGAATTATTATTCTTGCCTTGGATCTTAGAAAAATGAATATTGCAAATGGCATTCTCATAGGTAATCAATGAAAAAGATTTTGATTGTTTGTTTTCTCATTTTAAAACCACATCCTGCATGTCTTGACTTGCAATGTCTGTTCACAAATGATATTTCTTTTTCCTTCATCTTTAAAGCATTCCTTTGTAATAGGCATTATCATCCACATTTCACTCGTGAAGATTGTGTAACTTTCCTATACCAGTGTTAAGAAGTTCTAGAAGCAGTTTTCAAACTCATCTTTTTGCTTGCTAATGACTCCTGCATCCCTGCTGTTAGCCTAGCATGTCATGGCTCCATCATCTCTCCTCTTAGCCTAGCATGTCATTTACTTATTTTGTCATTCATCCCTTAAATCAGCAAACATTTCTGGGTTCCCTCATTCTTGTTCCATGTCTAGTACTAAACTTTGTGGATACTAATACAAACACATAGGGTCCATCCTAGAGGAATAGTCTGATGAAGACATCGAATGGGCAGCTGATAATGTCAAATTAGTATCCTAAGACACTTAGGAATGTTGTAAGATTGAAGACTTTTATTCAGCACATTTATTGAGCATTTACATGTGGCTTGATCTATGAGAACAACCAAAGGAGACACAGGCACAGACCTCTCTTTTAGGTGCCCCAGGCTAACTGTCAAAGGTCAAAGAGAAACATTAACCTTAGATATGCAACTTTAGCTTTGTTCTAGCTCATGTTGTGTCAGAACAGAAGAAACCTAACATCAATCATAGGTAGTCTGAAGATTCCAAGGGATATAGAAAGTCCTTGGTGATGGGTGTTCCGCGTATAGACAGTCGTTGGTGATGGGTAAAGATGAATCAGAGCAGAGGCATCTTTTATTTCTATCCATGTGACCCCATTCTATGCTCTTCCCATGTCCAACATGGGTAAGGAAGACCATTTATTCTCATTCTGAGTGATACACAGAAAGAGAGGGTGGGTACCATAGCCAAGGCTGGCTTTGGGAAGCTATCTGAAGTTCTATTTAATCAGCTATTGTCACCATTCCATTCTCTGTGTGGGGAAATAGTTACCTTTTCTCCTCTGTTTGGGAACCCACACAGGCCCAATTTCCTCCCCTTTTCCTTTTCCCCTTCTTATTTTTCAAGTATTTCTTTCTATTTCTTAAGGTTTTCCTCTGAGGAATCTAGCACAATCTCCTTAATTAACTAGTTTATGTTGTAGAAGCAGAAGGCAAGAAGACTGACAAGCTGTTTATATTTGTGTCCCCTTGACAATTCCTCCCCAAGACCATGAACACAGACAGCCATGAGGACTAATGGAATGAGAGCCTGGGAGTAACAAGAACAGAAAGGACTAGGAGAAGGAGAAGGAAAAGGAAAAGGAGGAAAAAAGGAAGAACACTGTAAATATTCTCCTGCAACAAAACAGTAAAATTCACTATAGGAAGAGAGTTGGGAAGTGCTAGATTAGAGGGATAGTCCACAGAGTTCATATCAAAGAGCCAATTCTCAGCTCTGTTTACAGCAGGAAGGGACAAGAATAGTAATTAATTCCCCAGATAATCAAGGGACAAAAGAAGGATCCAAAGAGAAATAAAGGGGCTGAGGAGATGGCCAGTAGCAAAGTGCTTGGCATGCAAGAATAAAAAACTCATGTTTAATCCTCAGAGTCCCCATAAGAAAATGGGCATGCTGGCACATGGTTAATAATCCCAGCACAAAGACGACACACTCAGTGAATCCCTTGGGCTTATTGGTAATATGGCCTAGTCAAATTGGTGGCTTCAGGACAGTGAGACAGGCTGTGATGGATAGCTTCTAAGGAATAACACCCAAGGTTGCCCTCTGATCTTCACATGCACTTTTGCACTATGTGCACACAAATACACATGTATGTGAATAGAAACACACCATTAAAGTTCTTGAAAAAGCCATATGGAAACTTACTACTGTAGAATCTTCCTAAATATAGACACATTTTATTTTTTTAATTACTTTTTATTGGATATTTTATTTATTTACAATACATATGCCATCCCCTTTCCCCATTTCCCCTCCCTAGAATCCCCTATCCTATACCCTCTTTTCCTTTATGCTTTTATAACATTGTGATTGTATGCATGTATTAAGGTCAGTTCTAGGATGAGGGTCTAGCAATACAATAGATGCAAATAGTCAAGGAACAAGCAATACAATAAACACAAATAATCAAAGAAAAAGCAAGGCATTAAACCCAATTACATGAACACTCCCGTGATCACTGTTTCTAAAGGCTTATCAGGATGACCAAAGTATCTGAGCCTACTTCCCTGTCCTAGCCTAAGGTCATTTTCATGTCTGAAGCCTACTCTTTGTTCTAGCCTAAAATTTAGATTCCTGTCTGAAATTACTTCTTTGTTCTAGCCTAATATTTAGATTCCTGCCTGAGATTACTTCTTTGTTCTAGCCTAAGATTTAGATTCCTATCTGAAATTACTTCTTTGTTCTAGTCTAATGTCAGATTCTTGCTTGAAGCCTACTTCCTTGTCCTTGGACAATGTCTTATTCCTGCAAAGCAGCCCAATTCCTTGTCCTTGGCCCATGTCAGCTTCTTGCCCAGCAGCCCCAAAGGCTCTCCATCTCTCCTCCTTTTTTATTTTGTTAACAAGACTGAGCCTGTCTTAGGTTGTTCTGACAAGAATGCCTTCCTTACTCATCATGGAATATGCATTATCAAAAGCAATGTATTTATGTCTTAGGTTGGTAAGGTTCTGTGCAGAATCTTACCGTCCTTGGCTTGCCAGCCTGTTAATTTAATAACTCTGTCTGGGGGTCCATTTTCAGGTTCAAGCCATGTACTTTGGCTGCTTACATGTTGTTGTTGTAAAGATAAGCTTTAACATGATGGGCAGGAATAAAATATTCCCAGGACAAGAAGGGCTAGCCTGATCAAGCTATATATGCCATTCCTGAGGTTTGACCAAAATGGAAATACTGACCTCAGGCCATGAATGATTTTATCGGCATTATCTGCAGCATTAAAGCTTTCTTTAAATTCATAATCTGACTATGCAAAGTTAACACACCCAGAGAGGTGTTAGGATTATGCCAAATATCCTACAGGTGTCTTTAAACTTTTTTCTAATTATAATGACAATCATTACATACATTTTAAAAAGACTTACCCTATAGCAGGGGAGAGGCAACATCCCAACAAGATATCACATACTACCAAGTTAACTCCCTAGTAGCAAGAAGTTGTTACCTCCCTTTGAGTTGGCTGATGGGAGCCTATTGACCTCCTAGATGTTAAGGCTATTGTCTATGCTTGGTTATCCTTCAGAACTTGATAATCAGACCCTATTGCTGAACATACTACATACTTAAGTTATAGAACATGGAGAAATCTAGCTGGGGATCCACAGGAAGCTTTATCCCTGATGACCAGCATTCATAGTGCTGACGGGTACACTATCAGAGGAGTAAAAATAATCATCAGTCTTACCCACCTATTCTATTGTATTGTTCAATACAAGCTCTAATAACCAAAGGCTTAGCAAGATATTCCCATTTGTGCAATAGTAGCATGAATGTTATAGTATTTTATTGAATTTAAGATCCACTTTATAAGATGAAGCCAACACCTGGCACTGTAATGAGGCCAAGATACTGAGGCTATCTAGGCCAAGGGCCCTAGGGGAAAACCTGCTTCTATTAGTCTTCTAAAGGAACATAGCAATAAAACAATTCTTTATGACATTCTGTTATACCCATAGACCAGAGAGGCATCATTCCACCATCATTGGAGAAACTTCTTTCAGTAGACAGCAGCATAGAAACCCACAACTGGTCAAAGTGAAGAGAGTAAGAGATTTTGGACTGCTCAGCCCTAAATGGGATGTTGATGTCACATATTTTCCCTCAAGACTCAGGGATCTATGTGGAAGAAGGAGTGGAAAGATCCCGAGGTGGTGGATTGCTCCAAGGATACAGAATTTTCCAGGCACAACAAGGCTGATGTGCATATGAAGTCACAGAGGGCATGACATCGTGCAGAAGGCTTGCACAAGCTGAAGCCAGACAAAATCTCAGCAGAAAGAGGGGGATAATCACAAAGTCCTGCCCCCAACCAAGAAGCTATTCACAATTGATACCTGCTAGGAGAGGCAAAGTCAGATCTCTGTGCTAGGGTGACACTGGGAATATCAGCTATATTCCAGGGCAAGCCTTATGTTCAGAAGTAGGTGACCAAAACAAATCATGCTCCATATTCATGTATGTTTATCTGTCCTTGCAAGACAGGGAGTGTCTCAATTTTGCTTTTGTCTTAAGAGAAAAGATGAAGTTGATGAGTAAGGAGATGGGAAAAATCTGGAGGAAGGGAAAGAATATGATTAAGATATATTTATGAAATTCTCCAAGAATAAATATAAAGACATTATTAAAAATAAATTAAATATATAGAACCTCTAAATATATATAGTAAGTATCATGGGCCCTGAGACTCATAAATGTTCCTGCACAGTAGAGATAGCAAAGGGGATAGATAGGGGCAGACAAGGAAAGAGGAGACAGCAATGTGAGAAGTCTAGAGAAGCCAAGATGCAATGTGTGAAAAACAGCCCTGTGTTTGTCAGTACCATATCATGAGTGACTTCTGGTTTATAACAGCATGTGTCTGACAAATGTCCTCTTAACCTTTCCTGAGGTCTCCAAGGAGCTCCACACTTGTTATATAAAGAAAGTCACTCTACCTAAAGCTGAAACCCCTTTGTCAGAATCTGGACAGGAGCTCTACCAACTGCACAGATATAGAGCTGAGGTAAGGGCAAACCCACCCAGGTAGCTGACTGTAATCCTTGGGCTGTGGGGCATGATTTCAGGAGAATCTGAGCACTGAGATGGTTTGTGCTTAATTCCTTTGTCCCTTGACCTAGGGGCCAAATGAATGGCTTGTGAATCACATAGAAACTGCCTGATGTATGCAAGAGCCTAATTGCTATTTTCTTAGCCTGTCCACTGCCTCCATCCTACTGAGAGCTAACTCCTCAAGATAGCTCTAAGGTCAGTTGGTATTGCAGGATACACAGTCCCTGAGAAATTCCGAAGCCTCTGAAAGTGGTAGGTGTTGGAAACAATAGTGTCAAAGTCTCACTGTAGCCACACTGTCAGGAAATGACTCTCAGGATAGAAATTTCATTAGAATTCTAGTCAGCAGAAGTTGTCTGGAATACAGGAACTGCACTGGGATCTGTGAATGCCAATTTACTCTCTTCTGCAATCAGAGGAGGACATTCAGCCATTTCACAGGGAAACAAGAGGTCATCTCCCTACCCTACTATGCTAACAGATCCTTAAGCAAACACATATTAAGCAAAGAAAATAATGATGAGATATGGAGTCTATACAGAAGCTTGTGAAATAGAAGGTGGTGGACAACAGCTGACAGACACTAAGGAAGGATCCCTCTGAAAACAATGCTGTACTGTGGGATCTAGAAAAGACATTTATAAGGTGCTCCCTGCAGATTCAACCCCAGGGATCACTGAGTGAGTGCAGGCAGAGTGCTGAGGCAGGGGCCCATAGATGAGCACATCCCATCAGGCCAGGAGAACTGAAATGGAGCTATTCCACATACAGCCCTTGCTGTGCCTTGTCTTGGAGCTGACAAGAAATACGCCTCTGCCTCACATGAGACAGGTCTGGCCCATCTCTTAAGGTTACAGGTTACCTGTCTCTTTCCATTCACTCCTCTGCATGAGAATTGCTCCAGTCTTGAACTGTCTGTCTTCCTTCCTCTGTTCTTACAGCCAGCCTAATATCACTTCTATTTTTCTTGCAGTCACCCTTTACTGGGCATGCTCTGTGGGCTTGCACACCCACTGTGAAGCATCTCATTCTGCTGCCCTCTCCTAAGTCTGCTTCCATCCTGTAAATAAAGAAGCTGAGCATAGAGAATGAAGAAAACATGACAAATCAAATTCATTCAGATGACAAGAACGATGCCACCTCTTAAACCATGTTTCTTAGACATTGAAGGCCTGTTTTATTTTTTATTATCAAGTATCAATTGTGCATATTAATAGGGCTCATTGTGACATTTGAGTTCATGCATATAAAATGACCTGACCAAATTCAGTTCTTCAGTCACACCCCACACTCAACCTACTGCTTCACAGAGCTAGTAATCATTAACCTATATCCAGGTCAACTTTCTTCTTTTTAGGAAGTTTATTTCTCACTCAGAAGAGAAGCAGGGACAGGCTCCTTTGCATGTTTAGGCAATTTTTAGGCAGAGGCAATACGGAGACTAGGGTTAGGGAGGGACCGCACAGTACACAACTCCCAACTGTGTGCGCTTGGTTCCATGTTCTAACTGGGTGCGGAAAGGGTGTACCCTTGGTTACCCAGGGATTGCAGCACTGACAGCCATGGCAGAGGCAGCCCAAAGGGAGACAATACAAACTGACAGGTCAGGCACATGGTCTGCCAGGAGTATTGCTTGTAAGCATCCCCAGGAAAGTGCCCAGCATACCAGCCTCCAGCTTTTAGATCCTTATCTGGTCCTATTTGAAGGTCTTCCTTCCTTAAGCCCTGGAAGTTGTAACTCAAAAGATGCTGGAGATCTTATAAGACTTTGACTCCAGGATATTCTTGGAACATCTGCCCCTGTACTTGCTCAGGAACAAGATAATCAAAATAAAGTAAACTTTAAAGAGTAAACAAGATTCAATGGCCTAGAGGAGTTGGCAACAGATCAGATTAAAAGCTTCTTTTACTATACACTCTGACCATTAAGAGTTAATAATACACTGCATGGGACATGACAATCTGTCCAGACTCTTGGAGATTTTTCTTTCTGTCTTGTTCCCTTGACACCACAAGAGCTACTAGCCTGAGTATGGACTGCCATGCTTTGGCAAAAATAGCCTCCAGATTCTTAACTATTGGGTTATGGGGCTGATGAGGAAAATGACTGTAAAAGACAACTATGTTCTGTCACTGTTTATCAATGGTGACTAAACGTATGACCAAGAGGAAGTTAAAACACATGTCCAGGAGCAAAAGTGATATGATCTATATTTTGGAACAACATAAATCTGTCCTTGCCTACTGTGTTCTGTATAAATAAAGAAGCACTCTGGCTGTCAGTCAGTCAAGATGTAGGATTTCCCTGACTCCCATGCCTGACTCACTTCTCCCTTGCTGACTTCTTATCTTCCCTGTGGGACCTGGCCATTGCCAAGGTTGGGCTCTGGGAGAAAACACTTAACAAACTCTAGCTTTCACACACATTCAAATATTACTGAGAGTTTCCATATGCTCCATACTAGCCTCCTTTGTAAAGATACATAGCATATTTATAAACCTAAGAAATTAATATACTACATAAGAATTAAGGAAACTCCTTAATTTACATAGATTTTTTTCATGTTTACACCATTTTTTTCTGATACTGAGTATTTCAATATGAATCAAATCCAAGATATTTAATTACATTTAGCAGAAGACAACTTTCAAATATAAAAATAAAATACAAAAAAAACAAAATATACCACATGCTTGAAAAGATAATTACATAAATACCAGTAGTCATATAAAAAATCCTGATCTAATCTTTAAGTGTTTGTTAGTCTATTCAAAATAAGAAAGTTTATTTTAAAAAGTGTGGGTTCTTCGATCCTTCTTAGAAGAAGTAACAAAATACTCATGGGAGCAAATATGGAAACAAAGTGTGGGACAGAAACTGAGGAGGGGCCGTCTGAAGACCATTCCACCTGGGTATCCATCCCATATGCAGTCACCAAAGGTAGACACTGATGTGGGTGTCAGGAAGTGCATGCTGACAGGAGCCTGATATAGCTGTCTCCTTAGAGGTCTGCCAGAGTCTGACATATTCAGAGGCAGCTCACAGCTAAACATTGAACTGATCAAGGGGTTCCCAATGGAGGAGTTAGAGAGAAGACTGAAGATGCTGAAAGAGTTTGCGGCCCCACGAAGAGAGCAACAATACCAACCAACCAGAGTTCCCAGAGTCTAAACCACCACCCTGGGAGCATATAGGGAGGGACCCATGGCTCCAGCTGTATATATGGGGAGGATGGCCTTGTCAGGCACAGGTGGGAGAGGAGATCCTTGGTCCCATAAGGCTGGACACCCAGTGTGGGGGAATTTGAGGGTGGGGAGATGGGAATGGGGGGTAGGTGGGGGCACATCCTCTAGAAGCAGGAGGAGGGGGGATAGGATAGGGGTTTCCTGGGCTGGGGGGGAAATGAGGTAAGGGGATAACATCTGAAATGTAAATAAAATATCCAATAAAAATTATTTAAAAAAAAAGACATGTGCCACCAAAAGAAAACAAACAAACAAACAAACAAAAAACCAAAAAACCCAAAACAAAACAGGGAAGCTAAGTTCTCATTTTGAAAGACACAGGATCAAATTGGAGGCTTGTGTTCAGTCAAACAGTAAATGTGGGTAGTGTTTGACCCCCTTCCTCTTACCAATCACCAGAACTGATAGATAAAAAATATATAAATATATAAAGGATAGGCAGGTGACTGGGCCATCTTGTGACAGTGACAAAGGTATGTAACCTCACCATTTGGTGGCTGAACTTCTACCAGGTGAAGAGTTACTCAATAAACAATCAGGCAACTACTGGCAGGAAACTGAGATCTGGTAGAGAACTTAGTAATCACCAAATTTCAAAATAGAGGCAATATAAATGGCATTAACAATAATTTCAGCAACTAATTTGCTTTATAAAAATCTTCTGTTTGTTCCTGGAGTCTCAATTTTTTTCTTTTTTTTTGGTTGTGATAATGTGATCTGTAGCCTGCAGCCCAGTGAAATAAAATGCTACTTGTAAGTTTGAGGGGGCCAATAAAAATCAAAATATGATATTTTTATTTATGAAGCTCACATATCTTTTGAAATCTCAACAGATTAAAAAATCCTAAAAGAGAAGTTAGGTAGCCTCTGGCTTGGAATAAACCCCAAATATCATTTATTCCAGCTCCAATAGTTTGAGTCAACAGTTTAAACAAATATAAGAATTTCAAATAATAACCTTATACAAACTTCTTTTTAATAATCCTTAGATCCACTGATAGTATTAGGAGCTACCCTAGAGTGTATAACCTAGCCAGCTATTGGTTTGAGGCCCAACTGGTAGTACCAAGCTTGAAGTCTATCTTGTGGAATGAGCTTTAAGTATTTATAGACATATGTGGAGCACTGGACTGTGAGAGGCAACTGGGTACCTACCTGGTTGAGCGCAGCCTCAAACCCCAGATACTCTAAAGGGACAGTAGGTGTTTGGCCTTGCTCCTGGGCCCTGGTTCCTTTCACTTAGTGTCAGCCTTCCACAACCCCTCCCAAAGAAAGGGTTGTGGCCTTTGGTCATGTAGCACAGGTAGAGGGCATGACTACAGGCTGTAGAGCCTCAAGAGATCTCTACATTAATGAGATACCTAAAGGCCAGAGGGCATAGCCAATTAAACATTTCTTCCCAGACCCTCCTTCTACTTGCAAAAGGTATTTAACCTCAGGCCTTCCCTGAAGATACAGGGTACAGTTTCATCCACTTTCTGCCATGATAATAAACCTTTTAAAACCATGACCTCTTCTCATACTTGGGGCCTGCAGTGGAGAACTGTAGAGGGGGCCTTCAACCAATGAGCCTCTGCCTAATCTCTCACTGAGGACTTCTCTGCTTTCTAGCCACAGAGCCCGACCAACCCAAGTAAGCTAGTCGAGCCATCCATGACCCAGTCAAGCCAGTCGCCATAGCCAAGAGTCCCAGTTTCTTGAGAGGCGCCTCCGGAGTTTCTCTCTCTCATCCCCTCAGCTTTGGGCCGGTCCAGCCCGTATGCCACCCACACACCCCATCTCAGTCCTTCTGTGGTCTCCCAGTGGTGTTTGGGAGTTCAAGGGCTGAGACCAGCAGGTCTCCTGCCAGCCGCCTCACCCTAGAGACTCACAACCCAAGAGCTCTACCCTCGAGGGACCTCAGACTGAGATCTCCCCACACCCAGAGAGGAGTTCTGTGACTTCTCATAGCCTGGCTTCCATCTGGCGCTTTGTGGAGTGAGCTCAGTCATATTCCTGCACTTCTGCCTCCCTGAGCTGTGACAGACACGCAGGATGCTTAACTCAGCCTAACAGGACCCATGCCCACGCGCAAGCCACAGACCCACAGACCCACAGACATAAGTAGTACACCTCTTAACTTTCATCAAAGATGCTTCGTTTTGCTGTGGATGATGAGTAATGCAGAGGCCTACAACTGTAGAAAATGAAAGACTGTGAAATGCTCAGAGCTAAATGGAGGTCTATATCCTGCTCCCTCCCTGAAAGTCTCAGGTATCTCTGAAAGGAGGGAGAAAGATTTTGAGAGCCAGAGGTAGTAGCTGTCTACAGCAAAATGATAGTTACTGGACATGCCAGAGACATTATACACATAAACTCACAGCTGCTGCAACTGCTGTGATACAATCACGAGTAAGTCAGACCAAATCCCAGCATGAACAGAAGAGGGGCTCATGAGGCCCCACCTTTGGATGAGGAGCTACAGGCAAGTGATGACTGCTGGAGAAGAGAGAGTTGGTTTTCTTTGGGCCCGTGGCCACTGAGAGGCTAGCCATGCTCTAGTAGATGGTCCGGCACTTGGTGGATTCAGTGAGTGAGTGAGAGAAGGTACAGGGAAAAAATAAGCCACACATGAAATTGAAATGGAGAAGCAGAAAGGGAAAAGAAAGAATTGGAGGAGAGGAGATAGGAGTTGGACTTAATCAAAAGCATTATATAAATGCATGAAGTTCTCAAATAATAAAAACAAACTTTTATTAGCAAGGCCAATTCTATGTCCAGATTAGGTGTGAGGAGGCTGACGTGTAACAGTTATCAAAGCTGCCTTTATATCTCCAGCATGGAGTCACAGTCAGCTGTCGTTACACACTGTTTTGCACTATGATTATCTTAAACTCTTGCCTTAGTTTACATTCGCATCTTACTTGTCTAGTTTTTATGGGCAGGAGAGCTTGTGTCCTCTTATGTGAAATATGGAATGGAGAAAGAACTTCACATCCTGTTATCTTGTCCTGTCATCTATGTATCAGGTATATCCTTGGCTGCTGCACTTAAAGTTGTAAACTGGGTCATCCTGAACATGGTTAAGGTATTTCTCATTTCTCATTTCTGGGTCTCATTTTCACCATTTTCACAAAGAGCAAGATGTACCTGGTGTATCCTAAGGTCCAGTTCTGATGATCACGCTTCAGGGTGAGGACCATGGTTTATGTCAGCTGGCCACAGCACCAATCAGCTCACCCGAAGTCAGGTTCTTAACCAATAACTACAGATGTAAGGAGTGAATTGCCTTCAAAGATAGGAGAGGCCAGGAAGGTATCAGATGTAATGTACAAAGTGTTTTAAGAAAAAGAATTAAAACAAACCTTTTGAGTGCTCACTAGTTTATGTCCTCTGGAAACTTACATTATTTTCTGATCTCAGTGAGAGAAGTTCCAACCTCAGCATCTAGGTCAAATTCTCATCAGGATTTGCATATAACCTTCATCTTCCCATGTCCCTTTCCCCATCTCTGCAGGACTGCTGATTCTGCCAACATCTCTGTCCCCTGTACTTACTCTTCTCCTTGAGGATCATCAAGAGATAGGTATGTGAACCATTCTCTTATCTGAGAATCTGAAGCAATTTTTCCAGTACCTTTGTAAAATGTTCTTCCTTCCCTCCCTCCCTCCTTTCCTCCCTCCCTCCTTCCCTCCCTCCCTCCCTCTTTCCTTCCTCATCCCTCCCTCCTTTATCTCTCCCTCCTTTTCTCTCTCTTTCTTCCCCCCTTTATCCTTCCTTCCTTCCTCTTTCTCTCTCTTTCTTCTTTCTTTCTTTCTTCTTTTCTTTCTTTTCTTTCTTTCTTTCTTTCTTTCTTTCTTCCTTTCTTCCTTTCTTCCTTTCTTCCTTTTCAAGCTGAAATCAGCTTCATCTAGCTAAACTCAAAGAACACCATCAGATAGAATGGGTGAGTAACCAAACCCTTGATACCAGATATATTAAATTGTCTTATTATATTTCCTTAAAATCATAATTAATTTTCCCATGTTTGTTCAACTTCACATGATCTTAGTAAAAAGGCTGAGAAGTAATGTGTATTCCTTTATCTTAACATGAGATTGGTGCCACAAAAAGAGAGATGGGTACCATTCTCAGGGCAAGTGTTGTCTCAGAAGCAGATGGAGGAGGCAGTTGCAATGCATTCTGCTTATAAAGGAGGTGTAATTGCTTTCTGCTGTTGCCATCAAACCAGACCATCCATCCACTCTGCTGTAATCTTCAAGCAACACAGAAGTTTTCAATGAGTCAACATTTCAGACTCCCATTCTGCTACTCTTGAAGCTCAGTCTTCAAACTCTTTGGAGTTTGGCTTGGGAATGGCCGAAGCAAGGGCTTATATGATAGCTTGTTTAAGCATGGAGCTCCAAAGCACCAGATCTCTTTGTGTGTTTTGGAACTAGTCCACTGCCTAAGAATGAGGACAAATCTCTTTCAAGTCTCAGGAGTGATCTAGAAAGGCATTTTGTGGGCAGCAGGGCACTGAAGTTCTGCCCGCAGCTGTGCTCATTGTGGAGAGGGCAGGAACTATGGAAATATAGATGTATTTGCCTAGGAAAGGAGTAACTTGAATAATATTTCTCAATTATGAATAAGACGTTTTTCAGCTTGTGAAATACCATTTCTCGCTGTGTTTCCATGATGTGTGATTCTACTGCTGCTGGGGGTCATCTATGAGAAAGACTATGTATGAATTCTAATCTCTCACAACAAACTCATCCATTCAATTTAAGATAAGATACAATTTTCTGACACTACATAGCCAGTCTTAAAAACGGAGAGACTTTTCTCCTTTTCTGGGAATGAAGGGGCTCACTTAAGCTGGTAAAATAGAAGTTCAAAGGAGGATGGAGCCCAAACAGAGAAGAAATTACAAGGGAAAGGAGAAAATAGCTCAAGACAAAAGCAACACATGTCGATTCTTATAGAATGCAACAAAAAAGAGTGATAAATAGGAAACTTATAGCTGCAAACACCTTAAGCAAAAAGAGAAAGATTTTTAAACCAGTAACCTAACTTAGCTTAAAGACAGAAACTAGAAAAAGAATAAAGTAAACTCAAAGCTAGAAAAAGAAAGGAAATACAGTATTTATCACTTATCCATGGAGAACAAGGCCCATAGTGGATGCTTAAATTCATAGATAGACATAAAATCTAAATATGTTTTTTCTAATACATATGTAATTATATTTATTATTTAAGCACTGTAAGAGATTGGCAGTAATAAACTAATTGTAAAATACAGTCCCATTGTATAATATAATAAAATTTAGGTGAATGCAATCTGTCTGTTCCAAAATACCTTGTAAAATGAATTATTTTCATTTTCAATATAAGTATAAATAGAAGACCCCTGTTAGCCCCCAATAACTACACAGAGAAACAAAGATTTATTTCAAGTTGCACCTCAATAGATGTACAATATTGATTTATAATAACCCCTGTGATAATTTGTCTACCTCCCAGCCATGATCCCAATTATACTTGCAGTTTAATATTGTTCTAGCTTTCTCTGCTTCAGATGTTTCTTCTCATGGTGTCTTCTAAGACCCTCTCCTTGTGGCTCCCCTTTTCATCCCTATGGCAGATCTAAAGCTCCTCCCCCTCTCTCTCCTCCCTCCCCACTGGCTGGTGGAAGCTTCCACCCTATTCTCTCTTCTACCCAATCACTGGGTGATCAGCATTTATTGACAAGGCAGAGAATAAATGGTAAGAATTATTTACACAACCTTGAGACAAGAGCATTTGAGTATTACAGTGCTGTGCCAAACAAGATATGGGGGCAGAGAAGTCAGCCTTGGAATAACACAAGGATAACCTTTACACAGTGCATAGAAACATTATGCTTATCTTATGGTATTTTACTCGCCCTTCTTTTGCTGAAGTGACATGATGGTATTCATAAATGATAAAACATAATGAGAGCAGTATAGACAGTGGGCTGCCACACTGGGCTACTGCATAAGGATACTATATCTGATAATTGTGAAAGTTATGAAGTCAATTAACAGAGGAGCTGAATACATACGAATGACAGAGAGATGCTTTCCATTCTTGGCAGGAGAATAAAGGGAAGTTCAGCATGTGATTCTATCAGGGTACTCAGAATAGTGTGCAATTTAAATGGTTTCAATTGTTTATTTCTGGAATTTCTATTTTATATTGTCGTACCATGGTTGGCTATGAGCAACTAAAACCATGAGAAACAAATCACAGATACTGGGGCCTGGGCACAATAAAGGAAAGAAGGAAAGCCAACAGTTAATTTTTAACAATATGCACAAAATTTTCAAACCTTTAGCTAGCTTGAGGAAAAATGAAAGAGGACTCACCTAACCAAATCAGAAATGAAGTAGTCATTGCCACCAAATTTTTCAGATACAAAGGAGAAAATTATCAGCAATTACATGTCAACACATTAAATAGCTTAGATAAAGTGGATACATTCCTAGTCTAAACACCCTATCTAAATAGCACTCTACCAGAGAGACTAAATCAGTAGTCAAAAATTCCTCAACGTAGTCCAGGAACATACGACTTCACTGGAGAAATCCACTGAGCATTTAAAGAAGAACTAAAATCAATATCTACAAACACTGCAAAATATTGAAGAGTAAAGACTATTTTCAAACTCATCTTGTCAATCCAGCAGTTTTAAAAAAGCAGACACAATCTAAAAGAAAATCTCAGACAGATATCCCTGAAGGATAGTGATGAAAAATTCCTTGATGAAATATGAGCAAATAGAAGTCAAAGGCACATTTAAAAAAGTCATATACTGTGACCAAGTGGGAGTTGGCTCTGGAATTTTAGAATGGCTCACCATCTGAAAATCAATCAGTGCAATAAAACATATCAATAAAATGAAGAAAAAACACATAGTCATAAGAATGCAGAAAATCATTACAAAACTGAACACCTTTTTATAATGAAAATACTCAAGCCAGCACAAAAAGGAAACTGTTCAACAAAGAAAAATACCACATGTAAAAGCCACTATCTCATACTATATTAAATGGTGAAGCACTGAAAGCTTTCCCTTTAAGATCAGGAGCAAGGAAAGGAATGCCACTTCAAATACTACTACTCAACAGTGTACTGAAGATTTTAGTCAAGGCAGTCAGACAATCAAAAGAAATGATAGGTGTCTTAGGATTTCTATTGTTGTGATAAAACACTATGATCAACATGAACCTTGAGAAGACAAGGTTTATTTTCATCTTACAGCTTATAGTCCATCAGTGAGGCAAATCAGAACAGGAGCCTGGAGGAAGGAGTTGACGCAGATGCTGTGGAGGAATGTTGCTTACTGGATTGCTCCTCATGGCTTGCTCAGCTTGCCCTCTTATATACTCCAAGACCACTTGCCTAAGGAGTGGCATCACGCACAATGGGTTGGGACATCTCTAATCAATCAGTAATTAAGAAATATCCTCCACACATTTGCCCATAGGCCAGTCTGGTGGGGGCATTTTCTTAACTGAGGCTCTCACTTCTCAAATGACTCTAGCTGTGTCAAATGGACAAAAAAATTTTTTTCAGATGGCATGATCTTACATGTAGAAAATATCAAAACATTCACAGGTTTGCCATCAATTAATAAATGATTTTAAAAGTATTTTAAAAAAACAACAGGGACCTAAAAACTAGCTATAATTTTATAAAGTAATGATTATTGAATGATTACTGTAGATCATCTTAAAACATATACCAGTACACACACATAAAGATATAAAATGGAGTTACCCTAAAAATGGGGCAATAGCCTCCCTGTACTATACAGCACAGGCAACAAGTAAAAATGTCCAGTTCCTGGGATGGTTATGTCTTTCAGAGTTGTTGGCCATTGAGGTCTTATAGACCTCCAGACCCGCTGCGCAAACATTACAGGTGATGCTCTTGGTTACACTATAGAAATAGACAGTAAAACACTATTTCAGAAACAGCACATAACTGAATCATATAGTACGTGGAGGAATCAGGCTAGTACTGACCTGGAAGCTTCATCTCTACTGACTAGATTTCATAGTACAAGAAGGTGTAATGTATGCTACTAAGGGACAACAGTCTTACACAGCTGTTCATGATGAAAGCTTCTATAATGACTTATATAGCAAGATGTGCCCCCTGCCCACAATAGTGTGGGAGTAAACAACCACATCTGACAACCACACCACATCTATTTAAGGCCTACTCCACATAATGAAACACACATTTGACACTGCTGTTAGGGCTAAAACCCTATAGCTAGATGGGTCATAGGCCTTAGTGGAGAACTTTGTGCTATTATCTTGCTAAATGGGCATAATGTTATTAAATTTATTCCTCCTAATGCCTTATTGGTGCACTCATAGATTAGTGCACCTATCAACCCTCATCAGAGAAGCTGCTTTTTTTGTAATATAGAGATTAACACAGACCTAAAATTAATCAAAGTGCAGAGAATAAGAGACTGTGGAATGTTCGGTCCTAAGGGGGAACGTCTAATTGTGTTCCTCCTCCCAAGGCCCAAGGATCATTGTAGAGGAGAGGTAGAAAGATTGTAAGAGCCACATGTAGTAGATGACTACAAGGAAACAGTATTTTCTAGTATTTCAGGGCAGTTGCACATATGAACTCTTAGCAGTTGTAGCATCATACACGAGACCTGTGCAAGTTTAAGCAAGATGAAATCTCAGTGTGGAGGTGGGAAATAAACCTGAAATTGTACTGCTAACTGAGGGCCTATTGGCAATTGATAGCTGCTGAAAGAGGGAGAATCACTTTATTTAAGTGTTTGGCCCCTAATAGGTCAATCATGTTGACATATCCAAAAGTATATGGAGAGTACAAATCGGATTTGAGAGGTTGGAGAAGAGAAGAGGATACAAAGTTGGGTGAGTGACAGGGAAGGGATGATGGATCTGGGAGGAGTTGGGGGTGGCGAATATGAATAAAATACACTCTACAAAAATTTCAAAGAACTAATTAGAAATTGCAAACATTTCCAAAAACAGAAATGAAGACAAAATCCTATTTGACATAGCATCAGAATGGATAGAAGACTTAGCAATAAACCTAACCAAGTTCCTGACGAATGATTATGCACAGAGAACCACAAGGCATTGTACAAAGAACTGGAGAAAAATTCAAGTAAACAGAAAGCTGTACGGGGATTGTTGTGAAGACTCAATATCAGCACAATTTCCATAGTACCAAAGTGGTCTACAGATTCAGTATAATCCCCTCTCAAAATGTGTGTGTGTGTGTGTGTTATTAAAGGGAAGAAAAAATTCTGAAATTCAGATGTCCAAGTGGAACCTTCAACAATAAATAACCAATGTAATCTTGGGAAAGAACAAAACTGGGAATGTGGCACGTTCTGATTTCAGAACATAGCACAAAGATCCAGCTATTGAGACTGTAGTACAGTGTATTAAGACTGACCTGTGCACCAGTGCAAGATAAAGAGCTCAGAACTAGCCTCAGCTTAGAAGGCCGGGTGATTTCAGTAAGGTTAACAAAACTACACAATGAGAAAAGGATAGTTTCTTCAGAAAATAGTACCTAATAAGGGTACAAATACAGAATATATAAAAATTCTTACAATTCAATAACAGTAAACAAGCAACACAATGAGAAAGTAAGTAAAATACTTGAATTAACAGTTCTCTAAAGATTATAGGTAAATGACCAAAGTTTGTGAAAACACATTCAACATTAATAGTAATTACAAAAACGCAAATCAAAGCTACAGTACGAGACCCCTTTGTGTCTCTTAGGATAGTTACTATCTTTCTGATAGTAGCAAATTTTCTGGTTTTTTTTTCACACAAAATAACAAATGTTGGTAGAGATAAAGAGAAATTGGAACCCCTGTGCTTTGATGCAACTGCTGTAGATATAGTCAGAGAGCTTCACAAAAAAAAAAAAAAAAAAAAAAAAAGTAGAAAGTACTGTATGGTTCAACAATTCCACTCTGAATATAACCCCCAAATTGAAAGTGAGATCTTGAAGAAATAGTTTTACACCCATATTCATAGCAACACTATTTACAGTAGCTAAAGATAAAAATGACATAATGTCCATAAATGATTCAGTGGGCAAATCATGGCACATACCACACAATGTAATGCTATTTATTCTCAAAGCAACATAAATATTTTACTCCATGGATAAGCCTTAAAGACATTATGCTAATAGAATAAGCCAATCACAAAATGACAAATACATTTTGTAGTATTTGTATACTACATATGTATACAAATACATAGAGTAGTCAACCTCATAGAAATAGAAAATGGAACTTAGCATATCCATGACCATGGCACCTCTTATAAAGGACATGATTTAATTGGGGCTTACAGTTTCAGAGATTCAGTCCATTTATCCTCATGGCAAGACACATGGCAGATTACAGGCATACATGGTGCTTGAGAAAGGAGCTGAGTGTTCTGTATCTTGATCTGAAGGTAACCAGGAAGAGACAATCACTTCTGCAGGCAGCTAGTTGGAGGGTCTTTTCTGCACTGGGTGGAGCTTCAAGGCTCCCTCTTCCCATGTTGTACTTCCTCCAACAAGGCCACCCCTACCCCAACAAGGTCACACCTCCTAATAGTATTCTTTTCCCATGGGCCAAACATATTCGAACTACATTAATATTTTTGATGAACCGGTTAAGTAAACTATACCATTGAAATAAATGCAACTGTTTATTTTTATTTCTATATGAAAAATACAAATGAACGTATACAGGCTCTATTTCTATCAGGTAACTTCTGAAGACAGTGACCAGGAAGGTGGGAAGAAGGTGAGAGAGGTGCAAATATTGTACAGTTGGCGCCATGTCTGAGAGGATGGCACAGGGATTGATTTTAGACTGTGTTGGTTACAAATCCATCAGAGAAACTGAAGATCACAGTTACCCCAGAAGACATGACTGAGAAAAAAAACAAAAAACAATGGAGCCTGATTAAGGCTAGAAAAGGAGAAAAGTGAAATTTGAAAGAGCCTATATTAGTTAGGGTTACTATTGCATTGATAAAACTCCATGGCCAACAGCAACTCTGGGAGGAATGTGTTCATTTCTGTTATAGTTTCACATCACTGTCCATCACTGAGGGAAGTCAGGCAGGAACTCAAGGCAGGAACCTGGAAGGAGGAGCTGAAGCAGAGGCCACAGAGGAACACTTCTCACTTTTCACTAGTTTGCAATTAATGGCTTCCCCTGCTTGTTTCATGTAGCGTCCAGGACCACTTGAGCAGAGGTGGTACATTTATAGTGAGCTGGACCCTCACCTATCAATTATCAACCAAGAAAATGGGCTATAGTCTTTTCCACAAGCAATCAGGTGGTGGCACTTTCTCAATTGAGTTTCCCTTTTCTAAAATGACTCTAGCCTATGTCAAGTTGACATGAAACTGTCCAGCACAGAGCCCAATAAAAGAGAGAAAATGAAAATATAAAAACAAAACCTGATGAGGAGAGCATTCAAAGAAGAAAGTATAAATAATTCTGAGTATATCAGTAACTTTATCCGAAGAGGATTAAATTTTTCTTTTAAAATATGTAGGTGCTTAGATTGTATTATAAATATTTTCAAATATAGCTATCTGCCATGTACAAGATATGTGCCTAAAATATATGAGCAAAAGAAAGGTTCTGTCTGTCAAATTCTTACTAAAGAAAAGCTCATGGAATGGTATTTCTGTATTAAAATTCTTGGCTGTGAGCAACAGAAGCTCTTCAAGCTATAATGTGAGAAGTCCAATTTTAAAACCTTTAGAAGAAAACAGCTGCAAGGGCAAGGGACCACGACTCTCCTCAAGTCTTCACCTGAAGATCCATCCGTGCATTTACTGAAGCCACTACCAATGGAAACAGGAAAGCGACTACAAAAACTTTAGTGGGAGCTATTCATACAAGAACAGGAACAGTCTGTGTTGCCAGGCAGAGCAGCAAACTCTCAATATTCACGGGATGTCAGAGTAATCAGAAGTAATCACTCACGTGAAAAAAATTAGTCCCAGATTAAGGTTGCTCTGGTCCTACCTAACAAAGCTTGAAAGCAAAGTCTCCAAAGAATCAAACTGTTTTCAAGTAACTTAATTGCATCCCAAGATAGAGCTCAAGAATATTTATAGGAAGTAAAAATATCTACGGAGCCTCAAGTTGTGCGCAACCAGCAGCTTTCCTTCTAGGCAGCTAATCTTTGCATATACCCATGGAGATGTGTGCTGATTTATTGCAGCAATTGAGAAACACTAGACTGAACTCAAGGGCCCATCAATAAGGCAATGCATAATTAAATTGAAGTATATTCACACGATGGGATATTATAACTCATTAACAATGAGCTGAACCTATATATTAACATATTCAAATCTCAAAATAAATATGCTGTAGACTTTTTTTGGAAAAATAACTAAATGGACCTGGTGATATTCTATGTAGATAGCCAGCTGAGATGTATTGAGTGACTGTATGTGTTGAGCCCGTTAGGATGTGCTATCTCATTTAATTCAACAACCTTTATCTGATAGATGGTGGAACTCAGGGGCAGGACCAGCAATTACAGAAGTTTATTTATTTATTTATTTATTTAATGGCCCAAGAGCTCTGCTGTCAAACTCCCATGCTATAGTGTTACACACTGTCTTCAGGATTACACGAGGCGACTCTGGGTTTACAGACTTAGATGGCTAGGAATGCCGCCTGCTATCATTTTTATTCTTTAAAAAAAAGAACAGTTTGATAACAAGGTCAACATCCATCAGACTCAGGTGGTGAATTTGAACTGTAACTTGATTGCCTATGCTTTTTTAGTTTTTTTTTTTTTGTTGTTGTTGTTTAAATAAATCTCAATTACCTTATACTGAAATGTCTTAATTAAAAATATCTTTATAAAAGAGGTTGGAAATTTCACATAGTTGATGAGATGCCTTCTGGGGGAAAGACAAAAGCAAGCAGCTCAGAGGCTCTGCTCCTGGTAAACTGAAGACGTCTCTGGCAGATTGTCCTCTTGTTTAGGAAGTCCCTTAGCTAGATTTGAGCCTTCCTTTCTTGTGTGATAAACCTCTGTAATGGAGAAGGGACAGGAAGTGGGAGGAGGTAGAGGCCCCAGAGCCTGTGACCCATATTCAGTGTGAAGGTCCAATGAATAGCTATTTTCAAGTAGATCTGTGACCCTGTCACTATGAGAGGAGAGAGGCTTGAGGGACAATAATGCTGTACTTTTGGGTCCAAACCTCAAGGAGGAAGATGTTTTCCTGCTTCAACCCATGTGTCTGGAGAAACTTCTAGATCATGACTATTCCTCAGGGGTCCTTCCACCTACATCTACTGAATCCAGACCAACGACAGTCGTTTCTGTCAGCCTCTCACATCTAGACACACTGCTTTCCAACCAACCATAGTCATTTCCTCAGTCTCTTACAGCCTCACACACTGTTTCCAGATGATCCATGGCCACTCACTCCCATATACATTGCTTCCAGATCAACTGTGGTTATTTCCCTCAGCTCCTCAAACCAACTCACACGGATTATTTTCATCATGGCCACTGTGATGACAGGGAAGCTGTGGGAAGGGCTTGTTGATCACCTCTCTGTATTCTCCTGCATTGTCTTTATGCATGGTTGGCACTTGAGGTGAAGTCTATAGGGCAAGGACTCATAAAATGGAGGGATTTCAGTAATAAGAGAGTCTCCCATTCAGTAATAATGTCTCCCATTCAATAAACCTTTAAATGAACAAAAATTGTCTTGTTTCTGACATCCTTTCAACAGGGATGGATATTATGGTTGCCCATGATCAGGGAGTCTGTGGCAGTGATATGTGCTAATGTTAAACCCTGGAGTTACCTGAGATCTGATAAGAAGAGCTCTGGACCACTGATGGTCTTTCTTGGCAGTTGACCTGTTTATCCACCTTTTGTGTCTTTTTACACTGATCCTTCAAATTTTTCATATTTAAATAGCAAAAATGGTGTTTAGAGGATTTGGGAGAGTGGAGGACACAAGCCAGAAGTAAAAAGAACGGATAGATAAATCAAGGTCCAGGTTTGACTCACTAAGGATTTTATGTAACATAGTTAAGTGACAAATAGGCCAATCTACTTTCATCTAACATATTGTGACTGTGAAATTAGAGAGGCAGAAGACACCAGGAAAGTCCCAAGCCGATGGAGGAGAAGACCTTTTAGACCATGATGCAGCCATTTGATGGCATTTAGTAAAGATACAGCCATCAAAAAACTTTCCGTTGTGTGAAGGTTGTCAGGCAGATAGCTTTGGGGTACCAGCTAACATTGTTGAGCACCCACTGATTTAGAACTTCATATAAGGAGTCTTCTGTGGGTCCTTGGAGTCAAAAGTCTCCCATTAAATAGAACTGCTACAATATGGCTAGCTAACTCAGCTCCTTGAGTTGTAAGATTTTGTGATTGGAATGGCTCTTCCTAAGCCCCAGGAAATTCCACACAAGAGCTGGGGAAGTAAAATCGAATCATAATACATGGTTGAGATTTAGCTTGGTTGGTGGTGTCCTGCCTATTTATGTGCTAAACAATCCACAATATCATGTAAAAAAAAAAAAAAGGAAGGATGAGATACCCTTGTAATAATGACTATTATTTAAAAATAAAAACTCAACAATAGTAAAAAATGGGGATGTGGATGCAAAGAAAAAAGGAAGTCATGAATACTGCTGGTAGGAAGGCAAGGTAGGAATCATTATAGAGAACAGTATGGGGACCCTCAAAAACTAAAAGAATATGAAACTGCCATCTGATCCAAAAAGCCCACCATATGAAAGAAAATAAATTCAGTGTGTCACATTCCCATGTCAGGATAGTTAAGAAATTTAATCCAGGTGGTGGTGACGCATACATTTAATACTAGCACCATGGAGCACGTAGACTGGAGGATCTCTGAGTTCGAGGCTAACCTGTTCTACAGAGTAAGTTCCAGGATGGCCAGGGCTACACAGAGAAATTATGTCTTAAACAAAACACCCCCCTCCCACAAAAAAAAAAACTAGCTAAGTAACTCGAACAAGTTTCTACAAAATGTTAAGTGAATACTGAAAATGTGTTCCATATACGCGGTGGAGTACTCTTTAACCACACAAAAGAATGCAATCCTGAGAACTGCAAAGCATAGACAGAACTAGAGCTCAGCCTGTGAAGTGAAAGAGTCAAGCTCTGTGTCTCACAATGTCACTCATGTATAATGTCACAAATATTAGTCTCAAGAAAGTTGAAAATGGTGACTAGCAAGAAGGGACAGCTAGGAGGCTGGTGTGGGAAAGGGTAGAAAGGTGGATCAATGGGCACCATGCCAGATAGGAGCAAGAAGCTCTGAGGCTGGGGCACAGTGTCATCAGGGCAGATAACAGTTGTGCATTATGCATTTTTAAAAAGCTAGAAGGAAGGTTCTTATGGCAAATATAGTTAAGTACTTAAGGAATTAATATTTAACCTGATTTAAGTATTATGGTACATGTGTACTAATTGGCTGTTACATAGCATCCCTTTAATATCTACAACTTTATGTTTCTTTGTAGCAATTAAAACAAAGAAACTTGGGGGGAAGAGAAAGGGGAGAGATGGGGAGGGAGGGAGAGACACATAATTCATGCGCGCGTGCACACACACACACACACACAGAGAGAGAGAGAGAGAGAGAGAGAGAGAGAGAGAGAGAGAGAGGAGCAGTGGTTCTCAACTTCCCTAACGCTACAACCCTTTAATACAGTTCCTCATCTTGTTGTGACCATCAACCATATAATTATTTATGTTGGTATTTCATAACTGTAATATTGCTACTGTTATGAATTGTAATGCAAATATCTGATATGCAGCCCCTGTGAAAAGGTCTTTCAACCTCTAAGGGGGTCAAGACCAACAGGTTGAGAACCACTGCTCTAATTGATCCTTCCTGCAAAGAGTTTTGGGAGGATATGAGAGCGTACCTAGGCGCAAGAAATACTCTGGTTAGGATGAGTTACACCTGAGTTGGCAGCCGTGCTTCTATCTCCTGTGGATTTGGAGTGCAGGAATGCTTTTTAACTGTGCAAACTGATTTACAAAGGATTTCACATTGGCAGAGATAGTGAGGAGACACCACGCTTAGAGCCTGACCAGGTAAAGACTTGGGGGAAGGAGAGGCAGGTTGTGGCTTCTCCAGCCACACTGGGCTGGGGCCTCTGAGGAGTGGTCACAGGATGTGACCTTCTCCAAGAGGCTAGGAGCTTGAACAGGAAAATTTGGATTTTGTATCTTGAAGTTCTAGGTAGCTCAGTATCCAGTATGGAAAGCATGTAGGATAAGGTGGGTTCCTTTGTGGTCTCTGAGTGGGAAGAGGTTGATATTAAACCTAGGGAAGCCTTTCCATCTCTGTCTGCCAGGAGCCTACACACACTTTGGGGAAGGAGCTGACAGTAGCTCTGGTTCATGACTGCACCAAAGGCTGCAGTGGCCCTTGGACACAGCTGTTGTTTCCTCATTTTATCTACCTGCTTTCCTAATCATCATTTGCTGATTTATTTTCCAGTACCATTCACTCTCTCCTCTGACCACATAGATGTAGGTCTTCCCCTTCCTAAGGTCCTTTTATAGTTGATCTAGTCTATGCTGTGTGCCATTGAAACTGGTAACTCTGTAAATGTAAAGGTAACTTTTTCACACACACTTTAACAATAGTGCTGAATGTTAAAGATTTCAATTCTTCAAATGAAAGATAGACTACAAAATCTCTCTCTCTCTCTCTCTTTCTCTCTCTCTCTCACACACACTCAAACACACACACACACTAAATATTCATAAAATGAATATGAATTGATGTAAATGTGCAGACTGAAAATGTACATCTCAGCAATGGGCAGGTCATTCAGGTAATAATTAAATGAAGAAGCACCAGAGTTAATACAGTAGAGAAAGTAGACCTAACAGTATCTACAGAGCACTCTACTCACACACTGTAGAATCAACACTCTACTTGGTCCATGGGACTTCTCTAAAAACGCACCATATTTTAGGTCAGAAAGAAAGGAAGAGAGAGAGGGGGGGAAGGAAAGAAGGAAAAGAAAACCAGGTAGTAACAAATACAATAACACTGAAATAATTTCACGTATTCAGTCTTCACAGTGGATTAAGACTACAAATCAACAGCAAGAGAAACTACAAGAAAATCCATGAAGTCAGAGATCTTAAACAGGATGGTCTTGAAAGATGAATGAATCAAATATATCATAAAGAAAATTTGTTACATTCCTAGAATAAACAGAAACTGAATAGACAGCATTCCAGAACCTGTGGAATAAAATGAAATGCCCTAAGAGGGAAGTTGTAAATGCCCACTTTTAAGAAATCGGAGAATATGCAAATAAATAATTAAATGATTAAACAAAAAAACAAGAAGAAAACAAATCACAAGCCTAGTGCTAGCTTGAGGGAAAAGGATCAAGGGCAAAAAAAGGATGAAACAAAAGTTAAAAGAGCAATTCGACGAGTCAATGAAACAAAGACTTGGTACTTTGAAGTCATAAGCAAGGTTGACCAACCTGACCCTGGCAAATAACCTTCCTTCAGGCTCCAAGCAGATTTCAGAAGCTCCTTTACCTACTCAGAAATTCACTGCTGTGCCTTTAGTGATGCTCATGGAAGATAATCCCATTGATTTATGACTCCTTTCTGATTCTGTTAGTGTTAGTGAGTGAATAATTCTGACCATGTATCAGAGCTCTGTCCATGAACCATGTCGGGTGGTGAGGGATAAGAGGAAATGATCTCCACTGATAGTGAATTTGACCTTCTTTGGGATACAGAGGAACAGTTCCAGTCTAGAAGGGCTATGAAGCCTGCTTCTATGTCTTAGATATTCCATCTTTGCTGTATGGGATACTAGGAAAGTTATTTAAATTCTCTGAACCTCCCATCTTGATCTAGAGATGTTAAGTTCTAATTCATAGGGTGGTGGTGGTGGGCATTAATGTGATGTCACATTTAAAGCCAGGGCATCAAGCGACTCTTTGTAATTAGTACTGTACTGTTACTGGTTAGGAAATGTATGAAGTGTGCAAGATAAATTGGGAACATTGACAGCACTCAGGAAATGGAACCCATTTACCATTTGTTCCGGCTTTCTGTCATATTTGGGGGTAACTCCCTTATTTATTCATCCTGTACTTGTTATTTTTATGATGACTAATAGCTGACAATTACAGGAGCTTTTCCCTGGGTAAACCCAAAAGGCACATCTTCACACTTACTCCTTTTGACAAGCCCTTGAATGAGACACTGTAGATGTCAACATTTCATTGAAGCTTTTGGATTTAAATGACCTGTCTAGGGTCTCCTTGCCAAAAGATGGAAGAAAGACAGAAATCAAGATATCTATCCCTTTCTCTCAAGTTCTAGTGTGAAAAATAATCTTAAAAAAAAAAAAAAAAAAAAAAGAAAAAAGAATGGTCCTTGCTTCCACCTGGCTTATGGTACGGTGAATAATGAAACATTTTATTTGTTGGTTTCCTTAATGATTACTGTCATTTTTATTGTTTATATTGGGGGGACACCATTGACAATATTTTCATTGGCCTACTATGGCCTCAAAAGTTATGATCTGAGGAACAGCAGGAATCTTCAGACAGATAGTAGTGTTATTTTGGAGAAAGTAAATAGCTAACAAGAAGGTGCCATAGAAGGCTGTTGGTTGGCTCCAGGCGTACAGTCTTAGAGGACACTTAATCAATATTCTCAAATGTGTTAGGGCAGATTTAGGTTGATATTCTTTGTATGTCACCTTATCCCTAGCTCCCTCATTTGAAGTTGCTTGGTTTTTCTGGTTAGATTAATTTTCTGTATCTTATGGGTTAAAATGATAATAGAACTTCTCTGTGAAATCATTAATTTTACACCTTTCACAAACCATTAATTTTATTCTATATCAGTTTTTTTTTAATGTCCGTTTCTAAAATGTAGAGTGAAATACTTAATTGATATTCATTTTTCTTCCGTAGAAATACATTTACTGTAATAACCATTTTGATTACTGCTGAAGTATTGACAATAACATTTTTATTTCAATCTATTGAAACTATTATAATTACCTTTTTATTTTTCTTTCACCATTCAATTATTTAGGATATAGTCTTTAAAATTTTTAAGTGATTGAATTTAAAAAATAAATATTTTATTAGGCTTGGAGAGGAAATCCCAGTTGCTTCCTCTGTGGGAAGGTTTTATCAAAATTATTTTGTGGTGCAATAGAGATCACAGTCATGTGCACTGACACAGGATAAGGTTTTATAGACACGTGGTTATAAATTTCGACAATTTGTCTTACTAAATTTTCTACTCAGAGTCTGTTGTATTCATATTTATTTTATATTACCCACCTGCAGAACATTAAAATAAATACATAGCTATCTCACTGTCTCTCTCACTGTTACTCAGTTCTTCCTTCTATTCTCCCTCTCTCCCTCTCCCCTCCCCCTCCCCCTCCCCCTCTTCTTCTTCTTCTCTCTCTCTCTGTAAAGCTACATGGCAGCACATACCTATAATCTCATACTCATGTGGTATGAGGCTAAAATAGAAATGTGAATTGAAGGCCAGTTTGAACTACCTAGTAAGATATACATCTCCCCGTGTGTGTCCCCCACAGTGTGTACGTGTGCATATGCATGTTATTTAATATCTACATACGCATGCAAGATTGAATGTTGCTTGTTAACAATGGCAGTCGTTAAGGTTTTCAACCTTGCGAATTAGACTTTACATAAGGAAGTTTGACCCTCTCTCCTGTGTCTCTAATGACTTATCCCTGAAGTATTCTTTTCCCAATGCTGGCGCTGAACCCGGTTTTCCCCGTATTTCACTGTGTAGTCTTCATTTCAGCATTCCTTCTTAGAACCATCATGATTTTCTCACTTCCAGGAGTTTCTTTTTTGTTGTTGTTGATGTGGCAACTGCTCATCCTCTCATGTTTCAAGTGTCACAGTGTCAGAAGGAGTCAGGAAGATGATACATGCCAAGTGTTCAGGGCACTCTTTATCTGTATAATGGGTGTTAGTAGTTTGTAGAGTTGTAGCCAAGGCTTTACCTCTGGCTAGGTATAGTTGCTACACCTCTGAGCTACATTTTCATCCAGTATTATTAATCTCAATGTGACAGAAATCACAAGCATTATTGTTCTATTAAATTGTTTCCCTATGCTAGACTTCAGCCATGGTTTGAAAATAATGTAAATACATAATTCTTTGTTTAACAGATTATTTTCGAACATTCTCATGCTGAGTACTAGAACTGGACTACATTTCTCTGTTAGAACACAGGGTTCAAAGCCACCTTTACCTGAATTGACATGTTCTTTGGCCATCTCTTTGTCCAGTATAGTAGTTGTGATCAATAGTAGGAGCTCCTGTCCATGGCTCCATAAAGCAGCAACTCTACCATATTGTTTTAATTTTAATTTTAATTTTTAATCTCTCTCATACGCACACACACACAGAGAGAGACAGAGAGAGAGAGACAGAGAGAGAGAGAGACAGAGAGAGAGAGACAGAGAGAGAGAGAGATCCCTTGGAACCTGATATGGATGCTGGAAATTGATCTGGGGTTCTATGGAAGTGCTCTCTTACCCACTGAGCAATCCTCGCAGCTCCCTCTCTGTCCTGAGGGCTGACTAGCTGTCCTCCCACCTCCAGGCCATCATCTATGAATGTGGATGTCAACAACACTTCCTGTATGGGTGTGTTGTGAAGATGAAAGGCATAGGTCCATACAGACTGCTTTATTTTTTATGTATGATCCCTATGGCAGAAATCAAGCTTTGCCTAAGTAGTATGGTGTCTGGGACATAGATGCTCTGAAAGTATTTCTATGACTTAGTTAAACTAGCTAAAATGATCTGATTTTTTTTATGTTTCTGCTTTTCATGTTTCTTGTGTGCCTTTGCACTGCTTTAACTTTGAAGGCATGGTCAAATGCTGACAGAAATGGGGAGGAAACAGGTGAGCCATAGCTACAGATATCTCACCTCTACCCAGCATGCACCACCTCCCAAGTGTTTACATTCTTTGTGTAGGTCTATGCCTTTCATCTTCACGACATGGGGCAGAGGAGGTTGGGCTTGGCAGTTGCTTTTCTTTGGAGTCTGAGCTCTGAAAGGTTCTGGAAAGAACCAGGATGAGCTGGCATCAGAGGTAAGGAAACCACCTTCCCTCCAGCACAATAGTGTCTCTCAGGATCTCCTAGAGTGAATGCCTCACAAATAATTGCTCCTTATCCATGAGGGATGCATTTCAAGAAACACAGTAAATGGCTTAAATTGATGACCCTTCTGAGCATAGTAAGATACTAACAATAATAGTGATAAAATTGAACAGTTATACTATAAAAAATGCAAACATCGTTACTCTTATTCTTTAAGGCTATTCTTAAGCTGTAAGGGTCCATGATTCACTGAAGAATGATACCCAAGACAAAAAGAGTGTTTTATTCTGCAGAAGTCCAGCATGCTGGGGTCTCCCATTACCAGAATAGAGAGCTTGCAGTCCTGATTAGGAATTCCAGGGTAGGTGACCTCTCTGTTAATCTGTTGGGTCCATCTATACAGACATTCCATTACAGGGGTTTGAGGGCTGTAAACTTGCTGAGAAATGTCTGGAAACTGCTGTTGACCTATTGTCCTTGCCTCAGGCCAGCTTCTGAGGCCTGGACTTGCCTGGACTTGTCCAGTTCTTGGAAACAGAGATTTAAGCCTCCCTCTTTAACTGCCAATTTGAAGCCTGTCATGGAATCAGCCTAGCCTTCTCAAAGTAAAATAAGGATTATTTGAAATCAGGTACTGCAACAGTTAATCTGGCAACTAATTCAATTTATTCAACTGCCAAGTGACTAATGAATTTATAACACATGGATACTGGGCAAAACGATGGTGCTTGTCTCCAACAGTGAAGAGTGGGATTGAATGAGATTTCTTCCTGCTACTTATAGTGGCATGCAATTTAAAATTTTTGAATTATTTCTGGAACTTTCCATTTTAGATCATGGCAATCAAGGGTAACTGAAGCTACAGGATATCAAACTGTGGTTAAGGAATACTAAGTTATTTCTCTGCTGCCGGTGAAATGAGCCAATTCAAGCCAGATTAGATTATATTAAACACAGGTTTATTGAGAAGCTGCTTTGGGGCGGGGAGTTCACTCAATCCTCCAAGGATTGAGGGCAGGGAAATCACCACGGTGAGGAGGGAAAGAGAAAGGGTGCACATGCAGAGAGAGAAGAGGAGGAGCGGGGGAGGGAAGGGGGGAGACCAAAAATGTCTGAATACAGGGAAGATCTGGGGAAAGTTCAGTTGAGGACTGGGAATGGCAGGAAGGAACTGAGAGATGCAGGGAGAACCTGGAGGTCTGGTCTGCTTTGATAGTAAAATAGGCACCTCAGTCCCCTGACCCTGAGTCCAAAACCAAACCAGGAGTTCCTACTGTCCTTCCTTGTATGTTCCTTCCGGCCTCTGTAGGTTCCCAAGTGCTTCCACACAGCCTGATGCTTCTAGGTGCATGCTGATGGGTAATATAATGAAATAAACAATGCTTTCTCCCACCAACATGGCTGTAAAATCCAGTCTCGAACCAAATTCCCCACTAGTCTCTGAACATTAAAAGAAATCAGAGTAATTTATCTTTTCGGAGCACACACTACATCTTACTTTTACAGTTTTCTTCCTGAGTCCCAGGGAGAAAGCGGAGACCTGGCTGGTGATTACAAAATGGCTGAGCGACAAGACAGAGGAGGGCGTAGAAACCGGCAAGCACAGGCTTTGTTGCTGAAATGTCAGAGCGACTGAAGTCAAGTCCATTAATCTTGTTTTATTGCAAGATTCAAAATCGCCATGGTATGGCAGCCACAAAATTGATGGATGGGTCTCCCTGCGTTCACCCAGCACCTTGGCTGCCTGGGAAACCAGACCTCAGATGAGCAGGGAGAGGAAATTAAAACTGCCGTTCGAGACTCTTCAGTCGCTGCAGCTAGGGAAGGATGGGGCATCTGTGGGCTCTGGCCACAGATCTGCATATCGTTGGGATTTACCAAATTTCAGAATAAGCAAATAAAGGCCCCCAACAAAGGGGAATCATCACCATAAATCTTAAACAATGACTCTCTAGGTTGACTGGCAGGCAGTGCAAAACCCAGCCACCCAGCTGTACCTTAAGGCCTCCAGGCTCTGTGTGACCTTGACTGCCTATTTGCTTTTGTTTTCTGTTTGATTTTTTTTTGGGTCTTATTTGGTAGCCCAGACTGGTCCAAGAACTCACTTTGTAGGCCCGGCTGCCTGAACCTGGAGGCATTCCCCCTTAGCTTCTCAAGTGCTGGGATGACAGGCATAACTACCACACCCAGATCATATTTGCCTTGCTAATGAAGTAGGCGGAGATAACAAAGCCCGCTTGCTTTAATTTGCCATCCTCTGCTAGAGTGCTGGACACTACCTTTTTACTCCTGTTTTCTAGCTGGATCTCGTTCTTTTGTCCAAGCCATTTTCCTTCTGCTCCAAACATAATTAATGTCTCAGTTCACCAGCTCCGCATTTATTGTGAGCTGCGTATAGCCCTTCTAAGTCAGTGCTAGGGAGGAGAAGGGAGGAGGGGGGAGGGCGGAGGAGCGGGAGAGGGAAGGAAGGTAGGGGGCGGGGGAGGGGCTTACAATGGTTTTTCCCGGTTCTTTGTTTTCTAATTTCAGAAAGCATAGAAATGTTTCTATTTCCTTAATTATCTCTTTCTTTTTGAGATTCCCTGTGTCATTTGCTACACATTCATTTTTACCTTATTTTACATTCCTAAGCTCAATTAAAGAAAGACTTCAAATCCAGCCGAAATTTATTTCTGTTACATTTATGGGTTACGCCTTTCCTTTTCTAAATCACACGGATTTCACAAACGTTATATTGACTAATTTTCCTCGTTTACTTCTTTGATGTGAATTTAGTTGTCTATAAACAAAATTTACACAAAAAGATGGTTTGTTTTCTCTTGTGTTGAAGCCTTATCGTTTTCATTGTTGGTTTGTAATATTTCAGTGTCTGGAAAAGCCAGGTCAGCACATGCCAACACTGTTGTACGAGAGTGGCTCAGGACAGACCACACCAGACCAAAGTGAGGTTTATTCAGGAGATAGGCAAAGGTAGGGAGGGCAAGAAGATGGGGAAGAAGAAGAGGGAGAGGTCAGGGGCTCTGCCTATTTATATGGGAGATGACATAGTCCTCAGGTAAAGGTGGGAGGTAGCCAGGTGGATTCTGGAATGTATGAGGTTGCCTTAGCAACGATGTGGGATCATCTAGATGTGATGTCACTAGGTTCGGAGCCTGATACCAACATACTCCCTTTTTCTTATTATAAAGAGAAGAAAAAAAGGGGAGAGGAAGCTGATGGTGAAAGGGGAGTAGGGGCACCTGTCTCTTAAACTACTTCCTGCTGTGTAGGGTATAGTCAATTTTGGGGTATACTGGCTTTCACCATGGGGTCCACTTGGTAATGTGTGCATCAGGTTCCTCTGTGGACACAGCTGGTAATCCTGTAACAGAACTGATTAATAGTTTGGTTAGAAATAATAACACCAGGAGGATGACTAGAAAGGGTGTTACACAAGAGAATCTACTTCCATATGGGGTTTTCAAAAGTCTCAGAACTGGAGGTCTCACATTCCCTAAAAACCAGCATTCTTCTTGAGGAACAGATAAAGACCACCTTCTTTAGCTGTCAGTACATCTAGCCCCCGTTGGTTCTAAAGCACCACAGATGGAATCCCATGGGTCTTGTATGTAGAAACGGGTGTCTTGTGGTATTGGTAGAAGAAATGGTTGGTCAGTGATCCTAGCATACGTATCTGACAAGACCAATATGGGAAGCCCCCATAATTTCTGGCCATTTTTTACAATTATCTTTTATCTGGTCAAAGAGAAAGCAAGTATAGAGAACACAATATATAGATGGGACAACAGATAAGGGATGATAGTGATTTGGATTGGTTCTTGGCATCTAGCTATGGAGCAGTTTCCTGACCTTATAACTGTTTGTTATTTGTGGGGATTTCTTGAACCTCGAGTCTCCAGATGTAAGGGCTGACCTGGATGGAAACAAGCAGCAGGGGGAGGAAAGAAACCCATGTCTAATCCAGTGAGGTCAAACTTGGCTGCCAGAGTGGAGTCTCATTTTCTGGGATTGGGAACAAGGTGGGTGATCTCGACATCCTCTGGAGCTTAACAGAGCATGGTCCTGTTAGAGCTGATGTGTATGAAGAAGAGTCAATTTTAGATGGAGGGATGAAAGGCTTGAGATGAGACAGGTGGACCCAATGAGGGAGTCCCTCAAGTTTAGCAGCTGTAGGGGGTCACAAGAATTACTTTAAAAGGGTCCTGCCATTTGGGAGAGGGGTGACGGCCGATGAACTAGAGTGGAGAGAAGGACTTGGTCTCCAATGTTGACAGGCAGTGGACAGGAGACAGTGTGTGGTTGAGGTAGATGGTGGTCAGCAAAATTCCATAGGAGAGAATAGAGGTAGCAAAATAATGGGGTGATTAGATGGTCTTGGAAGGGAGAGCATTTAGGTGAAAGACCAGGAGTTAGAACTGGACGTCCATACATGCGTTCAAAGGGTGAGATGAGGAGAGGCCGCTTGGGGATAGCTCGTAGCCTGAAAAGAGTCAGAGGTAGGAGTTTTATCCAGTCAAGGTGAAGTTCCTGTGACAGCTTTTTAAAGAGTGGTTAGTTCTTTCTACCTTACCTGAAGATTGAGGGTGGTAGGGAATGTGAAAATGCCAGGGGATATCTAGGGCTTTAGGTAGAATTTGAGAAATCTGGGAAGAAAATTCAGGACCATTGTCTGACAACCTCTTCTAAGCTCCATGGTCACTGGACACACATGTGATATACAGACCACATTTATAGCAGGGGCCTGGTGGTCTCTGAGCCTTCAAAGACCAGGAGTCTAGGAAAGCAGCTGAGGCTGGTTGGGGCTACAGATGAGGATGTTGTCTACGTAGAGTACAATCTTAGATTTAGGGAAGATAAAGAGAGCAAGTCAGAAGCCAGGACCTGGCCAAATAGGTGTAGGCTGTCTCGGAAACCCTGAGGTAGAACAGTTCAGGTAAGTTGGGTAAAAAATGTGGATGTCAGGATCTGTCCAGGTAAAGGCAAGTATGTTCTGTGACTGGGCATCTAGAGGAATAGAAAAAAAAAATGCATCCTTGAGACCTAGACTGAAAAATGAGAAGTCCCTGAGGGCATAGTAGAAAGAAGTGTGTAAGGGATAGCCACAACAAGATGGAGGGGAACCACTGCAGAATTAATGCATCTGAGGTCGTGAACCAGTAGGTAGGTACCTTAGGCTTCTTAACTGCTAGTACAGGGTGTTAAAGGGGGAAGAGGTGGGACAAAGGAGTTTTTTTTTTTCCTTAAGAGGTCAGAAATGATAGGCTTAAGTCCCCTGAGGCTCTGGAGAGAGAGAGGGTATTGAACTTGGGTGATGCACCTGGTAGAGTCCAATAACTGGATGACAACACAAGAATGATGTTTAGCAACAGAGGGGTTGGACATCCCAAACTCGGAGGTCCACCTGAGAAGCTGGTAAGGGAAATAACATGTTAGTGTTAGTAGGTTGACTAGCTAGAAGGAGGAGCAGAAGAACTGCTGGGAGCTTGGGTTTAGGTGAATCAGGGGAGCAAAGGAAATAGAGGTTCCCAACTTAGCTAAAAGATCCCTTCCCAATAAGAGGACAGGACATGTAGGCACTACCAAAAAGGAATGAGTGAGAGGTACACCCCTAAAAATGCAACTAAGTGGGGGGATCTGGTGAGGAAGGTAAGGTTGTCATCCTACCCCAACAATAGGAAAACGAAAAGGTGAAGTGAGTCCCCAAAACTCCGTCAGACCGAGTAAGTGGCCCCAGTGTCCAAGAGGAAGGAGATGGGTCATCCACATACCATGATAGCTACCCAGGGTCCCCTGCTAGTGATAGGTGTGGTTGGTGGAGAGATCTCGGGTCCCTGTCAGTCATCCATAGCCAAGCCTAAGAGGTCAACTGAAGGGTTTTCTGGGAGCAATGTCCCTCTGTTCTGGGGGACATGAGGTCGATCGACAGCCCAATGTCTCTTCTGATGGCACCTAGGACATAGTCCTCTTGGATTGCTGGGGTTGGGGCAAGCCCTTGACCAATGACCTTGTTGACCACATTTATAGCAGGGGCCTGGTGGTCTCTGAGCTTTCAAAGACCAGGAGTCTAGGGTAGCAGCTGAGGCTGGTCAGATAGCCTTTGCTAGCATGTGGTATTTTTGTTTTCAGGCTTTCTCATCTCTCTCATGGTATACCTTGAAGGCCAGCACCAAGACTTCTGCCTGTGGAGTTAGGGGCCCTTTCTCCAACCATTTGTAGTCTGTCTTATTTTTCTTTTAAATACTGAGAATTTGGGCAGGAGAAATGGCTCAGTATCTAAAATCACTTGTTCTTTCAGAGGACTCGGGTTCAATTGCTGCTATCTACATGGGGACCCACAATTGCCTATACAGTTTCAGAGGATCTGACACCCTCTTCTAAGCTCCATGGTCATTGGGCACACATGTGATGTACAAACATAAATGAAAGCAAAACACTCATACAAAGAAATAAATCTAAACATTTTTAAGTACTTAGGATTTTTTCAGTTCTCAGAGAATATTTCTATCTTAATACTGTGGTTTTGCCATGACTTAGATGAGTGTTCATGATTAGCTTGTATCTCATTTTGCTCTATTCAGCTATAAGGAAATATCTACTGGTTAACTTCCTAGTTTTATGAATTAATTCTGAAGGTTTTCAGTTAAAACCTTAAAACCTGATTCTGTAGATATACAGTCATAGTACTTATGCATGATGACACTCCACTCTTTCTAATGGTCATCTACATCTGTCTTTTCTGTCTTGGTTCTTTCATGGTTTTGTGAAATGAAAGTGTTGGTAGACCTTTGCTGAGAGGGAATATCTGTTTGCTCAATTCCCCCCTAGAGTGTGATGCTACTGAGCCTATTGGGCTGAAGACATCTTGTTGGAGTATCAGCAACCATGCAAATGCTTTTTCTGATACATACTGTGTTGTGCTATGTGCTAGTTACTGTTGTAGGCAATTATACACGTGCCACTCGATTCGAGTCTCATGATGAATAATTTCCATTTTATAGATAGGTCACAGCACACAAAGAGGTTGGTAGATCTCAGCAGAAAGAGGAACAAATCTAGCTCCTGAGAACGTGCTCATACCTCTTCTAGTGGGATTGCTTTTATCAGGTCTGCAGTAATTTGGAGGTCATTTCTCAACTAAACTTGTTTTGGTTTAGCAAGAAACAATCATTCTGATATTCTTTCTCTCTCTCCTCCCTCCCTCCCCCCACCCCCCCCCACACACACACTTGACTTGGATTCATCCCCTCATTTACCTTTGCATTTCATTCCTTGTTAGGCTGATCTCCCCTTCCTCTCCCCCTTGCCCTTCTTCTGACAACACTACTTTATTATAAGTACTAGATCAAATATTATTTTGGTGTCTAGTAAATGACCATGAGGCTTTCTTGGTTGGCCTAGTAGCAATTTCTAGTAGACTTCTCAGTGTTGAGGTTTGATCTTTGCAGCCACAGAACAAAGTCATTTGTTCTATAGAGTAGTCTTAATGTTTACAATTGAAGCACTTAATTTGACCACATACTATTTATAATATACAAGCATAATTGGTTTAGTTTATAATTATTCTGGGTTGTATTTCTTTTTAAAGTTTTTCTTCTTTATTATACTATACTTTGAGAAATCTACAAACTCAAGAACATTGCAAAAGTAGTGCAACTCCCAGAACTGAATAGTGAATATCTTGGCTCCTTTGATTTAAACCTTGGTTTGCTTTTCTTAAAAGCTATACAGCTTTTGAGAGAAAAAGAAAACAAGGTTCTACTGGGTGTGATGGTATACACCTACTCTTTTAGTTAGGGTTTTATTACTGTGAAGAGATACCATGACCAAGGCAACTCTTATAAAGACAAAATTTAATCGGGGCTGGCTTGTAGGTTCAGAGGTTCAGTCCATTATCATCAAGGCAGGAAACATCGCAGTGTCCAGGCACACATGGAACTGGAGGAACTGAGAATTCTATGTCTATGTCTAACCAGGAAAAGACGGTCTTCCAGGCAGCCAGGAGGAAGGGCTCAAAGCCTACCCCATAGTGACAAACTTCCTCCAACAAGGCCTATTCTAACAAAGCCATACCTCCTAATAATGCCACTCCCTGGACTAACCGTATTAAAACTACCACATCTACCATCCAGAAATAGAGAGATGGTAGCCTCAGGATTGTGAGGGTAAAGGCAGCCTAGGATAAGAAGGAAAAGGAGAAGGGAAAGGAGGGAAGAAGAGAGGAGGAGGAGAAAAAGGAGGAGGAGGAGGAAGAGGAGGAAGAAGGAGAAAGAGAACAAAAACAGAGACAGATCAAAGAAGATAAGGAGGGATAGAAAGGGGGAAGGAAGAAAAGGAGGGAGAGAGAGGAAAGGAAGAGAGAGAGAAAGAGAGAAAGGTATCTTCATTAAATTTAAGCAAGTATCCAGAAGAATTGAAAGTAGAAACTCAAAGTTATTTGCACACTCATATTGAAGCAATATTATTCACAGTTCAAACCATGAAGCAAAACTAAGTGTGCACAGGATGATGAAATGAATATGTAAAATGTGATACTCACACAGTGGAATATAACTCAATAGGCAGAAGAAAAAGTGATGACACATGTGACAATATAGCTGAGAAGAAGACATTTTTCTAAGTGAAATAAATTAGTCACAAATGGGTGAACAGTACAATTTCTCTTATATGAGATACTCAAATGTTCTAGTTTCATTTCTGATTCTATGATTAATAAACAAAAACAAACAAACAAAAATAAAAACCTGACCAAAGCAATGTAGGGGAGCAAGGTTTTATTTTAGTCACAATACTATGTTAAAGTACATAAAGTGAAATCACACTAGCAAAAGCTTAAAACAACGAGTCACATTACATCCACTGTCAAGAGCAGAAAGAAATAAATGAATCAGTTGTTTACTTACTTGTACTTATTTCTTACTCTTATACAGAGCAAATCCCCTACCTAGGGAATAGTGCTACCCACAGTGGACTGAGTCCCACATAAGTTAACTTAAAAGTCAATCCTCAGAAAAAACAGCCACAGACAAACCCAGTACTAAACAATCTCTTATTGAGGATCTAACTTTCCAGCTGATCGGGTTGTATCAGGTTGACAGTTAAAGCTAATCATCACACCAAAGTGATAAACCTTCAGAAGTACCATGGAATGGTTTCAGGAGCTTGGAGGAGGAGAGTTATGAGGAGGCCATATTAATGTTCAGTTTCAGTTTTGCAAGATGAAGAGAGTTCTGGAGGTGATGGAGGTGATGGCCTCACCACAATGTGAAAGTATGAATTCCACTGAACTGTTGCTTAAAAATGAGCCAGTGATAACATTTGACATATCCAATTTGTGAGAGGGTATTTTTTTTTTAAAGTCCTTATTTGTCAGCTTTCTGATGCTGAGACAAATACCTGGAATAAATATCACAAAGAAGGTAAATATTTATTTAGGCAGTTAGCTTCAGAGATTTCAGGCTATGGTCACCTGGCCTATTGCTTTTGGGCTGACGATCTTGATGGAAGCTCATTGGTTTATTTGTTTGTTTGTTTGTTTTTTCTCATTTTGTTTGTTTTGTTTCTGTTTTTTTTTTTTATATCTGTTTAGCTCATGATGGCCAGTGAGCAAACAGAGGGACTGGGGTCCTATGGTGTTTTGAATGAGAATGACCCCATAGACTTATATGTGTCTGAATGCTTAGTTATTATTTAGTAGAACTATTTGGGAAGGATTGGGAGGTATGGCCTTGTTGGAGGAGATATGTCACTGGGGATGAACTTTGAGGTTTCAAAAGCCTACCCCAGGCCGTGTCTGTCTGTCTGTCTGTCTGTCTCTCTGCCTCTCTCTCTCTCTCTTCTCTCTCTCTCCTTTCCTCTCCTACTTGTAGATCAGGTTGTAGCTCTTAGCTATTCCTCCAGTACTATGCCTGTCTGCTTTCCACCATAAAAATCATAGACTAACTTTCTATATTTGTGAGCAAGCCCTGTTAAATGCTTTCTTTTATAATTGTTAGCTTTCTTGTGGTGTCCCTCACAAAAATGGAAGAATAATTAAAATAGAGCCTAATATCAACTTCAAGGACATGCCCACAATGGCCTAACTTCTTTTCAATGGACACCATCTCTTAAAGCTTCTACTTCCTTTTAAGGCCACCACAGGCTGGTGACTATTCAAAACTCAAACCCTAGCATTCCTGTAATTCCACATCTTTAATTTTATTTTTCCCTCAGTTGTTCAGGAAAAAATGTTTTATGAATTAAGTATCCTGGATTCTGTTTTAAAATATTTTTAAGAGCATATATAAGAGCTTACTAATGATTTACAGTATTCTTTGTTTCCTTTAAAATTTTCAGTGAAAGCAAGACGACACTGTATGGGTCATTGAGCAACTTGGTTTTATGATACCTATTTTATTTTTTGATTTCTTTATTGTTATTCAAAGGTTTTAAAATTCCTTTTGAGGCCTTCAACTTATTCTGTGAATGGGCCTCCTTATAGAACACATCCCAAAAGATTCTCTAAACTATAACATGACACTAAAATGCTGAGTCACATGGTAAATGTTTTCATTTATGCTAGATATTCATTTGATTGGAGGAACATTATTGTCCAGATTTACATCATTACCAGCTTAATGTAAGAATTTCTGTTTCTTTACTGATTCAGCAAGACTAATATTGACAGATTTTGTAAAAAAAAAAAAAAGTTATGAAATAGTACTGCATTATATAACTTGCCTTTCCTTGATTATTTATGAGCTTAAATACTTTTTCATATACTAGCAAGTCATTGAGCTTTTCATGTTAGAATTGCTTGAACTTTACTCAATATTTTAAGCCTGAAACTAGAATTACAAATGGTTGTGAGCTGTCATGTGTGTGTCTAGATGAATGACGACAGTTGAGAGTCCTGGGGTGTGGACAGCACACCCTTGCCATCTAAAGAGACAGAGTGACTGAATATTGGCACACAAAAGCAGGAGTCTGTTATAACTACATTAACTGACTCTTTTACAGCATTTGGAAATTGTGATTCTCTTTTTAACTTTTATTATTTTTACTGTGTGTGTATATCTGATTGTGTGTCTGTGTGTGCATGCCTATGTGTTTGTGTGAGTTTATCTGTACTACATGCATGCAGGTGCTAGCAGAGACCACAGGGCCTCAGATCACTGGAACTAGAGTTAGAGTCTATTGTCATCCACCCATGATGGGTGTTGGAACCAAATCCAGATCCTCTGTGAGAGCAGTAAGTGCTCTTAACATTGAGCACTCTCTGTAGCCCCAATGGTCCTATAAAAAAAATTCTGCTGTTTTTTCTCTTTAGTGATTAATGGATGCCCTTTAGATATTTATAAATTAATTATTTGAATTCACAGATATCACAAAATTATTTTCTAGTCTCTTTTTTTCTTTTTTAAAATTTGTTTTTGTTGATTGGTTCATTGGTTATTTGTTTCTGTTTTTGTTTGTTTCTCTAAGACAAACCTGCATAGACCAGGCTAGCCTCGAACTGACAGAGATCCATCTGCTTCTGTCTCCTGAGTGCTATGATTAATGGCTTTTTATCTATTCTCAGCTATTAAAAACACTATCTGATATTTTTCAATAATTGATTCCAAGCTTCCTGTTTTAATTAAAGTGTGTAGTCAATGTGAAATTTGTTTCAGGGACTTTGGGCCTCTTTAGGAATGTGGAAATTTCCAGTGAACAGAATGAATTAGAAATTTTCTGTAGTAGTTAAGAGTTAAGAGATTGGATGGAGATTACAAGTCTTTTAAACATTTGCCTGGTTTTTATCAATAAATCCAGGAGGATCTTTGGGGAGTTTTAATGGCTTATTTTTGTTTCCTTTCCTCTTTTCTGTTTGATTTTTTTTATTGGATATTTTACTTATTTACATTTCAAATGTTATCCCCTTTCTCAGTTTCCCTTCTGAAAACCTCTATCCCATCCTCCCTCCCCTACTTCTATGAGGGTGCTTTCCCACCCACCCACCCACACACTCCTGCCTCCCTGCCCTGGCTTCTGATACACTGGGGCATTGAGCCTTCACAGGACCAAGGGCCTCTCCCTCTCATTGATGCTCAAACAAGGCCATCCTCTGCTATATATGCAGAAGGAATCATGGGTCACTCCATGTGTACTTTTTGGCTGGTAGTTTAGTTCCTGGGAGCTCTGGGGAGTCTGGTTGGTTGATGTTCTTCCTATGGGTTGCAAATCCCTTCAGCTCCTTCAGTCCTTTCTTTAACTGCTCCATTGGAGACCCTGTGCTCAGTCCAATGGTTGACTGCAAGCATCCACTTCTGTATTTGTCAGGTGCTGGCAGAGCCTCTGGGAGACAGCTATATCAGTCTCTTGTACATAAGCACTTCTTGTATTCGCAATAGTGTCTGGGTTTGGTGTCTGTATTGGGATGGATCCACAGTGGGGCAGTCTCTGGATGGCCTATCCTTCAGTCTCTGCTCTATACTTTGTCTCTGTATTTCCTCCTTTGAATATTTTGTTCCTTCTTCTAAGAAGGACTGAAACAACCACTCTTTGATCTTCCTTCTTGAGCTTCACGTGGTCTGTGAATTGTATCTTGGGTGTTCCGAGCTTTTAGGCTAATATTCACTTATCAATGAGTGCATACTATGTGTGTTCTTTTGTGACAAAATTACCTCACTCAGGATGATATTTTATAATTCCATTCATCTGCCTAAGAATTTCTCAAATTCATTGTTTTTAGTAGCTGAGTAGTACTCCTTTGTGTAAATGTACCACTTTTTCTGTATCCATTCCTCTGTTGAAGTACATCTGGGTTCTTTCCAGCTTCTGGCTATTATAAATAGGACTTCTAAGAACATAGTGGCGCATGTGTCCTTGTTATATGTTGGAGATCTTTTGGGTATATACCAGGAGTGATATAGCCAATTTTCTGAGGAATTGCCAGACTGATTTCCAAAGCGGTAGTATCCAGCTTGCAATCCATCAACAATGGAGGAATGTTCCTCTTTTTACACATCCTCACCAGCACCTGCTGTCACCTCAGGTTTTGATCTTAGCCATTCTGACTGGTGTGAGATAGAATCTCAGGGTTGTTTTGATTTGCATTTCCCTGATGACTAAGGATGCTGAACATTTCTTTAGTGATTCTCAGTCATTCAGTGTTCCTCAGTTGAGAATTCTTTGTTGAGCTCTGTACCCCATTTTTAATAGGGTATTTGCTTCTCTGGAGTCTAACTTCTTGAGTTCTTTGTATATATTGGATATTAGCCCTCTATCAGTTGTACGGTTGGTAAAGATCTTTCCCAATCTGTTAGCTGCTGTTTTGTCCTATTGACAGTGTCCTTTGCCTTACAGAAGCTTTGCAATTTTATGAGGTCTCATTTGTTTATTGTTGATCTTAGAGCATAACCATTGGTGTTCTGTTCAGGAACTTTTCCCTGTGCCCATGTGTTTGGGGCTCTTCCCCCACTTTCTCTTCTATTAGTTTCAGTGTATCTGGTTTTATATAGAGGTCCTTGATTCACTTGGACTTGAGCTTTGTACAAGGAGATAAGAATGAATCAATTTCCATTCTTCTAAAAGCTGACTTCCAGTTGAACCAGAACCATTTGCTGGAAATGCTGTGTTTTTTCAACTGGATAGTTTGTCAAAGATCAAGTGACCATAGGTGTATGGGTTCATTTCTGGGTCTTCAATTCTGTTCCATTGATCTACCTGCCTGTCTCTGTACCAATACTATGCAGTTTTTATCACTATTGCTCTGTAGTACAGCTTGAGTCAGGGATGGTGATTCCTCCAGAAGTTCTTTTATTGTTAAGGATAGTTTTCACTATCCTGGGTTTTTTGTTATTCCAATGAATTTGCAAATTGCTTTTTCTAACTCTATGAAGAATTGAGTTGGAATTTGATGGGGATTCCATTAAATATGTAGATTGCTCTCAGCAAGATGGCATTTTTACTATATTAATCCTGCCAATCCATGAGCATGGGAGATCTTTCCATCTTCTGAGATCTTTTTTGATTTCTTTCTTTAGAGATGAAGTTCTTGTCATACAGATCTTTCACTTGCTTGGTTAGATTCACACCAAGGTATTTTATATTATTTGTGACATTGTGAAGGGTGTCATTTCCCTAATTTCTTTCTCAGCCTGTTTATCCTTTGAGTAAAGAAAGGCTACAGATTTGTTTGAGTTAGTGAATGATGGCCATTGTCTGGATTTGAAATATCTTCCCAGGTTCAGAGTTTTATATCTTAGTTTTCAGGTAGTGGAGCTCATGTGAGAAGTTTTTAAAGCTGTAGAAGGAGAGACTCTTACTGACAGCAGTAGGTTGCCAGGGTTGTGCCTTTGAAGGTTATACTTGAACCCCACTCCTTGATGACTGCTTCCTTGTTCTCTGGCATGTAAAGCTATTTTTTGCCACATGTTCATGCCACCATAGTACCACGATCTGAACTGTTCTGCTAGGCCTTCCCCATCATGTCAGACTGATTGGTCATGCCCATAAACATGTGTGTATAAATACACATGCATGTATAAAGAATGTTTCTCTTTGAAATTTGTAAATTTATCATACTATTGTATGTAGCACACCCATATGCTTTAACTTTCACCTTTACTATCAGTTTTATTCTTGTTTTGTATTTTAAACTTTCCTTAAAATTGAGGAGTCTGTTTATCATGCTCATTTGTTTTTCTCAAAAAAGTCTGATTTTTTAGTGACTCCACTACTGTTATACCATTACCAGCCCTACCCAGTGAAGTCACACCTACTCCAACAAGGCCAAACCTCATAACAATGCCACTCCTGGGCCTGGCATATACAATCTACCACATGACCTTTGAAAAATCAAAAGACCTCCATATTTTAGGCTACAGAATTTGTCATGTGTAGCAGGTAGACTGTTGATTGTGTCTCCTGTTTACTGGGTCCTCATCTAATGTCTATACTCTTATGCTTGGAATGGACTGATGAAGATAAGTTGCCTTCTTCTAAGCAGGCATGCTTATGTTTTATTTTGCTCACATTTTTTTTGTTACCAGTTTTGCTATATGTTCCTGCATATCTTCTCAATTTGTAAATAATATGTTACCCAGAGCTAATCTCCCTATTCTTTGTGTTGCATTTGACTGTCATATTTGTACTCAAATATTTATTTTTTAATCTTTCAGTCACAGAAAACACATTGTATGGGCAAGATAACACTAAGTTTTAAAAGAAATTTCACAATTTTCCAATAGCATGTGACAGACCACTTATCCAGTTTTATATTCATCCTGCTGGGCTTATCGTTTGTCATGTCATTTTGTCTTCTGAATTCTATTTTGATTTTACTTTAGCTAAATTAATATTTTCTTAACACAACAGCTGCTATGCATCTTTGTGGGGAATACAACATGGTGTTTGGTACATTTATGTTGAACAACACAATATGCTTAGGCTGTCTATAATCTCAAACATTTATCATTTCCTTGTGATGAGACCATTACAAATCCTCCTACTGGCTACTGCAAGTTATGTAATAATGCTAGTTATAATCATTCTCTGTGTAAAGCTTTGGTACTCAACCAGAATTTTTCTGTGTGTCTTCCTGCACAGTTTGATAAAGTGTACACCATTTTCTCAAAATGTTGTGGAAGGTAGCTTTCTCACTTCTAGTTTTAGGATTTTATTAATTTTTACTGACTGATAATAATAAAACATCTATGAAATGCAGTTCAATATTTTAGTATGTTTATTCATTTTATTTTTATTAACTCAGGATGCTTATGGCAGAAAAGCAGTATTTATCAACTTCTGTCCCCCATCCCTTTTAATGTTCTTAAAGTGACAGCCTATTTTTTAAAGTGTATAAACAAATTCAATATTTAACTCCGTTTCCTGGGCTTGGGGATAAGCTGTAGGTTAAATGTAGATCCTCCAAGCTTCCTTCAAGCTTTGAGGTCTGGCCTTGGTGCTGCTTGTCTTTTGGCACTCTTTCATGAGTTCTGGTGACCTGTAATTTGTTTTGGTGTCACATCTAAAGTTAATAAAATTAATACTCCAGCTCTGATTTCATTTTTTATATTCAATTCCTTTTTCTTGACATTCTTACTATTATTCTTGTTTTGTTTTGAAAAATGAACATATAGACCTCTATGCTTCCCACGTGATTTTTCATGCTCAAATTCCTCATTTCCTTTCTTTTTTTCAGCAGCACTTACTGAAGTGAGGGTCCTGTCAGGTTTGCCACTCAAATGTTGATCGTTCTGAAGTGAAATACTATAGAAAAAATACAAACACAGCAACACTTCCATGGCACATCTTTGAACGATACCCTGATTTTTGTAGGATTTATGACATATGACTCTCTTCTGCGATGACCTTCAAAAGTGGGAAGAACTATCTAAGAAATAAATGACTATGCTTTTATTGTGCACTGTGATAGATTGGATCATGCCTCTCTGAAATTCATGAGTTTGTAGATTAAATCCCTAAACCCTAAGGTAACCAGTGTAGGAGGTGATTAAGGTTTCACAAGCCCAGAGGATGGGTTCCAGCCATAAGGACAATGTCCATAAATGAAGAGGAAAAGATACCTTAACTCTTCACACAGAGAGAAGACCATAGGAGGACAGAGTGGTGCTTTTTGCAAACTAGGAAGAGGCCTCATCAGCAGGAGCTCTGTCTTCACCTTGAAATGGACTTTAGGCTCCACCATTGTCAGAATGTAAATTTCTGTCTTTCATGCTAATCAGGACCAAGAACTGCAAAATATGTTTATTCCCCACTGAAAACCTGAAAGGATAGTTCTGACCTGAGGAAACCAAACCTCATAAAGGTAAAATGGCAGGTTCTAGAGCAGAGGTTCTCAACCTCTGGGTCATGACTTCTTTGGGCGTCAAATTGCCTTTTCACAGGGGTCACATATCAGATATCTGGTATATCAGATATTTACATTATGATTCATAACAGGAGGAAAATTACAGTTATAAGGTAACAACAAAGATAGTTTATAGTTGGGGATCACCACAACATGAAGAACTATTAAAGGGTCACAGCATCAGAAAGGTTGAAAACCATTGCCCTAAAGTAACAGCTTACAATCATTGGGGCTATAATTTAACCACTATCAATCCACATTACCACCTTCATAGGCAAAACTGGTTGGGTCTTGCCTCCTTTACTCAAGACCCGCATTTGATGTTTGGAAGGCCTGGAACATGATTTCAGCTGCATGCTGTTGTACACTTAGCTCTCCATGCTCATGCCATTGTCAGTACCAAGTCCACATACTGTGAGCTTAAAGGAATGGGTAACTGAGCTGGTGCTTCAGCTCAGTGGTGTGGGTCCTACCTCTTCTGAACTTAGTTTACTCCTATGTTCTTCATATTTCATTGTTCTCCCATTCAGGGCTGGGTTAGTGATGTCCACCATTATTGTCCTATTACATTGCATTCCCTCTTTCTCTTCCCACTTTCACTCGTTGTTTCATTTATGTGATGATTTATATACGGTCAGCCCAGGGAATGGCACTATTAGAAGGTGTGGCCCTGTTGAAGTAGGTGTGAACCTATTGGAGTAACTGCGTCACTGTGGGCATGGCTTTAAGACCCTCATCCTAGCTGCCTGGAAGTGAGTATTCTGCTAGCAGTCTTCAGATGAAGATGTAGAAGTCTCAGCTCTTCCTGAACCATGCCTGCCTAGATGCTGCCATCCTCCCACCTTGATGATAATGGACTGAACCTCTGAACCTGTAAGTCAGCTCCAATTAAAATATTGTCCTTTATAAGACTTACCTTGGTTATGGTGTCTGTTCACAGCAGTAAAACCCTAAGACAATTTTCACATAGATACTTGTGCATTTTTTGTGTAATTCCTTAAGTACCACTTATCTCCCTTGTTGGTCCATAAACTCTCTGGAAGCATGGACTTGGTTTACTTCATCAGTGGGAACACAGAGTCCAGGATGGAGTAGACACTCATGGAGTAACTGACTAAGCCATATGACTAAAGGGATGAGGGAATGAAAGACTATAGGGAGCATCTTCTCTACCTAACCATATTTTGGAGATATACTCTGTGAAGAAAGCCTTCTTGAATCATTCAGAGATATGTTTACAAAATGTCTTCCCTGGACAGTAGAGAATAAATGCCAAAGCTCGCAATCATAGGGCTTAAAATTGAAACATGGCTGTCTCGCTTCCAAGCTATGTGGGAAACCAAATCTTCTGGGCTTTTGTTCCCTTCTATGTTAAAGAAAGAAGTTGGACTAGATGTTCTTTGAGTTAGTCAGGTCCCCACATTGTAATTCTGCTTCATTGCTTATTCTAGGCAAACCACAGTAGATCCTGGAAGGAACCCTGGGCCTGGAAATATAGAGAGGACCACGTCATGGCCACATGGTTTTGAATACAGACACTGGGCAGGCCTACTGAAGTTCTCATAGTATAAGAAACCCTGTAGCTACAGCTACACTTGTACTGCCTGGAGCTGCCCCAGGTTTGGGGGCCACTATATCCCAGCCTGAGCTGCTGCTTCAGTCTTTGGGTCAGGGTCCAGCAAGAGAGAGAGTGGGGAGTGGAAGGGCAAGAGACTCGAGGAATGGAGACAAGATAGAAAGTCTGTTCATGTCCTGTTCCCTGTTTCCTTTTATTGAAAGGAAATCATGGGTATATATAAGCATAAGCAGGGGGGACACAGCTGAAGACACTTTACCACGAGCACCTTGCAGCTGGGGGCACTAAACAACAAACAAGATATGGGAGGAAAACAAGATGTTTATCAGAGTGTGTTCAGCTGTTGTAGGATGTTGAAAACAAGTCTCTTCTCAGGGTATATGGCTTGAAGTGGCTGCAAAGATGACAGCATCTTTCTGCTCAAGTTGGCTCCCAACAGGTCCCCTTTTTGAATTTTTTTCAAAAGGGAAGGCTGGGAAAACTTATGGAACTGTGCCTGCCTTAGGTTGGAACAAAGGACCTCAGCTTCCCTTTCCTGTCTTTGGATACTCAACAGCCATTGGTTGAGCTCCTGTCTTAGGATGGTGAGGCCTCCAGTTTGGGGCAAGGGTCTTGAGGTGTTCTCTTACCCGTCATTGACTATCCGGCTTAGCGTGTAAGTTAGGGGTTAATCCTCATCAGTCTTGATGACAGAGGTTTCAGAGTCCCCTACTTCCAGTCTGTAATAATGGACCTGTATGGGTTTCATTTGAATAGCGTCTATCTGTTGTTGTATAAAAGCCATCAGTCTGTTGAACAGCATGAACCCAAGAGACAAGAGACTTAACAATGCCTGAATGGTTGGTGTAAACCAATCTGCCTCAGAGCAACACTCTTTTTTAAGGGTAGCACACAACTCCCTCTGTTGGAGAAGTTAAAGGTATAAGCCTCTTCTATTCTGTAGCACTATTTCAGCTAAGGAGGGTAATGAATTCTACAAATGCAATATATTCTATTCTTTCTAAATCTAAATCTATATAAGTACAGAACTGATCATAGCTTTGATCTTAACAAAACAAGAAAATCCCTGTCCTGCCCCAGTCAATCTAAAACCCAAAAATCAACTATAGTAACTGTGGTAATAGGTTCTCTCTTGGGTCTAAACAATGTACCCCACTAAATCATAAATCAGGGAGTCCAATAGAGCCACCCTGGAGGTCCGGGTGGTGATATCTTCTTCCACACTGAGAACTTCCCAAGTCAGGTTTGCTGGTTGATCTGCTCCCGTTTGAAGACAATTGTGAAGCATCTTCATGTTTCCTGTAAAGAAAAAATATGCTTCTCAGGGGGTTTCTCCTCCCTGGATTTGTTATTGTTGTCTATTTGTTTGATCAGTCTCTCTGGCAGCCAGCGTGTGGCATCTGCCATTTGGGAATATATGCAGACATAACCTCTTCCCAGATAAGCACTGGATCTGGCCCATTCCAGGTTCCAGTTAATGGGTCTTTCCAGAGGACTGTTGCAAAATTCTTTTTGGTATCAGGATGCCAGAATCTATCTGCAGCAGATTTTCCTTCAGAATCCAAAGTTAAAAAATTTAAATTTTCTGGGAGATCCCTTGGTAGGGTACCATTCCCCCTTTTAATTTTTTTCAAATTGATTTCTCACTAGCAGCTGAGCAGCTTGTAATTTTTCAATGGTTAGGGACCACTGATCCACCCACAGGCGAGTCCCTTCCAGTGATGAGATCAGCACACGCCCTAGG